>CM044004.1:91524626-91872126 GCA_024085815.1 Flaveria linearis
AAGTCGCCACTAAAAGTTCGTCGCTATTGACCAAATAGTCGCCGCTAATAAGTCGCCGCTAAAAGTGTCGCCGCTATTGACCCAAAAATCGCCGCTAATAATTGTCGCCACCTAATGGTATTTTGCGACTATTAGCGGCGACATATGTCGCCGCTAATAGTCTTTTTTTTAATTTTTTTTGTTTTTTTTTTTTTGGAAATCCTGTTTTCCAGCCAAAATAAACCTATGTTTATCAAATCTAGATTACACTACACAATATCATAAAATTATACATAAACTACAATCTAGATTAGGTACAAAATATCATCCAATCATACATATAGATAATTAAGTCATGTTTAATTACACTACACAATATCATCCAATCATCCAAGCATGCTATTCATCCCCCTCGTCTGAATCCTCTTCTTCGACTTGATTTGGAGCCTTTTGCGAAGCAATTAATTGCGTCATTTGTGACATAAATTGCGCGTTTTGAAATAGACTTGAAATTTGCTCTTACAAAAACAAAATATACATTTATATCTTGGCTAAGTATATGAAGTGTCAATTAATGATGTTAAACAAACACACTTATGATGAACTTAACACATCCAAGTCATAATAACCTAAAACAACTATGATGAACTTAACACATCCAAGTTTAACTCATTTTGACCCGTTTTTACTCAAATCTTGTTGTTTTCACCCATTTTGACCCGTTTAAGCTAAACTTAGATAATTAAGTCTATTTTAGCAATAAAAAGTCATAAAAAACCAAAATGAACTATGATCAACTTAACACATCCAAGTTTAACTCATATTGACCCGTTTTAACTCAAATCATGTTGTTTTCACCCATTTTGACCCGTTTAAGCTAAACTTAGATAATTAAAGTCTATTTTAGGGATAAAAAGTCATAATAAACCTAAGTGAACTATGATGAATTTAACACATCCAAGTTTAACTCATTTTGACCCGTTTTAACTCAAATCATGTTGTTTTCACCCATTTTGACCCGTTTAAGCTAAACTTAGATAATTAAAGTCTATTTTAGGGATAAAAAGTCATAATAAACCAAAATGAACTATGATGAACTTAACACATCCAAGTTTAACTCATTTTGACCCGTTTTAACTCAAATCATGTTGTTTTCACCCATTTTGACCCGTTTAAGCTAAACTTAGATAATTAAAGTCTATTTTAGGGATAAAAATTCATAATAACCTAAAACAACTATGATGAACTTAACACATCCAAGTTTAACTCATTTTGACCCGTTTTAACTCAAATCATGTTGTTTTCACCCATTTTGACCCGTTTAAGCTAAACTTAGATAATTAAAGTCTATTTTAGCAATAAAAAGTCATAAAAAACCAAAATGAACTATGATCAACTTAACACATCCAAGTTTAACTTATTTTGACCCGTTTTAACTCAAATCATGTTGTTTTCACCCATTTTGACCCGTTTAAGCTAAACTTAGATAATTAAAGTCTATTTTAGGGATAAAAAGTCATAATAAACCTAAGTGAACTATGATGAATTTAACACATCCAAGTTTAACTCATTTTGACCCGTTTTAACTCAAATCATGTTGTTTTCACCCATTTTGACCCGTTTAAGCTAAACTTAGATAATTAAAGTCTATTTTAGCAATAAAAAGTCATAAAAAACCAAAATGAACTATGATGAACTTAACACATCCAAGTTTAACTCATTTTGACCCGTTTTAACTCAAATCATGTTGTTTTCACCCATTTTGACCCGTTTAAGCTAAACATAGATAATTAAAGTCTATTTTAGGGATAAAAAGTCATAATAAACCTAAGTGAACTATGATGAACTTAACACATCCAACTATGATGCACTTACCTGTGTAAACGACTGAGGAGTTTGTTCATGATCATGAACAAAAGAACTCGTCCCTGCAGATGAAAATGGTTTACGCCCAATCCCCCGAATATGTCCACGCCGTTGTCCCAACACCGACTCAAAGATATCGACTTCATTCAGCGTTGATGATCCACTTTCTTGATTTTGGGTTTGACTTAGCTCATCAAACCTTTCCTTTAATTGGTTCTGTATTAATTAACAAAAATATATTAACATATTTATACATACATAAATATATATTTAAAAATTATACTTTTAAGAAATACTTACATATTGTTGCTCTGCTACCTCGCTATCAAATGTCCCATCTTTACCAGTATGAGCATCATGAAACGTTTCAAGTCTACTTTTATTCTGTTTTTAAAAAGTATGTTATATATTAAAAATGCTAATATATAATACACAAATATATAAATTTAAATCATTACCTGCTTATAACAATAACTACTATATGAAGCAGTCCCCCCACGGTTTGTATATATTTGTTGTTGACGATTTGATTTGTTTGAACTTGACACATTCCTATATGCGTCACTCATAAAATAGTCAACGGTTTTGTTCCAATTATCATGATTCATTCCTGTTGGAGGATTGACCCTTGCTTGTTCTACATTATCGTAGCCTCCAACCCGATCAAAATGTTTTTTTGCCACATTTTTTCGATCTCTAAATCGTTTGAGAAACACCGCACGGATTCCACCCTCTATCTGTGCGCGCTCACGATCTCGCAATATCTCATCAAAGTCAAAGCGTCGCTACATTTAAGTTCAACAAAATAAAAGTTATTTATGTAAAAATGAATAACAAACATATAACTTATAAAATTTTACCGCCATATGCTCTTCCAAAGCATTCTTCTGAGCATCGGAAAGATTTTCATACGAACGAACATTAAAAGGTAAATTAGCTTCCATGTATATCCCCACCTCGCGAACAAACATATCATTAAGTTCGCCAACGGGGGTATACGTGGCAGCTCTATCAAAGGGTAGAGATAAAGGTCCTCCCTTTTTAGCTAGCTCTTGCTGCAATTTCTTATTTTTCGCCTTGCCTCTTGTTTTACGAGAAGGCGTGCCTGTAATCAGATTAAAAAATCATTGATTGCATCATATATTAATAATAATTGAATAAACATAGTATATAAATTAATTATAATAACCATTACCGTCTAACGCGTGACTCCCATGAGTGTCAAATGGAGGAAGTGGTGGATCCCCCGCGCCATCACCTCCGTGACTCATCACATCAGCCATAAGGTATACGAGAACAATCCACAATGAAAACATGTCTTGAAATATAAGATTTAGAACATAATGTTAAAATAAGAAGAAAGTTTTGTAGTACAACATGAAATACAAACAAAGGTTTAAATAAATAAATACATATACAAATCCTAACAAATGTTTCAATCAGAGTCACCCTCATATACTTCAGTATCTTCGTCAGACTCTTCGGTGTCATAATCAGAATCGTCCTCATCATAATCATCCTCGTCTTCAAACACCTCTTCAGCGGTAACAGTTGGCGGATTAACTTCACTTGGAGTCTCGTCTTCGGTGACATGAGTAGGTATGTTATGAAAGTATTGTGTGAAGTCAATGAAAAGTATGCTATTAGATGAAGAGTGGTTGTGAACAACGTCAAGATCTTCTGTCAAGTCATTGTCAACATTTTGAATGTTCTCCATGACACCATCATTGATTGTAGGGCGATCCCAAATTTTTCGATGATTAACATTCTCGACGACCCACCGGTGATTATTGTTTTGATTTCTTCGAGAAGGTTCTCGGATGTAGAACACTTGTTTAGCTTGAGAGGCAAATATGAGTTGATCGTCTTTGTCCCATTCACGTTCTGTGTTGATACTAATGATATTATTGTCGTATGAAACGCCCCTTCGAGTATCAAACCATTTGCAACGAAATAGGACAGTTGAATACCCATTTGCATAATGTAATTCAATAATCTCCTCAAGTTGCCCATAATATTTCTCACCATTCTCTCCCTCCACTAAAACACCGGAGTTTTGCGTTGTGCGTTGCGCGTCACGATCAACTACCATAAACCTAACACCGTTGACTATGCAAGCAGTATAACTATAGGCATTTACATCCGCACCCATTGAAAGAGCATACAACTCTGAATGAAATTTTGGAGAATTTTGTATTTTCATCGAATAAACCTAAGAAAATATTGACTAACACGTGTTATATATGGAATACCTAACAAATATATAGTAACACGTGTTAGATATAGATTACCCTCTCGAGGAACCATGATGGAAATTTGATTTTAATATCCTCATGTGGACATACAGATTTAAATTCACTACAATATTGATAAAAATATACAATAAGTGACAATGAAATATATTTAATTAATGATGCAAAGTTAAAGATAGGAAACTTTACTTCATATAATCTCTGACTTCTTGACAGCTATCGAGCACAAACCATTCTAACTTAAGCTTTTCACTTGGAGAAAGGTATTTCATCTTTGTTGCACTAGCCGGACGACATTTAGACTCAAATGCATACACGTTTCTTTTTTGGATAATGACATCCTCGTTTCTGTCAGGGCGATTAAACTGAGTCTCAACATCTCGAAGGTATCTCGAACAAAATGATAGAGCTTCTTCAGCAACATAACCTTCAGCTATACAACCTTCCGGCCTTGCTTTGTTTCTGACATAATTTTTTAGTTTTTTCATATATCTTTCAAACGGATACATCCATCTCATACATACAGGACCACCACGAATCGCTTCATCAGGTAAATGCAAAACTAAATGAACCATAATGTCAAAAAACGCCGGAGGATAGATCAACTCTAACTTGCACAATATTATAAGAATGGCATCCTTAGCTTTCTTCATATCCTCGACCAATAGTGTTCTTGAGCAGAGTTGCTTAAAAAACGTACAAAGATCAACTATTGGTGTATAAGTATCTTTGGTCAAAAAGCATCTAACCCCAATCGGTATTAAACGCCGCATGAGAATATGACAGTCATGAGATTTCAACCCAGTAATATTAGTATTGTTATCTACCACTCTCTTCCTGATATTAGATCCGAACCCATCAGGCAATTTAACATCCTTTATAAACTCACAAAATAACTTTCGATCACTGATCTTCAATGAGTATTTTGGATGTGGACTATACCACTTGCCATTCTTTTTCTCCAACCACTGCCTACTTCGAATATTTAGATTTTTCAGGTCAACACGTGCATTTGGCGTATCTTTGCTCTTTTTATTCATTAGAAGAGTACCCAACAAACTGTCACACACATTTTTTTCAATATGCATCACATCTAGGTTATGTTTTAGCTGCAGAGAAGACCAATACTCAAGTTCAAAAAATATGCTTCGTTTCGACCAGTTCAACTCAAACTCCTCCCGCTTTGATTTTACACCTCCAAAATCGGGATGTTTACCCGGCAAACGATGGCGTAGACGACTAATTTGTGCTTCTATGTCTGTATCATTAAACTGTTTCGGAGGGGCTCTGATCTCGGGTTCTCCGTTAAATTCTAAACTTGTTCTCCACTCATGGTTAGCATCTAAGAATCGCCGATGACCAACATATACAACTTTATTTGTAACACGCATAGAAGGAGTGTCTTCGTTACATGTCGGGCATGCTTTGTAACCCTGCCCGCTCCAACCAGATAAACTACTACGAGCTGGAAAGTCGTTTATAGTCCATAACAACGCCGCTTTCATTGTAAAGAACGTGTTTGTCGCCGCGTCTTTAGTACGTACGCCTGACACCCACAACTGCTTAAGCTCATCCACCAACGGCCTAAGAAACACATCCATGTCTTTCCCCGGTGATTTAGGACCAGGAATCAACAATGACAACATAAATGATGACTCTTTCATGCATAACCATGGAGGCAGATTGTATGTGGTGAGTACAACCGGCCACGTGCTATGAGCCGAACTCATGTTACCAAATGGATTAAAACCGTCGGCTGCAAGCCCTAGGCGAACGTTTCGCGGTTCCCTTGAGAAGGTCGGGTACTTTATGTCAAAATCTTTCCATGAGGTACCATCAACAGGATGTCGCATCGTACCCTCTTCTGATCGTCCGGTACTATGCCAAATCATATCTTTTGCCGTGTGCCTTGAAGAATACAATCGTCGTAGTCTCGGGGTTAAAGGAAACCATCGTAACACCTTGTGAGGTAACTTCTTGCCCTTTGTATTCGTATCAACCCACCTACTCTCATTACAAACGGGACATTTTTCTAACAAAAGGTTTTCTCCCCAGAAAAGAGCACAATCATATTTGCACACATGTATCGACTCATATCCTAAACCAATCTTTTTTAATGTCCTTTTTGCTACATAATGAGAAGATGGGATTTTATTACCCTCAGGATGTGAAGATTGTAACAACTCAAGAAGCTCATCAAATGAGCTATTAGTCCATTTATTCTTCACCTTGATATGCATAAGCTTTGCTAAAAAATCAAGTGAAGAAAACTTAGCACAACCCGGATATAATTCTGATTGAACTTCTTCTAACAAGTTCTCAAAATCATCATGGAGACCACTACTCTGCTCATGGAGACCGCTACTCTCCTCCATAACGTCTTCGATAACGTCAGCCATTTCGTTTGTTGGCGCAACGTTTTCCACAACTACAACTTCAGGAATTAAACTTTCACCGTGATAGATCCAATCCTTGTACGACCGGCACATGCCCCATATTTCTAAATGATATTTCATTTTAACCCATCCTAATAATACCGTATTCTGACATTTCATACATGGACATCGAATCTGGCCATAACTGTCCACAAGTTTTTCGCACATATCTATAAAAGAGCTAAGTCCTTGTTGATACTCAGGTGATCTACGATTCGGATTAAGAAGCCAACTTTTATCGATAGGCATGATTATGGAACTGCAAAATATATTAGGATTTAAGTGGATGAAAAATTATCCACAAAACTCGAACAAAAGGAATTACTAAGCTCGTGATTATCAGAATGAATCTTACCGAAACCCTAAAATCATATACATAAAGAGAAGGGAAAAATCATCAGAAAACCATAAGCCATAAGTTACATAAAAGGCTAAATAAACTAAGTTAAGTTTATATCATTATATCCAATATTATTTATCAAATAACACAACTAATAAATCATTTTCCACCGATACATTATTTATCAAACAAAAAGTAGGACAGTAGATTGAGAATTCCAAAGGGTAGGCTGCTATACCCACTTTTTGAATACTTTATCTCATATATGAACATGTATTACATAATTGTTTGTTTAAGAAAAATTCGGCAGCATTTCCTCTTAGCTCCCAAGTATATAGAAATATATACCCGAGGAGCAAAGAGAAAATGACCAAATTTTTCTTAAACAAACAATATGTAATACACATTCATATCCTAAATGAGATAAAATATTCAAAAAGCAGTCCCAAAACGGGGACAACCCGAAATTAATTACTAAATCAATTTCGGGGGGGTATTTCTAAGCTCGTGATGATTAGAATGAAGTCACGAAACGTAAACGCTCATAATGTAAAACAATAAGCAATTACTATAACAATTAAATGAAACGTGACAATGTCTAAACAAATTGAAACATTATTGTAATTGTTTTAAAAAATGTCACGTTTCGTTTGATTTTTTTAGTGATTTTTTATTGTTTTTCATTAATATAAAACACAAATGATCATAACCTAAATTGTGTTTTTATAGTAATGAAAAACAATAAGAAATCACTAAAAAATCAAACAACTAAACAATGATCATTTGTGTTTATAAACATATACATATGCTTACATAACCTAAACAATAATGAAAAACATATACATATGCTTACATAACCTATGCACACGATCCACTTACATCCTAGGAATTTAATGATCATACTTTGTGAGTTTATAAAATTAACATAAAATCTACTGTAATAACAAGAATATAATGTGGATGGTTTAATATGACCGTACCCACTTTATGAGGTTATAATTAACCAAAATACATTTAAATGAGTCAAAATTACTTGTATTCACTATATCTGGTTATAATAAACAAAATACAATTTGACATCATTCCATAAACAACCCAATATCAACTGCTAGCACGACTCTTTGTATAACATAAAACACAAAGATAAAGCTAATCAATAATATTAAGATAAATTGGATTTTAATGATCCACACAAACAATCATGATTAAAATATGCAAACAATTAGCATACAATTAGCATAATTCATACAATTCATACCAAATTACTAATATTATAGCATAATTCATACAACTAAAACCTAATAACACAACTAATTTAAAATATGAAAACAATTAGCATAAATTCTAACTATTTAGCATAAGACTTAATAAAAGTAAAAGAAAAAATTAGAAAAAAAACCTCAATAGCAGCTGCAGAAGACGATTTAGCAACGGTAGTACCCGCGTGATGGTTGACAGTTGAGCTAGTTAAACATCATATACATAGATCGGGGAAAAATCATCAGAAAACCATGAATAATTATAACTAAAAATGTATACATAGATCGGTGATTAGAATCTTACAAACGATGATGGTGGTCCGTTCGAAGCCTGCTGCGCGGTGGAGGATGGAGTTGCGGCTGTGGGAAATGGGGAGGGGGCCGGATGGAGCTGCGGTAGTGCAGGGCAGGGCAGGGCGGTGGGGAGCGCAGGGCAGGGCACGCAGGGCAGGGCAGGGAGCCGGATGGAGCGGTCGAGGGGGAGGGAGCCGGATGGAGCGGTCGGCGGTGGGGAGGGCAGGGCAGGGCGGTGCGCGGGGCTCGGCGGTCGGCGGTGGGAAGGGTGCGCAGGGTAGTCGCGGTGAGGGCAGGAGGAATAGGGGGTGGGCGCGAATGAGCGGGGGAGAGGGAAAAGTCCCGGGTAATGACAACACCAATAGCAGCGACATGTCGCCGCTATTGATGTCGCCGCTATTGATGTGTACGACAAAACCCCAACCGTTAGATCGGGGGAGTAATCAATGGACAAAAATAAGTGGCACGGATCGGTAACTATTAGCGGCGACACGTCGCCGCTATTGGTGTCGCCGCTAATAGTGTCGCCGCTAATAATAGCTGTCGCCGCTATTAAAGTCGCCGCTAATGGTAGAAGTTTTTGTAGTGTCATGACCGGATCGGATCGGCCGATCCGACTGGTTCAACCGGGGATTGGTCCGGTGGCCGGTCGGTCAGGTATGATTCGTTTTTGAGTGGTCGAACCGGCCGATTCTTCCCGAACCGGTGGTCGGACCGGGAAACCGGACCGGTTCGGACTTGTTTTCGGTAATTTTTTTTTGATTTTTTTGAGTAAAAACGGGGTGTTGAACTATAAATTAATGTGTTAGATATACAAATATACTTAAGTTTTATATATAACTATAAAATACATATATAGATCATATATAAATTACTTATATTTGATTATATATATAACTATATATATAATATATAATATACTATATATATAATTATGACGTCATTCGGTTCTTAAATCCTGTCTGACAGGTCCGACCGGTCCAACCACGAAACCAGTAAGACGTCCGGTTCAACGTCCGATTCGGTTCTGAAAAATTGTTTTCAACAAAAAAAACAATATATAACATTTAAACTTGATGTAATAGCCATTGTTGTGGACCCTATTTCAAATATTAAAAAAAATAGTTTTACACATGAATTTATTTGGAGTAACCCATATATAGTTTTTAATTAACCACAAAAGTAACTCCTTAATGGTAAAGAGAGGTATCTCTCCAAAGGAAAGAAAAAAAAAGAAGCACAAACGGCTAGTTAACGGTTTCCGTTAACAAACGGAAGACATAGACGGCGTTAACTCATTTCCACTATATAAATACCACACACGGATCTCTGTTCTTGTCTCTTTGGCTATTTTTAGTTCGTAACTCGAGAACATATTCTTAACGTACAACCACTCGCACCAGATCATATCCAATCACCGTCGTCTCCGATCACATCACCGGAGCATCACTGGAGCTCGTTGATCACATCGCCGGAGCAGTCGCCGGAGAATATCACATCGTCTAGCAGAACCTCGAGAACACATACTTGTTTTGGTAAGTTTTTGATACTGTGATGTGTTTACGATGCTGATTATCTCGAATTCGGATGTTGATATTCATCGATGATGTACATTTGAAGCCGATTTGAAGGATTTGATGCGTTTTCTGCCAGATTTGGTACCGAATCACTGATTATCATTTATCAGTTGTTATGTTTGTATTTGCAGGTGGAGAAGATAAGTTTACGAGTATAGAGATAAGAACGGAGTCTGTTGCTGTGAAGTTCCATCGTTTTCGAAGGTAATGTATGCATGAATTTGTTCTCGATTTGTCTGTTTGTCAATTCGTCGAACACTTAGAGTGCTCTCGACAATCTTCTACACTTCTAAAGCGATTGATCCATCGTCATACGATTTGCATTCAGCATATTATTCATGAATCATCGTCATCATCATTCTGTTTGTAGTCTCTCTCTCTCCCACACACAAATGTCATTTGTTCTCATCAGTCATTAGTGATGGTGATGCTGCAGACAAAAGCAAAACCAGTTGATCATGAAATTAATTAATTAATAATAATAATGATAATGATAATGATACGAAATCCTCAATTATTCTCCGAATCAAATCCTTTTGAAGATAATATTTCAACCGGATTCGTCATTACAACTTCATAACTTCGAATCTGCTGCAAATCTCATACGATTCGATTCCGTTTTGCGAAAAATGAAAATGAGTAGACGTCACTTTCGATCTGTAGAAAGATGAGACTGTAATGGAAGCTTGCAATCCGCCATTAAAGCTTGTTTTTATTAAAAATCGGTAAAGCAAATCGATTTCTGATCCCGGTGAGCTCTCTGCACTTTCTCTTTATCTGTTCTTCCTTTTCCTTTGCCCCAAGAAATCGTTGCCTTGGAATTTTCTTTTCTTTTATCTTCACGTAACCAATCTCTAGCAAGAGTAAGAGACTTGTTATTATTATTACCGGTGAACACACTCTCAATGTATACATATTCTATTTTTAAAATCATCACATAAAGTTATTATATTGTGAACACATTGTTGACACACACTCTATTCGTAAAAACGCTAAGTCTATATTATTCGTGATTAATGTTCACGTCTAATGGTCATGGTCACCTTGACGTAGACATGTACTGCAATATAAAATATACCACGCTTTTATTTTTTATTTTTTCTTCTAAATTATATAATATGTTTGGAATAATATTATAATATATAGTTAATTTTTAAATTTTCATTGATATTTATGATGCAACGTTTTTTCATTTGAGCAATAAATCCATGATATTTATGATGCTACATTTTTGTTACTACAAGATTGATTTCTATGCTTCCGATTGACATTAATTTGTCATTTTTATTTATTGTGATTTGAACTATGAAAACTAAAACAACTGATTTAATCTTGTACAATTGTTTAATAATATTGTACAATTGTGTATATTTTAGTGTTATTTAATACTTGTGTTTCTCAACAAAATGTGGTCCAAGGTTTTCCTACACAAGCATGATTTTATTTTCCCGATTCGAAGCATTTCGTATAGCTTTTTAAATTATTCTGCCTCTTTATAAAAAGAATGAAATTTTGAGGGTACATTCAAAATTTTCACATGCGTAAATAAGTGTAATCCTTGAAATTATTGTAAGAGGTGTTGTTTCTTTTCTTATTCTTTATAAAGTTTTTTGATGGTGTTATTCTTAAGCCACATAATACTGCTCTATTTTGGGGATCACGTGGGGCCCAATGAATGTTCTATGGTATAAAAGTATAAAACTATAGATCATGCTATACTGTTTTTGTTTGCTTTTTTATTATATTATCATTAAGATATCAAACACCAACTCTTATCTTGTTATGCTTATGGATTTGCTTGTGAAAAACATGAATCGATTTTGAGATTAAATGAGTTTAAGTTAAATTACAGTATATTTAATAAAAAGTGTGAGTTTTTTAAAGGCACAAGTTTGTGCTTACGCGTAGAGTTTTGTTATGTTGACGAGTTTAAAATAACCTATTACATGATAAATATTATATATGTGTGTGATTATGTTAACTTATTTAATAATAATAACTTCATATAAAAATAATTACATGTACATAAAAGTTAAATAAAAAACAATAAATGACTCACGTCCAAATATGTAAAACCACTAGCGAGTAAAGCATGAGTTTTGTACGAATGGAGCTTGAAAACAAGCTAAGTTTGAATTTTTAAGTTAAAATAAACTCAACTCAAGTTTACTCGAGTTTGCGATAGGCTTTATTTATAACCCTACGACAGTTATGTGATATGTTTAATTGTTTATTGTAACATATTAGAAATCTTCTTTCTTTAACCAATATTACATACATAAAACACCAAACATTTAATTCAATTTGTATGCAATATAATATCACTATAACTAATGCTTAAGGATCTTAAAATTCTGATAGTGAGAGATTCTTATTTACCTCCAAAGGTGCTAAAGTTTTATTCTTTATGTTTCTGGTGTGCAGTGGAACTAAGGAAAAAGAAATTTTGTATTTTGTTAAATTTATAAAGAGAGGGATCGAAGGAGGAAAAAGGGAAAAGGGAGAAGATGCTGACGTGTATAACATGTTCGAAGCAACAGATAGAAGACGGAGGAGATGAAGTGGGAGCGCGTGGTACTCCAAGCAGTAAAGAAACCGTCAAAAGCCTCACGGCGCAGGTTAGTTTCCCTTCACTAATTCTCTCTATCCTACATACACCATATACACACAGTGTGTGTGTGAATTACAATACTGTCCTCATTCTATGTGGCTAATTGCCCTCCTACTACTAGCAGTAGTCTCTTTGCTTTTTCTGCTTGCAAGCATTCTTTATTGCATCTTTTCCCTGCTTCTTCAAACAAAACAAAATCTTGCTCAGACCATGCTTGTGACACTTACTGTAGTTTGATACCACCTAAAATGAGTATTTATACATGTGTACATGAACATTAAAAGTAGTAATATGTATAAAATCTCGTCAGAGGAATCCAACCAGAATTTTATTTTATCTGTAAAGTTTGAGTTCTAAAGAGATTCTATTAATGGTTTAGGAAGTTATTAAGGTCATGGTACAATGTACATTCATTTCATTGACAGTGTAACTGTTTGGGAGTTCTGGTTCTAATTTAACTAAAGAGTTATTTCTTACTAGAAAGCTATGGCCATATCTACTTTAGAATTAGGAGGCCCACATACTTTTTCCATTATCAATTTGGAAGACGGTGTAAAATATAGGGATCTGTTCAGAAATGAGTTGTTCAAAAAAAATGAAACCGCTACTCTAACTTAGCCTTTCCATATTTAGTTTGAAATAACTTCTTTTTAAGTGCAATTATTAGCCTGAATACCCAAAATTGTCATAATTAAATAAATGTTTGAACTGCCCAAGAAAGTGGGGTCGTTTCTTCTTTTGTTAGCTGATTTTTCGAAGATGACCTGGCTTTTTTTAATTTTTTTTAAATTAAGAAGCACCGTGACATTGGTAAATTACTCTCAATTAAGCAGTGTGGGTTCAAACCTCATTGTAGGTATTTAAATGGATTTTAAGTGGTGTAGATTATTAAGTGTGTTTTATTTGAACAGAAGTATTTATTAAACTAAATTCATTGCCAACTAAAACACATATTAGATTAAAACAGGAAACTATTGAGACACAATCCTATATAAAATTAACATAGGTGGGGTTAAATGGTTGGTTGAAACAGTGTTATTAACTACAGGCGGCTACATTCATTGTTGGGTCAACCTATAGATTTACCTTCCTTCATTTACTTCTACAGGCTAATAGACAATATAACATTCAAGATTTTATAATTTACCTTCTTTCATTTACTTCTGAGGAACCGGCATGCACTATACAGAAGTATAGGACGTATTTTGATACATGAAACTGACAAATATATATTATTAAAGGGGTGTATGTAATGTACCTCACTTATTACACACGAATTTAAAAAGTGGAATTTTTCTTAAACAAGGGTTTAAAACGATCTTAAATGGGTGTTTAAACGATGACACTGGTCTTAAATGGAGATTTAAACATTTTGCCATACACTTACCTAGTAGCATATCATATAGAGTAAAAAATTTCTTGTAACATGATTCCCATCATCATGGTTTTACTTTAAAGTAACAAAATCTTTAGTTGGTACAGTTTATGTACTGTGTTTATGGTTTGAGATTCTTCTTCTCTTCTAATGAAGAAAAGATAGATAATAAAAGAATCCAAAATATTAAAAAGTGTAATTTACTAATGAGTAATGACTATGACAAGATTCATTAAACATGAGGCTATAGGGATGAGTTAGTTTGGTCTCCTACAATTAGGATATAATTTAGAATATAAAGACTAATGTGAGATTTTTTATTCCAATCACACCATGCAAAAAAAGTGGATATGTAGGAGTATATCTCAAGGAAAAGACAAGACACCCATGTTGGAAAAAGAGTCACACGAGTGTCCTATACTGGACCCACTATTGATTTTTTGTCTGTTTCTCCCTGAGCCCCAATATCCAATCAAATTCAAATCATAAAAAAATTGATAAAGATAGATTATTTCTATGTAGTTAAACTCAAAACCTTAAACCGTTAATTATATGATGTGCAGATCAAAGATGTATTGAAAGTTTCAGGTCCTTCAAAGGGAAAACCTCCAATAGCACCTAGTAGTTACAAGAAAGGGCAAAGAAGTTACCCGGATTTTGAGACTATATCTGAAGGGGCTCACTTCCCTTATATGCGACCGGGGGGCTCGAGTTCTACTCCTCCTTGGGACTTTACTAGCAATAATCCCCATCATACAAGTGGAGGTTATGACCCACCTAGACAATCTGGTCATTTGGTTTTGGAGGATGAAGATGAACCTAAAGAATGGATGGCTCAGGTTGAACCGGGTGTTCAAATCACTTTTGTTTCATTACCTAATGGCGGGAATGACCTTAAACGGATTCGATTCAAGTAAGACTTTATTCCCAACTAAAGAAATGTAAAATCCTGTTTACAAAGTAAAGTCTTTAACTTGGTTACGGATTTTAACAGTATCTAGAGGTGGCAATTACCCATTTATTAATAAAATGGTCGATTCAGGTTATGTTTTGTCTTGTAAATACATGTCATAATAAAAAAACGTTAGGAACCAGTGAAAAGACACCTTACCTAAAGTTATTTTCATGGAATAAACCAAATTTTTTAATAGTTCTATTAAAAATGAATTATTCTTGAAATAATGTTAATTCTCTAAACATATTAACAAAATAACACACAACCTAGCCACCCCTACATATTAACATTATTCTTGAAATAATGTGCTAATGAGCAACCCAACCCAACCCGTTTTGATCCGATATCCAACCTAACCACCCAGGGCCGGCTCTTGTATATTAATGGTGAAGCCTTTTGCTTGGAGCCCCAATTTTTGAAGGGCCCCAAAATTTAAAGCTAGGGTTTTACTTCGGAGTGTTCATTTTACAGGAAAATCATTTACGAAGTTTAAATCAGCTTACTTTTATAAGATTTGTTCTAATTCCGATTCTAAAATCATTTCATATAAAAAGTCCATCAGTTTTCTACTTAATAATAGAGATACTAGATGTATATATTCAAATGCTTTGCTCTGTTTTGTTGTTTGAAGGGGTTCTACGAGGGAGAAGACTAAATCTTCAAAATTAACTATCTACTAAAAAACAAGTTGAGAAACAGAATTAGCTCTTGTTAACTTGTATTTTTTTCATATCTTATAAGTACATGAGTTTATGTAAAAAAAAACAATTTAAGATTGAAAGTGAAAAAAATATTTGTGGAAGAGAACCCAATTCTATCATCCGCTTTGGTCCCAAAATGGTTGAGCCGGCCCTGTAACCACCCCTACTTACAAAATCATGTTTGTGCACTAACTGCTAACCGCATACCATATATAAGCGCTTACCTCATAATTTTATTGCACTTGTCATTACTCGTTTGTTACCTGATTTACATCCTCTGAGTTATAACACAAATGCTGATATATCATGAACTATTTACTATGTGTAAGCCGAGAGATGTTCAACAAATGGCAAGCTCAGAGGTGGTGGGGCGAAAACTATGACCGAATAATGGAGCTTTACAATGTTCAAAGATTCAACTGTCAAGCTTTAAACACGCCTTCTCGTTCTGAAGATGGAGTAATAATTAATGTTCTTTCCATTTCTATAAATACTTATATAGAAAGTGTGCTTAATATTTGCAAATTACGCAGAGAGATTCATCTTACACGAGGCTCGGATCAGTAAGGGAAAGCCCAATGATGAACCCGTCAATTAACAAAGATTGGCACAGGAACTTTGGAGGCAATCAACATTACAATGCGGGCCCCAATGCTAACGGGGCGGGTGGGCCCAAGGGCGAGGTGTCATCTATGGATGCTTCAAGGACAACTACTTCATCTAGAGATGAAGCTTCTGTTTCAGTCAGCAATGCTAGTGATATGGAGTCTGAGTGGGTTGAACAAGACGAACCTGGTGTTTATATTACCATCAGACAGTTAACCGATGGCACTAGAGAGCTTCGACGTGTTAGATTCAGGTATATTATTTCTAATTTTGCTTGTATACAATTCGTTATCGAAATACTGAATGATTCATTGTGTGAAGCAGTCGTGAGAAGTTCGGGGAAGTGCATGCAAAACTTTGGTGGGAACAAAACCGAGAGAGAATACAAACTCAATACCTTTAAGTATACAACAAGCAACTAACCGAACCATTTTAACAGTCTAAGATCATCTCTTCTTCTTTAAACAAAACGTAGACCCAAGATTGGAGGCATGGATATCATATACAGCCATTGTTCACTAATCGTATCATTGGGGGGGGGGGGGGGGGGTCTTGAGGGTGGTATTTTTTTTTACATTAAGGTGCGTTTTTGTGCCTAGAAAACTCTTTATGTTATATGTAATGGTGGGATTTACTGTTCCCTATATGGGAATTTAATTGTGTTTGTAAGTTGAAATTGCAGTGTTGTATTTATTGGTTTGTTGGGTGTTGATTAGTTAATGGTACAAAAGCAAGTTTCAATCATGGTAATTTATTCAACTTTTTGATTTAGTGATTTATCTAATGCAAGTTGCAACATGCAAATTCAATGCCACGATAGATAAGGACAAACACAGTGCACAAGGCACTTGCATAAGTAAGGTTTGGGGGTGTTTGATGATATCAGGGTTGTAAATTAGTAATTTACAAAAAGTTTACAAAATACAGCAATTGCTAAAAAAAACTATGTTTGGTTCTCCCGCATTGCATACTGAGCTCCCCAACCAAAGGCCCAAACTATCTCCTCTTTTGCCAAAGACAAAGTTATCCAAAGCACCATCATTAGTTTTGTTTTACGATCGGTTTAGTTTATACCTTTTACAACCTGCGTTACAGTTTTCTTCAAACCAGTATTAACAGTTCGATCCAAATAAACTCTATTTTGACCGAGTTTCCTATTTTGATTTGATCATCGTTTCTTATCAACTTTTTTCTATCCAATACTCTATTTTTGATCCGATAAAAACTGATAACTTAAAGTCTTAAACCAGATTAATAGTATTCGTTTTGATTTTCCATTATTAAGATTTAAGACCAGTAATAATAGTTTGACCCGCAACTGAACCTAAAAATCTTCAAAAACAAGAATATAGACACCCCTTTTTGTGCATGCAACTGGTGTGGTGATTTCCATACAATCTGAAAGAAAAAAAAATCCTTCCTGGTTTAAACAAAACTTATTGTGAAAGAACAAACCAAATAGAAACACACTAATGAAACCCAAGACGACCATAACACCGCTAGTTATAGAAACACTTGTCAACTTCATGATTCAGAAACACGACCAACAGACAAACAAGAACACTTCATAGAGTAGACCATAGCGCTTATTTCCCTCCAGGACAGACCAACATAGTATGACTTTATTAATCACACGCTACAAGACGTTTTCTCGCAAGCAGAAATGCAAAACGAACCATATTATAACATATTTTAGCAAGATCCTAGTAGGATGTTATCCCGCCACTTTACTGCTATAAACTTGAGACCTTCCAGTAAACAAGTCTGATGATCTACCAGCAGCCACAACTCCTGCTTTCATTGGCGGTGCTGGTGGATGCCTGGTTCCACCACCTCTCCCCACTCCGATGGTCATATTTCCCAACTTATCGGCTGTATCCAAGATGGCATTCCCTCTCCCCCTCCCCGTAATCATACCTCCTGATACATTGACACACCAACAAACGTTCATCACTACACCCCAGCAATTGCATCATTTATATACATATATACTACATGCATATATGTGTGTGACCAAAATATATTTATTGGTGCATGTTTAATGAGCAATTTCTTACTTGGATTGTTTTTTGTGGGTGGTTGATATTTTGGTAGCCTTGAAGAGTTATTATTAGTCTTTTCCTTCACCCCATCCTGAAACAAAGAAAAACAAGATTTTAAAAGCCAAAATACCAACTTAGAATATATAAAAGTTGAGGTAACATATCCCATTGGTAATTGTTAATTCCCACACACCTGTCGATTCATTTCCAGTCTACGTTGCACGCCTGTAACAAATTTTAAACAGAAAATGAGTATAAACAAAAGACTAACCATTTGTCAAGAGTCTGTGGAAGAACGGTTACTAGAGATGACCAAAAGGGTGTTCTGAGAATTTGAGTAACATGTTCATTTAGGTTGACTCAAAAAACTTTTTATCCCGAGATTTTATTATTACATAGACAACTAGTGTGTTGATATGATTAATAACTATATTATTAATAAAAGTTCAACAATTCAAGAACACAGTTTGCAGGGCTTTTTCATTAAATTACACTAGTTGCCACTTATTAATCGCTTTTTTAGCTATTCTTTACATGTTAGAAGTAAAAACACAAGCTGAATTGAAAATATTATACATAAAAGGGTTGAAATTCCAGCCTCTTAACTATCACTATCATTATTGATTATGCAAGTATTACCTGTATGAACTTTAGCAGATGAAGTAATATTGCCAGCTGGCTTTGGGTTGGGAAAAGACGCAGGATATTTTTTGGCACTTTTCTGGTCCAAAATCTTCCTCCCGCTTAATCCTGCAGATAAACCTAATTAACTACCATCTTGTTCAACCAAGAATAAAAATAAACCAATAGAATGATAGAATCAACAAACCAGATGGAGGTGTCCTAGCAATAGTAGTTGATTTAGGGCGAAGAGAAGGAGGAACACAATAACAGCTCTGTACATTTACAAAAAAAGAATTCAGATGATCTTCAGTTACAAGTTAAATCATTCAACACACTGTTACTGAACAATGTTAAGTAATTTGGGTGTTTTTTTACCTGAAAGAAAGGATGCTGAAGAGCTTCTGCAGCTGTTGGCCTCTTACATGGATCCCAAGAGCAAAGTAACTACGAAGCAAAACAACGAAAACAAATATAATTTTTGGTTTTAAATTTTGATGTGTTGAGGTATAGTAACCAGTGCTCACTGCAATCAGATTGACTGCATCCTTGCTCGCAGAGGGTATCAATGCAGAAAGATTTACACCACGAAGCTGCTAAGACAAAGTGAAGAAAAATGCTCCATCATTTCATTATTATAAGTACATGAATTAGTATCACTAAAACAAACAATGTCCGACAAAGTTAAAAATTTTAATGAATCAAAAATTAAATACAAAAAACTAACCTCTGGAAACATATAGTTGATAGTACTCGCAAGCTCAAGACCCTCAGCCCATGAGCTTTCGGTTGGGCTACCTATCACACTGCAAATTTTATATATTTCATCTGCTTCACTGCCGAGAGGAAAAAGAACCAAACGTTCAGTTGCAAGATATTCAAATAAAAATGAGTCCCAAATCCAGTTCCTTAGTTATTACAACTCATAAAGCACATGATACAATCATGTTAAGAGACCACAATCCTATTTGAAGTATCATCATATTGGCATACAATGTAACAAATACACTTGACCAAGTTATTTAAAATTTGTTTGTATAGCTTTTAGTGCATTTTTGTGTAGACTGCAATGATCCAGAACTTACTAGTAGCTACGTTAATAAAAATATTTTGCTTTTTAGTAAAGCCCTATAATATGATAAACAGCTCAAGACAACAACCATATTTAATTATCAAACCACAAGCATTGAATGATTGGCCATTTCTGAGACATCTGATCATATAGAAGGAAGAAAGACCTTTAAGGAAATCTAAATAACACATTAACACTGATGCTGCTGTTACAATGAAGAGAATAATAATGCAGATGTTACTTAAAGGAGAACCAGTCACACACCTTGAACCTGGGAAAAGTGGTCTGAGCGTAAATAATTCAGCCATGATTGCTCCCATTGCCCACATATCTGTTAATTTTAAGAAATATAACACAATTAAATTCCACATGAAGTTGTATAAATCTGAAGAGGCTAGCATCGTACATAATTTATACACTCACCAACTGCAGGACCATATGTTGGTGCCTGAAGAAGAACCTCAGGAGCACGGTACCTGCAAAAAAAACATATTTCAGTAAGTAACAAGCAGGAACCTAATATTGGAATTGGATATGGAACAAAAAAGTATGTCACGGTTTTCAAATAGGATTTAGGAATAAAAAATGATTGACCACTCACCAGCGTGTTGAAACATATTCAGTGTAAGGTGGTTGGGAAACAATTTCACGTGCAAGTCCAAAATCAGCTATTTTTATCACATCCTTGGAAACAAGAAAGTTTTCTGGAGAATGATATAGAAAATGCAAGCAATCAGCCAACACAAGGTAGGAAGATACTACAGAACATTAACAGTTTATCCATTTATGAGTTAAAAAGTCATAATAATACCTGGTTTAAGATCACGATGAAAGTAACCACGTTGATGCATATACGCAAGACCTTGAAACACTTGAAAGCACCAGTTCTTAATTTCAGTTTCAAAGAAAAGCTTCAGTCTATCTTTCATAAGTTGGTATAGACTGCATTCCATGTACTCAAACACAAAGTATAAGATGTCATTTTCTCTGACAACTTCCTTAAGCTTCACAATATTAGGATGATTCATTTTACGCAGTGACTGCCATTTAAACGAGGATAGCTTGGTAAGATACAGGCAAGACAATGTTGAAAAATACGACTTAAAGTAATGTTACCTTGACTTCTCTTAAATTTATGCACTCTTCCCATGAATAATACTTCCTCTTCATTTTCTTAATTGCAACCTGTAAAATAAATAACTCAACTTTAAGAAACACAATCACATATTCACATATACGTATGACAAGTTTTTTATGATCTAAGGTTAGTTCCAAATAGTTGGGAATTTACCACTTCACCACTTTGCTTATTTAATGCTCGCCATACAACCCCAAAGCTACCATTACCAACTTCCTTGATTATCTTGTACCTGCAAAAGAACACTCCTAAGTGGTTTAATTATAAATTCACGCAAGTTGTTGTCTAAATCACAAATAAGAATCAGTTCACCTTTCCATTTTCCGGTATGCAACTGCTTGTAGCAACTTATTTATGAAAAAGACACAAACATAGAAGAAGAAACAACACACTTAAATCTTTAGACAACTATAGAACTAGATAATATTAACTATCCACCCTCAACTTTCTTGATTCATGAGCAAAGGAACAGCATGCTTCTGAAGGACAGGCTTCATAGCCTTTATTCATAAAGAGCACCAGATCAATGACACCCGGACATTGAATAGGCTTATAAAGAAAAGAGAACTGAGATCTGCAAAGCATCATTATGCTTATACAAGTAGAAAACTTGCAGCGAAAGAATAAGGATTCAGTTGCAAAAGCTTCATCCGATATATTTTTTGTAAATCTGACTGGTAACCATAAGAAAGAACGAGTGTTGCAAATAACATAATCTCATCTAGTAATTAAAGGTGTATGAAAAAGTCTTCATCACATGCAAAATTCAGCCCTGCATTGCGAGAGCAAAGATAAGTGTTAGAATCTACACGAAAGAAAACGGATAACAGGAATAATATATAATTTGACTAATAAAGCAGTTACCTCAGCAGATGGTCTTTAACTTTTTGAAGAGACTATTGTATCGGCAGTGCACTGAGCATCAGTACAAACAAGATGAACACTTTAATATTTATGAAACTAAATTACAATACAGAACTTGCTTAATAAGTTTTCTTTTAAAGAAAAACTTACTTCTCAATGTTCACTAAATGATCCAACACCTAGCTCATAAAAAACTTGCATTACGCCTGTTTAATTGTTGGAGTACAGAAGATGCTCACTAGGTGCAGTTAACAATGGAAAAAAGTGGGAAACATCTGGGAATGAGAGAACGCCAATCGAGAACTTTCTGGAATGAGAAAACCTGATTCTGGAAGTACTCTGAGCCGGGGTGCACTTGCTCCATGTTTCAAAAGGGATTATAACCTTTACAAACTGACAAAATATATTAGTTTAGCTGAAAGATATGATGGAAAGCATATTAGTACACAATCATACAAAGTCATATTCATTGTGCAAAACAAATATCAGTTTTACAAGGATACTAGATTAAATTCAAGAATATTTGTTTTAATTTTCTTCCATATATGACTGACCAGAGACAAATTAAACATGTAGTAACAACCTAGGAACAAAAACAAATGGGAGATGAACGTTGGCTCAAAGAAGCACATAACGAATACTTGGCATCAACGAATACTTGGCATCAAGTCCATAAACAATCTATATTTCACTACTTTATTAGAGTTGTTGACAACTACACGCAGCAGTGTATCCTTATAAAGATTTGATCCAAGATATATTACATGTTTTCATTGTTAAAACTCACAACAAATTAACTAAAAGGTAAAGTTCAACCCTATAGTAAATCAAAGAGACATAAGAGGCATTCGAGTAGGCAACAAGATAGCACCACTATAAAAAGAAAAGGGATAAAAGAGTTACAGTTGCACGGAGCAACCAAGTTCACAAGAATAATCCAAACACAGATCTCTTTATAAGTTTTAAAGGCAATGTAGATTGAATGCAAAAGACAAGTATAAGAGACATTTAAACCGGAAAGGGCTATGAACAAACTGCCATAATTCTGGAAACCTACACCTAGTCACCTCTAAATAAATGAGAACAAATTATTTCCATATATTAAAGATTTAAAGCTAGCAAAGAAACATTAATAATAACACTCAATTACCAAATTTACTGCAAAAATAACCATCCAGAGTATCTTAACCTAAAATAACAGAATCCTGATCTCCATAATTGTTCTACCAAATTTATCCATAACTGTTCTAACAAATCTATCCATAAACAAGATCATAGACGTAAATCATAAATGTACGTATGTAACCTCTTAAAGTAAAATCGAAAGATGTAACCATTAACAAATCATGATCACGTCTCCAATAACAGATCACTTTACATCGTCATAACGTTAAAATCCACCAATCCACATACCACTCAAAAACATTGCACAAATCTCCATCAATTCCTTCCAAAAGGCACAAATCGAACAATCAATCGAAACCCTAACACCAGATCTACACAATCCAATCGTAACGAACAAGGCATCAATCCAGATCTGGCTTCAACAGATCAAACACCAAACAAACCAATCGCATACGATTCAATCACTCAAAACACACAATCAAAAATCGGAAAACGGTAACAGATACCTTTAGGGTACACCGCATAACAACCCTAGGGTAGCCACAAGAGCTGATGAAATACGAGATAGAGAGATGAGAATACACCCCCCACCCACCGATCAACTAACGATTGATGTGATTGATTGTTGGGGAAGAAACCCAAACTTAAACCTAATTATGGTGGATTGAGAGCGTTTTATGTGTGTGTGTGTGTGTTGATAGATACACGTGGGGTGTATGTATTGTATGTGTGACGTAGGGGAGATATGATGGGGACACTACCACCGAATCATTACAACCCCAATAACTCGAAGCGCTTCATTGCTTTATGATTGTTGGATCATGGGTGACGCGGACGGTAAGTAACGTAAAATCTTATTCTAAAGAGTAAATTACCATTTGCATCCTTGTGGTTTGGTGATTTTGAACATTTGCATCCCTACAGTTTAAAAATTCTCATATACACCCTAACGTTTCATTTTTGTTCTCA
Organism: Flaveria linearis; assembly: GCA_024085815.1. Lineage (NCBI taxonomy): Eukaryota > Viridiplantae > Streptophyta > Magnoliopsida > Asterales > Asteraceae > Flaveria > Flaveria linearis. The sequence goes on from CM044004.1 coordinate 91,548,708, forward strand.
TTTGCATCCAAATTACTAGCGACGTTAAATAATTCAGTTAAGTTTAAATAAAATGACGAAATTACCCTTTCTCTCTTTCTCTCTTTCTCCCTCTATCTCTTAACCCTTGACCCACAACCCCACCCCCACCCACTCCCACTCTTTCTTTCTCTGTCTCTTAACCCATATACAAGAAAGAAGAAGCCACCACCATATACAAGAAACAAGAAAGAAGCCACCACCACCATTTTTGTTCTCTGTCTCTTAACCCGATTTGCGGTGTGGGTTATGATGGGGCAGGGGTGGAGGTGTTGTGGATTGTGGTGGGGGCTGCGATAGAGGGAGAAAGAGAGAAAGAGAGCAAGGGTAATTTCGTCATTTTATAAAAACTTAACTGAATTATTTAACGTCGTTGGTAATTTGGATGCAAATGGGAACAAAAATGAAACGTTAGGGTGTATATGAGGATTTTTAAACTGTAGGGATGCAAATGGTCAAAATTACCAAACCACAAGGATGCAAATGGTAATTTACTCTATTCTAAAACAATATCCCTTGCGTTTATACACGAGCCGAGTCAACTCGAGTCGTCTCGTCAGTCAAATTATTTGTTTATATACGAGCCGAGCCGAATCAACTCGTCTCGTTAGTCAATTTGTTTGTTTAAAAAGGGACATTTATTTTTTTCGTAAACTCATTAATTATATATTTATTTAAGTTAAAAAGTTAACTAGGTGTTTTTTTTCAAAAACATATATATTATATATTTTTACACATTCTATTAAAATTATTTATTAAATGATTATTTTACTCGTATTTGGATTTTTACACATTTCATCTTCTAATGCCATCAGTTATATATTTTTTCAAGCTTAAGTCTTCTACATAAATAAAAACAACAAAATTACATATCCTTCAAAATTTTATTTCAAAACAACAATAACCGATAATTAAAGTTACAACCCCAGATACAAAACATAATTGTCAAAAGATTTAAAAATAATAATAATAATAAAACATCAGTATGTAAAAATCACTTGTAACATATATGTTTTAGAAAGAGTAAATATGTAATTGATTTTTACCTTGAAAAATATGTAATTCATGGTATTAAGAAGGGGAAATATTTAAAATCCTCATTAAAAGCTTAGTATTGTTAGTTTTAAATAACTTTTAAATATATATATATATATATATATATATATATATATAAACTTGTTAAAATAATGATACAATATTAATATTTTATAAATTATGATAATCGTTTGTGTTTTTATAATTAGATTTTTAATTAAAAAATATCAAATTTGTTGTATATTTATGATATATTTAAATAATATGATATAAATGTGGTTTATAAGTGATAAAAATTATAATTACATACTATTAATTTAGGAAGGGAAGGAATAGTAGGGTTTTTAGTTTTGCATTTTGACCACTGAATTATCTTAGGTTTACATTTTGGCATACAGGTTAGTTGCCATTTATGGATGGTGGTTTAAAGTGAGTCTTACACGTATGACGATACGTGTCAGCTTCTTCTTTGTGCATGTTTCTTTTATGAGTTCTTCAAGGCTTGAAGTCTTATTTCCATGTCTCTTCACTTTCTTTCTACCGGAAGTTCATCTATTATCTAGAAAGAGAGGTAGAGCCTTCGGGTTCGGTGTTGTTGCCGGTCATCGTGGTCGCCAACGTTGGCTGCGCCACACGGGTTCGGTGATGTGGCCGATCATCGTGGTCGAGGTGTCGTTGGTTCATGGTCGTCGGACGGCGATGGCTCAAGTCGCTAGGCCTATGGCCGTGATTGCCATGGTGATGATGCCGACGGACTCGGTTTCAGCGCCGCTGATGTGCTCGGTTGCATGGCCGCCGATGTGCTCAATTGCCGCCCCTCCGGCCTTACTCGGTTTAGATCTGCATGGTTCTACAACTCTGGTGGTCGTTTCACGACCAGCGGCGGCCTGAGGTTATTCATGGTGGTGATGGTCGTTTTATGACCGCCTTTGTTGCCTCTTGGGCACCGCATCTCTTTCATACCCTTTTATGGTTCTGGTTCTTTTATTGGTTGTTTCTGGCCCACTGGATCGATTCCACCTGCGCAAACCATGTTTTGGCGGTGGTGTTAGAGGTTATTGCTGTTAGGGTTTCAGCCGTGGGTTTCGTGTTGAAGGGGGGCCTCTAGGGTTCCTTAGCCGAGGAAGCGTGAAGGCCTCTTCTTGGGGTCTGTCAGCCGTTGGTATCACTGGACTTGACTCTTTGATGGTGTAGTAGTCGATGACGATGAGCGTAACCTCATCTGAGACCGTATGCATGCTGTCGGTTGTTCATTAAGTGTTTAGAGGTTAATGTTGGATGGTTTTGAGGCGATGATGATGAAAAGAAGGTTATGTTTATTGCTACGGTGAGGTAAACTTGATGTTTGCAGCTGCAACATAAAGATGAATATTATCTCTCCATATATATTTTTTATATTATCATTTATTAGTTCCCATATATATCTCCTTATTTCTTGGGTTGATTAGCTTGATTATTGGCTTACCGTGGCCTACGATTTGTACATAGGTTGGCCCCTGTTGTATTTGCCTTAGGTGAACATTTTCTCAATTTTGATTGCATCTTTTACCATTTTAAAATTATAATGGTATCAGAGCGGTCTTAGAAAAGATCCTCTCACCGAAACCAAACAAAAGGCCCTAAAACGCCATGGCCGGCGGAGAAGATAAAGAGAACAAGAACAACGACGTTGTCACCGATCATGGCTCTCCTTACTACATTCATGCATCAGATTACCCTAGGCAAATGCACGTGAATGATGTGCTAAACGACGGAAACTATATCGATTGGTCTCAAGAGATGCTCAACTTCTTGTTTGCTAAAAACAAGGTTGGTTTTATAGACGGGTCGATCAAGAAACCGGAACCGGAAGCGACAAATTATATGGCATGGATGAGGTGCGATGCTATGATAAAGGGCTGGTTAAACACAGCGATGGAGAAGGAGATCAGGACGAGCGTGAAGTACGCAGCAACCGCTCAAGAAATCTGGGCGGACTTGAAGGAAAGATTTGGAAAAGAAAGTGCTCCGAGGGCGTATGAATTAAAGCAATCGTTAACGACTAAAAGGCAAGAAGGAGCTTCGGTATCGGCATATTACACAAAACTTCGGGTACTTTGGGACGAAATTCAATCTGTTCTTCCTGTCCCGAAGTGCAGTTGCAATGGATGCTCTTGTGGGATGGGTAAGAAGCTCACTGAAATGAAGGAAAAAGAAAAGCTTTATGAGTTTTTGCTTGGTTTAGATGTTGAGTTTGGAACCATAAGAACTCAGATCTTGGCCATGCAACCGACTCTCTCACTTGGAACAGCGTATCATATGGTGGCTGATGACGAGCAACAGAGAGCTATTTCAAGCGTCAAAAGGGCTGTTACAAATACCGCTGCGTTTCAAGCTTTTGTTCCGACAAGACGTGATCAAAACCAGTCGCAGACCAAGTTAAAGCAAAAGGATGGAAAACGCACTACTTTGGAGCGGGTTGAACATTGTAATTTCTGTGGGAAAGAAGGCCACAACCGGGATGGATGTTTTAAGCGCATTGGGTATCCCGATTGGTGGCCGGGAAAAGGTAAACAAGAAAAGGCAAGACCAAAAGCTGCTTATGTTGAGGGAGAAGGAAGTCCGATACCAGGTCTCACCGACGCGCAATATCAACAATTTGTAAAGTTCTTTGCAAAAAAAGATGATTCTGTCAAACAAGAAAACACACCCATAGCTAATATGGCAGGTAACGTTGGTAAAGAAGGTAAATGGGTAATCGACTCGGGCGCTACCGAGCATATAACTCACAATGATTCTCTTCTCAAAAATAAAACAAAAAGGAACTATGAAGCACCCGTCACTATACCTAACGGTGAATCTATAGCCGTTGAGGGACGAGGGAACCATGTCTTGAAAAACGGGATGATGATTAAAGATGTTCTTCATCTGCCAAATTTTAAATGCAATTTATTATCAGTTAGTAAACTATCAAAGGATCTCCAATGTGCTATAACATTTTTTCCTGAATTTTGCACTATGCAGGACTTGCGTTCGAGGACATTGATTGGAGTGGGTGACTGCCAAGGGGGTCTATACGAGATGGGGATGATGGGAAGCGAGCGGAAGGCGATGATGACAACTCTTAGCACATGGCACAAGAGATTAGGTCATCCTTCAAATTCTAAACTTTCTCATGTTGGCTTTCTCAAGAATATTTCAATAAACTCTAAGGATTTTTGTGACTCATGTGTTAAGGCTAAGTTTGCAAGATTACCCTTTCCAATTAGTAATACTAAGACAGATGCTTGCTTTGATTTATTACATTGTGACGTATGAGGTAAATATCGTACGCCATCTTTCACTCGTGCAAACTATTTTTTAACAATAGTGGATGATTTTAGTAGAGCCGTGTGGGTGTTTCTCCTCAAACATAAAGATGAGGCAAGTACTTGTCTTATTGATTTTCATAAAATGATACAAATTCAATTTGGAAAGAATATAAAAAGAATAAGGTGCGATAATGGGGGGAGTTCACTTCACATCGCATGTTAGATTTCTACACGAAGGAAGGAATCATCTTGGAAACAACTTGTCCACATACACCACAACAGAACGGTGTGGTGGAGCGAAAACACAGACATTTGTTAGAAACAGCACGAGCGTTAAAGTTTGAGGCTAACCTACCCACAAAATTTTGGGGAGAGTGTATTTTAACGGCCACTTACGTCATAAATCGTTTGCCGTCGAATGTAATTGAAAATAAAACACCTTATGAGGTGTTATACAATCAAAAACCTGATTATGAACACATGAGGGTTTTCGGTTGTCTTGCCTATTACAAAAGCACGGAGACCAAAGGAGATTAGTTTGATGTAAGGGGGAGACCGGGAACATTTTTGGGCTATCCATCGAGAACAAAAGGGTATAAGATTTATGATGCTCAAAATAATAAAATAGTCATATCAAGAGATGTTAAATTTGTGGAAGAAATATTTCTTTTTGCAACTAAGCAAACCACGACAGAAGAGGAAGATATATTTGAATTTCCTAAAAGTTGGGAACATGAGGTAATTGCTGGAAAAGAAATGGAAAATTCACAGCCCAACGTTAGTGGGCCTGATGCCCTCCAAGTTGAAACTCAAATAGACCAGGAGGTGGTTTTAGAATCTCAAGATGAACAATTAGAAGGTGAAGGCCCAGAACAAAGCCCACAAGTCGGGATTAGCACTCAGTCCATAAATAAAAATGAAGCTCCTGGACCAAGCTTAGATAATGATGAGTTGCCTAAGGAGAAAAGAAACAGATCACGTCCAAGATATCTAGATGATTATGAAGTCAGGCTTCCCCCATCTGTAGACCAAGAGTAGTCCTCTTCCAATCAAGTGTCTTCAACAGTACATCCCTTAGCACATTTTGTTACTTATGATAAGTTTACTAATGCCCATAAAGCGTTCTTGACGGCCATTACTTCCAATAATGAGCCAAAGCACTTTAAACAGGCCGTACAAGACTCAAAATGGAGAGCAGCCATGATGAAGGAGATCCAAGCCCTTGAAGAAAATGAAACTTGGACTCTTGAAGAGTTGCCAAAGGGAAAGCATGCGATTGATTCGAAGTGGGTCTACAAGATAAAGTACAAACCAAATGGGGATGTAGAGAGATACAAGGCTAGACTTGTAGCCAAAGGTTTCACACAAATGGAAGGGGTCGACTTCCATGAAACTTTTGCTCCAGTAGCTAAGTTAGTCATCGTACGAACCTTGTTGGCCGTGGCCGTGAAGCAAGGCTGGCATGTACACCAACTTCACGTCAATAATGCCTTCCTACACGGAGACTTACATGAAGATGTTTACATGAAAATACCTCAAGGATTCGACAAACCAGGTGATAATAGAGTTTTCAAACTTAAGAAGTCACTCTATGGGCTCAAACAAGCATCAAGAAACTGGTATCAAAAATTTACCAATGCCTTGATAGAAATTGGTTTCAAGCCAACAGGAGCCGATCATTCCTTATTCTTGCTTAAAGGAAAGGACGTGTTTGTCGCTGCGCTTATTTATGTCGATGATGTTATCATTGTTGGGAACAACTTGAACAAAATTCAAGAAATCAAGATCTTTCTTGACCAAAAGTTTAGCATTAAAGACCTTGGACCATTAAAGTTCTTTCTTGGAATTGAAGTGGCCAGAACAAAGGAAGGAATGGTGCTAAGTCAACGGAAATACACACTTGACATCCTAGAAGACACGGGAATGATGGGATGTCGCCCGAGCCCGTTCCCCATGGAACAAAACTTGAAGCTTGACAGGTGTAAAAAGGAACCACGGGTAGACCCCAATCAATATCGAAGACTGGTTGGGAGACTTCTTTATTTACAAGCGACGAGACCCGATATTGCCTATGCAGTGAACGTCTTAAGTCAATTCGTAAGTGACCCAAGGCAAAGTCATATGGAAGCCGCTAATCGGGTTATACGATATCTTAAAGCCACTCCGGGACAAGGCATCTTAATTCCTAAAGAAGGAGGCATGAAGCTCACGGCCTATTGTGACTCTGATTGGCTAGGGTGTCCATTCACTAGAAGATCACGTAGCGGTTACTTATTACTTTTGGGAGGGGCTCCAATATCGTGGAAATCAAAGAAACAATCAGTTATTTCTCGCTCATCAGCTGAAGCTGAGTACCGTGCGATGACCACCACAGTTAGTGAGATTTTATGGATGAGATGGCTCTTGAAAGAACTAGAAATTCCTCCCTCTGGACCAACTCAATTGTTTTGTGACAATCAAGTGGCTCGTCATATTGCAAACAACCCCGTGTTTCATGAACGAACCAAACATGTTGAAATGGATTGCCATTTCGTTAAAGAACGAGTTGAGTCTAAGGAAATTCAACCAATGGGGATTGATACCAAGATACAAATTGCGGATGTTCTAACGAAGCCCTTGGGAACACAACACTTTCGTTCTCTACGTGACAAGTTGGGCATTCGAGATCTTCATGCTCCAACTTGAGGGGGAGTAAAGATGAATATTATCTCTCCATATATATTTTTGATATTATCATTTATTAGTTCCCATATATATCTCCTTATTTCTTGGGTTGATTAGCTTGATTATTGGCTTACCGTGGCCTACGATTTGTATATAGGTTGGCCCCTGTTGTATTTGCCTTAGGTGAACATTTTCTCAATTTTGATTGCATCTTTTACCATTTTAAAATTATAACAACAAACAACTGTTTCTGAGCCTTATAGCATTTGTGCTCTTATACTTACAAGTTTGCCTTTTATAGTTTGTTTGATGACGATGGCCATTGAGCGCATCTGAGGGCTATGGGTATCATTGGCAATACTGGATTTGTCATTGTATTTACTTGTGTCATGAATTTGATTTGGGTCCTGCTATTATTGTTGAATATTGTTATCTATGACACGCAAAAACGAGTCTGAGCTTTGACGTGGAGTATGGACTGTTACTATGTGTCGACATACTTTAGTCGACATCAGCCATTAGTTTTGAGAAGCAATATTCTGATCATGTTGCCTCCTGTCATCGACTCTCATCGTTTGTTAAAAGTATTAGCTTGCGGCTATGATGACAGAGTTCTGAGCCTCCGTTTAGCTCGTCCTTATAACGCGCAACGCGAGTCCGGGTACCAAACTAGTTAACCTTTAATTTAAACTAGCAATCTAGCAAACAACAGATCATGAGTCGAGCTGACCTTGGTTACTGCTCAGTTTGTTTACAAACCTAGTTAATTTCAAGTGAGATATTTTTAAACTATTTTCAAGCAAAGATTCGAATCAAAAGTTTAGGGTATGTTATAGATACACCATATTTATTTTCATTCTCTCTATCTCTCTCTATACATACGTATAGATACATGGAGAGATAGAGACAATAGGGTGTCTAAGTAATAAAAAAGGTGTTTGTATAACACAACCCAAAGTTTATTAATTGCAATAGGATAATGGGGAGGTGGTTGTGTTTATTAAAACTCACTATAACGATGAAGCTATACGCATCACACCATGGCACCAATGATAGGAGCATCATCGTAGTTGAGTTAGACGTGTTACAATAATATTTTGTAGTTATCATTGTACTCTGCGGTTCATTAAACATTCTAAAAATGTTAGTTATTTAAAATATAACAATATTATTAAATTTGAAAATTATTCTTAATTCTAGGATAAAAATTTAGAATAACGAAGGAGATCATATTATTTGATATTTAAAAAAAAACTAGTATTAACACCTTCACTTTGCGATGAAAATGTGAAACCATAAAAAAAACCAACGTGACGTTTCCGTGAACTCACACATTGAAGGAGTCTTTAATAATATATGAGATATTTATTTACGAAAAATGAAACATAGACGTTGTTGATAACATTTGAAAGTTTATATACAAAAAGATGAAACTTGACGTTGTGCGTGGATGTAACACCATGAAAAGAGTAACGCCAAAAAATCATTGTGAACTCGCACGTTGAAGGGGGCGCTAATTACGTAGAAAACATATATAAAAATCAAAATGAAACTTGGACATTATTCTTATATAAAAAAACAAACTTGGCACAAATCCGTGCATTTTGTAATATTGAAATCGGCGTGATAAACATAAGCATGTACGATTTCAAATCATTCTTTAATAGTTGTATGAAGAAAGGAAAAAGAAAGTACTAAAAAAATTTAAAAGTTAGAATCAATTTATACTTTACTAACCTGTAAACTATGACGCATAACTTCTTTTTGAATAAACGTTATATCATAATATTAAACACTTTGGAATGACGTATTTGAAATTTTATAAACATAAAATTTTAAAACTTATAAGAGAAAAAAAATACGAGTAGGTAAAAAACAAATAGATAAGCCTATGATGTGAGTTGTATATATAGTTAAACTTGAGATGTTAAAATGTAAAAAAGAAAATGAAACTTCAACTTGAGAAACAACCTTACGGTTTGCGAAGAATACACAAGTGGTATTGCATAATGACTTGTACAATATGCATTAGGTGTTTACATTTTGATAAATGTGTGTATATACAATGATGAGATGAGAAAGTAAAAAATGTAAACTATATTCCCTATCTTAGAACATTAACCCATACTTACACTACAAACAATTTATACCAAATCATTACGGAGCAATTCAAATCTTTAATTTCAAAAAGAGTAAATTACTATATACATCCTTAACGTTTAACGTTTGTTCGTTTTAACTATTTGCATTCCTACTCTTTCAAAGCTGTCATTCACTCCATGACGTTTTATCTTTGTTTTCATTTGAGTCCAAAACATTAAGGCCGTTAGATTTTTCTGTTAGTTTTTATAAAATGATAAAAGTACCATTATTAATTAAATAAAAACCCCTATCTTCACTAGGGGTGTTCAAAAATATCTGAATCCTAAACCGAATCCGAAATATCCGAAAATCCAAAATTCAGATATCCGAAAATTCGGATATCCGAACTTCGGATATCCGAAATTTCGGATTCAGATTCGGATAGTGATTTTCAGAATTTTCGGATATTTCGGATATCCGAAATATCCAAAATATTTTTATAAAAATTTAAAAATATTAAATATTAATTAAATATTTCGGATATTTTTAGATATTTAGGACATTCTAATAAAAAGCTTCGGATATCTGATAAAAACTTCAATAAAAATTATTACATTTTTATAAAATTTATTAAATAATATAAATTTTCTTTGAATTCGGATATCCGAACGGATATCCGAACGGATATCCGAATCCGAATCTGAAATTTCGGATCAAATTCGGATAGTGAAATTTATTATCCGAAATTTTCGGATATCCAAACTTGAACACCCTGATCTTCACCCCTACCCCTTATCTACCCTCTCTCTATCTCTCGGTTTTTGCAATCCACCACCGCACCCACCACCATCGCCACCACATCACCACCGCCACATCTACCACCATAACAACACCGCCACCCCTATCTCTTTTTTCTCTATGTTCTCTCGCTATGTTTTTGTAGTCCACCACTGCAACCACCACCACGTCAACCACCACCACGGCAACCACCACCGCCACCACATCCACCACCACCTCCTCTACGACCACAACAACCATCGCCACCCCTCATCTCTCTCTCTCTTTGTGATCGATAGTCGTCACAATCATCGTCAGTAGGCCTGGTTCGAGCTGGAGGCGTTCTTTTTTTCATAGATAATAGGGTTTGCGGTGAGGAACACATGGGCCATTTGATATCAGGTTTAGTGTCTGCAAGTCTGGTTATCAAATAGAAGGATTGTTCGGGGGTTTTAAGGTTTTGAAATTTGGGGTTTTGGTGATCAAGAAAAAAGACAAGATTAGGTATCTAGTTGAATGCCAATGTGTAAGTGGTTGAGTGGTTAAAGGATTGACCCGGTGTACTAATTGATCCAGGTTCAAATCTTACCCTCTCCATTTAGCTTCTGCAACATCCAGGTGAGGGTTTGACTCGGGGTTTCATCCCGGGTTCGATCCTGATGGGGGGCGAGGGTTTACAGATTCAATCTGGTTTCCACGTATCTGCTGGGTATGACTTACGACTGACGGCTAGGTCCAGGGTAACCAGCCCCGATAAATCGTCAGGTTCGGAGTCCTTTGCTGTTAAAAAAAGTACCTGGTTGAATTAGTAAAATGAAATTGTTGAATTTGATTAAAATAATCCTTATGTTGGTTGTGGTGGTGGTAATTTTGGTGATGGTGATGGATGGTTGTGATGGCGGAGATGAAAAAAAGAAAGAGAGAGTGTGTGTTTGTGTATTTAAGAGAGGGAGAAAGAGAGTATGAAAGTATTGGTGGTGGTGGTGGTGGTGGGGTTTGGTGGTGGTGACGGGGTTTATGGTGGTACCGATGGAGATGGGTGAGAAAGGAGAGAGAGAGTGTGTGTGTGTGAGAGAGAGAGAGAGAATATAGAGTGTTGGGTGGGCACCATAAGTTTTTTTGTTTTTAATTTTTATTTAATGTTTAGGGGTAATTTAGTATTTTTAATAATAAATTTAATTAAAAAACTAACAGTGTTAATCACCTAAACTCAAATAGAGAAGAAAATGAAACGGTAGATACTCAAATAGAGACAAAATGAAACATCAGGGGCAGATGATAATTTTGAAAGAGTAGGGATGCAATTAATTTGTGATCTATTACATTTTTAGCGGAACTGCTTTGAGGTTCAAATTGATGTTTATAGAATTTACTCTTTCAAAAAAAAATTCATCACTTTAACTTTAAATGTTTTTATCAATGGATTCAACCCGCACCTATTTAACCCCCTTTTAAGTCATACTCAACATTCAATTGTGTTAATTTTTAAATATATTTAATTAATAATAATTCAGATTTTTTCGTACATTTTTTTTAAGTTTGGTTTCTTAGCGTATCTGTCTTCATTCTATCTGATATAATATGTAAAATAGAATAATAAAGATCCTAATTTTTGGTTTACTTACACGTTTTTTGGCATCTCAACTTATGTTATATATTTATAGTTATAAGACATGTGAGTATATTTCAGCCAATTACTCTATTTTCATGTATTAACATAATGTCATTAACCATTAACTCCATGTTTAATGTAAATTTTAAGTACATACCTATTTGGCACAGTTCATGCCTTATAAAGATGTTACTAATAGGCGTTTTATAAGAAAATCCTAATACATTGTTTGTGAGGTTAAAATGATGAAATGTGTAGGTGTAACATGTATGATGATAAGAAAACGAAGATATTATCGTTCGCGTTATTATCAACTGTGAAGAATCATCACACCCCAACTGTTTACATAGTCAACAAATTTTAAAGTATGCTTGTTGATTACATGGTGATAGAGAATTGATTAAAGTAGAAGAAATATAAAGTAATCATGTCCCTGTCAAGTGTATATTAAGTTTCATATGTATCATGTTTTATCTTGTAAGAGTGCCTTTTTTTTCTTCTCCTCCGGTTCACCATATCACACACAAAAATATATATACTTTGTTTTTTGAACTTGAGTTTTGTTCGATTGAAGCTTTTGTATTTCTACAAAACACAGGACAAGTTTAACAATTGTGTGTTGGTAGTCTTGGTCTTGCTTAGTGTTACATTTATGATTTATATCAAGTAACGTACAACCGGAATTTCATCTAGCTCAGTGCTAGTTTTGGTTTTAAATAAAATAGTTAACTTCTATTTTGCTTTTGACAAAAATAACTATTTTCTCCAAAAGATTAGAAACATCAATTTACTTTCAAAAATTTCATCAATTGTTTCGATTTCAGTTCAAAACTGCATAGTTTTAAAATTTAAGTTGAAACAAGTAATGAAACTTTTGGATTTAAATTGAAACAAGTTATAAAACTTTTAGAGGTAAATTGATATGTATAATCTTTTGTATAATCATTTCATTTTCAATCTTTTGGATGAAAATGGTTGTTCTTGTCAAACCTCGGGGAGCAAAAATGAACTTAACTCTAAATAAAATCATCTTTGTCGTTAAAAAATATTATTTTATGTGATTTTCTAAATATTTAGAGAGCTTGAGTTCTTTATATGACATTTTTGGATGGTCACACTTGTGTTTTGGCTAAAATACTTATTTTATTGGTCAATTTGGTTTTAATTAAATAGCATGGGGTTCTGAGTTAGTATATTCATAGGCTTTTATACATGATGGGCAGGCCAACTTTTCATTAGGTATTTCATCACTCACTTATTAATATAACTCACAATGATTCTCTTCTAAAAAAATAAAACAAAAAGGAACTATGAAGCACCCGTCACTATACCTAACGGTGAATCTATAGCCGTTGAGGGACGAGGGAACCATGTCTTGAAAAACGAGATGATGATTAAAGATGTTCTTCATGTGCCAAATTTTAAATGCAATTTATTATCAGTTAGTAAACTATCAAAGGATCTCCAATGTGCTATAACATTTTTTCCTGAATTTTGCATTATGCAGGACTTGCGTTCGAGGACATTGATTGGAGTGGGTGACTGCCAAGGGGGTCTATACGAGATGGGGATGATGGGAAGCGAGCGGAAGGCGATGATGACAACTCTTAGCACATGGCACAAGAGATTATGTCATCCTTCAAATTCTAAACTTTCCCATGTTGGCTTTCTCAAGAATGTTTCAATAAACTCTAAGGATTTTTGTGACTCGTGTGTTAAGGCTAAGTTTGCAAGATTACCCTTTCCAATTAGTAATACTAAGACAGATGCTTGCTTTGATTTATTACATTGTGACATATGGGGTAAATATCGTACGCCATCTTTCACTCGTGCAAACTATTTTTTAACAATAGTGGATGATTTTAGTAGAGCCGTGTGGGTGTTTCTCCTCAAACATAAAGATGAGGCAAGTACTTGTCTTATTGATTTTCATAAAATGATACAAATTCAATTTGGAAAGAATATAAAAAGAATAAGGTACGATAATGGGGGGAGTTCACTTCACATCGCATGTTAGATTTCTACACGAAGGAAGGAATCATCTTGGAAACAACTTGTCCACATACACCACAACAGAACGGTGTGGTGGAGCGAAAACACAGACATTTGTTAGAAACAGCACGAGCGTTAAAGTTTGAGGCTAACCTGCCCGCAAAATTTTGGGGAGAGTGTATTTTAACGACCGCTTACGTCATAAATCGTTTGCCGTCGAATGTAATTGAAAATAAAACACCTTATGAGGTGTTATACAATCAAAAACCTGATTATGAACACATGAGGGTTTTCGGTTGTCTTGCCTATTACAAAAGCACGGAGACCAAAGGAGATAAGTTTGAAGTAAGGGGGAGACCGGGAACATTTTTGGGCTATCCACCGGGAACAAAAGGGTATAAGATTTATGATGCTCAAAATAATAAAATAGTCATATCAAGAGATGTTAAATTTGTGGAAGAAATATTTCTTTTTGCAACTAAGCAAACCACGACAGAAGAGGAAGATATATTTGAATTTCCTAAAAGTTGGGAACATGAGGTAACCACTGGAAAAGAAATGGAAATTTCACAGCCCAACGTTAGTGGGCCTTATGCCCCCCAAGTTGAAACTCAAATGGACCAGGAGGTGGTTTTAGAATCTCAAGATGAACAATTAGAAGGTGAAGGCCCAGAACAAAGCCCACAAGTCGGGATTAGCACTCAGTCCATAAATATAAATGAAGCTCCTGGACCAAGCTTAGATAATGATGAGTTGCCTAATGAGAAAAGAAACAGATCACGTCCAAGATATCTAGATGATTATGAAGTCAGGCTTCCCCTATCTGTAGACCAAGAGCAGTCCTCTTCTAATCAAGAGTCTTCAACAGTACATCCCTTAGCACATTTTGTTACTTATGATAAGTTTACTAATGCCCATAAAGCGTTCTTGACGGCCATTACTTCCAATAATGAGCCAAAGCACTTTAAACAGGCCGTACAAGACTCAAATGGAGAGCAGCCATGATGAAGGAGATCCAAGCCCTTGAAGAAAATGAAACTTGGACTCTTGAAGAGTTGCCAAAGGGAAAGCATGCGATTGATTCGAAGTGGGTCTACAAGATAAAGTACAAACCAAATGGGGATGTAGAGAGATACAAGGCTAGACTTGTAGCCAAAGGTTTCACACAAATGGAAGGGGTCGACTTCCATGAAACTTTTGCTCCAGTAGCTAAGTTAGTCACCGCACGAACCTTGTTGGCCGTGGCCGTGAAGCAAGGCTGGCATGTACACCAACTTGACGTCAATAATGCCTTCCTACACGGAGACTTACATGAAGATGTTTACATGAAAATACCTCAAGGATTCGACAAACCAGGTGATAATAGAGTTTGCAAACTTAAGAAGTCACTCTATGGGCTCAAACAAGCATCAAGAAACTGGTATAAAAAATTTACCAATGCCTTGATAGAAATTGGTTTCAAGCCAACAGGAGCCGATCATTCCTTATTCTTACTTAAAAGAAAGGACGTGTTTGTCGCTGCGCTTATTTATGTCGATGATGTTATCATTGTTGGGAACAACTTGAACAAAATTCAAGAAATCAAGATCTTTCTTGACCAAAAGTTTAGCATTAAAGACCTTGGACCATTAAAGTTCTTTCTTGGAATTGAAGTGGCCAGAACAAAGGAAGGAATGGTGCTAAGTCAACGGAAATACACACTTGACATCCTAGAAGACACGGGAATGATGGGATGTCGCTCGAGCCCGTTCCCCATGGAACAAAACTTGAAGCTTGACAGGTGTAAAAAGGAACCACGGGTAGACCCCAATCAATATCGAAGACTGGTTGGGAGACTTCTTTATTTACAAGCGACGAGACCCGACATTGCCGATACGGTGAACGTCTTAAGTCAATTCGTAAGTGACCCAAGGCAAAGTCATATGGAAGCCGCTAATCGGGTTATACGATATCTTAAAGCCACTCCGGGACAAGGCATCTTAATTCCTAAAGAAGGAGGCATGAAGCTCACGGCCTATTATGACTCTGATTGGCTAGGGTGTCCATTCATTAGAAGATCACGTAGCGGTTACTTATTACTTTTGGGAGGGGCTCCAATATCGTGGAAATCAAAGAAACAATTAGTTGTTTCTTGCTCATCAGCTGAAGCTGAGTACCGTGCGATGGCCACCACAGTTAGTGAGATTTTATGGATGAGATGACTCTTGAAAGAACTAGAAATTCCTCCCTCTGGACCAACTCAACTGTTTTGTGACAATCAAGCGGCTCGTCATATTGCAAACAACCCCGTGTTTTATGAACGAACCAAATGTTGAAATGGATTGCCATTTCGTTAAAGAACGAGTTGAGTCTAAGGAAATACAACCAATGGCAATTGATACCAAGATACAAATTGAGGATGTTCTAACGAAGCCCTTGGGAACACAACACTTTCGTTCTCTACTTGACAAGTTGGGCATTCGAGATCTTCATGCTCCAACTTGAGGGGGAGTAAAGATGAATATTATCTCTCCATATATATTTTTGATATTATCATTTATTAGTTCCCATATATATCTCCTTATTTCTTGGGTTGATTAGCTTGATTATTGGCTTACCGTGGCCTACGATTTGTATATAGGTTGGCCCGTGTTGTATTTGCCTTAGGTGAACATTTTCTCAATTTTGATTGCATCTTTTACCATTTTAAAATTATAACAAAAAACAACTGCTTCTGAGCCTTATAGCATTTGTGCTCTTATACTTACAAGTTTGCCTTTCATAGTTTGCTTGATGACGATGGCCATTGAGCGCATCTGAGGGCTATGGGTATCATTGGCAATACTGGATTTGTCATTGTATTTACGTGTGTCATGAATTTGATTTGGGTCCTGCTATTATTGTTGAATATTGTTATCTATGACACGCAAAAACGAGTCTGAGCTTTGACGTGGAGTATGGACTGTTGCTATGTGTCGACATACTTTTGTCGACATCAGCCATTAGTTTTGAGAAGCAATATTCTGATCATGTTGCTTTCTGTCATCGACTCTCATCGTTTGTTAAAAGTATTAGCTTGCGGCTATGATGACAGATTTCTGAGCCTCCGTTTAGCTCGTCCTTATGACGCGCAACGCGCGTCCGGGTACCAAACTAGTTAACCTTTAATTTAAACTAGCAATCTAGCAAACAACAGATCATGAGTCGAGCTGACCTTGGTTACTGCTCAGTTCATTTACAAACCTAGTTAATTTCAAGTGAGATATTTTTAAACTATTTTCAAGCAAAGATTCGAATCAAAAGTTTAGGGTATGTTATAGATACACCATATTTATTTTCATTCTCTCTATCTCTCTCTATACATACGTATAGATACATCGAGAGATAGAGACAATAGGGTGTCTAAATAATAAAAAATGTGTTTGTATAACAACCCAAAGTTTATTAATTGCAATAGGATAATGGGGAGGTGGTTGTGTTTATTAAAACTCACTATAACGATGAAGCTATACGCATCACACCATGGCACCAATGATAGGAGCATCATCGTAGTTGAGTTAGACGTGTTACAATAATATTTTGTAGTTATCATTGTACTCTGCGGTTCATTAAACATTCTAAAAATGTTAGTTATTTAAAATATAACAATATTATTAAATTTGAAAATTATTCTTAATTCTAGGATAAAAATTTAGAATAACGAAGGAGATCATATTATTTGATATTTAAAAAAAAACTAGTATTAACACCTTCACTTTGCGATGGAAATGTGAAACCATGAAAAAAACCAACGTGACGTTTCCGTGAACTCACACATTGAAGGAGTCTTTAATAATATATGAGATATTTATTTACGAAAAATGAAACATAGACGTTGTTGATAACATTTGAAAGTTTATATAGAAGAAGATGAAACTTGACGTTGTGCGTGGATGTAACACCATGAAAAGAGTAACGCCAAAAAATCATTGTGAACTCGCACGTTGAAGGGGGCGTTAATTACGTAGAAAACATATATAAAAATTAAAATGAAACTTGGACATTATTGAATTCAAAACTTTATATAAAAAAACAAACTTGGCACAAACCCGTGCATTTTGTAATATTGAAATCGGCGTGATAAACATAAGCATGTACGATTTCAAATCATTCTTTAATAGTTGTATGAAGAAAGGAAAAAGAAAGTACTAAAAAAATTTAAAAGTTAGAATCAATTTATACTTTACTAACCTGTAAACTATGACGCATAACTTCTTTTTGAATAAACGTTATATCATAATATTAAACACTTTGGAATGACGTATTTGAAATTTTATAAACATAAAATTTTAAAACTTATAAGAGAAAAAAAATACGAGTAGGTAAAAAACAAATAGATAAGCCTATGATGTGAGGTGTATATATAGTTAAACTTGAGATGTTAAAATGTGAAAAAGAAAATGAAACTTCAACTTGAGAAACAACCTTACGGTTTGCGAAGAATACACAAGTGGTATTGCATAATGACTTGTACAATATGCATTAGGTGTTTACATTTTGATAAATGTGTGTATATACAATGATGAGACGAGAAAGTAAAAAATATAAACTATATTCCCTATCTTAGAACATTAACCCATACTTACACTACAAACAATTTATACCAAATCATTACGGAGCAATTCAAACCTTTAATTTCAAAAAGAGTAAATTATTATATACATCCTTAACGTTTAACGGTTGTTCGTTTTAACTATTTGCATTCCTACTCTTTCAAAACTGTCATTCACTCCATGACGTTTTATCTTTGTTTTCATTTGAGTCCAAAACATTAAGGCCGTTAGATTTTTCTGTTAGTTTTTGTAAAATGACAAAAGTACCATTATTAATTAAATAAAAACCCCTATCTTCACTAGGGGTGTTCAAAAATATCTGAATCCTAAACCGAATCCGAAATATCCGAAAATCCAAAATTCAGATATCCTAAAATTCGGATATCCGAACTTCGGATATCCGAAATTTCGGATTCAGATTCGGATAGTGATTTTCAGAATTTTTGGATATTTCGGATATCCGAAATATCCAAAATATTTTTATAAAAATTTAAAAATATTAAATATTAATTAAATATTTCGGATATTTTTAGATATTTAGGACATTCTAATAAAAAACTTCGGATATCCGATAAAAATTTCAATAAAAATTATTACATTTTTATAAAATTTATTAAATAATATAAATTTTCTTTGAATTCGGATATCCGAACGGATATCCGAATCCGAATCTGAAATTTCGGATCAGATTCGGATAGTGAAATTCATTATTCGAAATTTTCGGGTATCCAAATTTCCCTACCCCTTAGCTACCCTCTCTATCTCTCAGTTTTTGCAATCCACCACCGCAACCACCATCGCCACCACATCACCACCGCCACATCTACCACCATAACAACACCGCCACCCCTATCTCTTTTTTCTCTATGTTCTCTCGCTATGTTTTGTAGTCCACCACTGCAACCACCACCACGGCACCACCACGGCAACCACCACCACGGCAACCACCACCGCCACCACATCCACCACCACCTCCTCTACGACCACAACAACCATCGCCACCCCTCATCTCTCTTCTCTCTCCCATTCCTCTCTCTCTCTCTTTGTGATCGATAGTCGTCACAATCATCGTCAGTAGGCCTGGTTCGAGCTGGAGGCGTTCTTTTTTTCATAGATAATAGGGTTTGCGGTGAGGAACACATGGGCCATTTGATATCAGGTTTAGTGTCTGCAAGTCTGGTTATCAAATAGAAGGATTGTTCGGGGGTTTTAAGGTTTTGAAATTTGGGGTTTTGGTGATCAAGAAAAAAGACAAGATTAGGTATCTAGTTGAATGCAATGATGTAAGTGGTTGAGTGGTTAAAGGATTGACCCGGTGTACTAAGTGATTCAGGTTCAAATCTCACCTTCCCCATTTAGCTTCTGCAACATCTAGGTGAGGGTTTGACTCGGGGTTTCATCCCGGGGTCGATCCTGATGGGGTGCGAGGGTTTACAGATTCAATCTGGTTCCCACGTATCTGCTGGGTATGACTTACGACTGACGGCTAGGTCCAGGGTAACCAGCCCCGATAAATCGTCAGGTTCGGAGTCATTGCTGTTAAAAAAGGTACGTGGTTGAATTAGTAAGATGAAATTGTTGAATTTGATTAAAATAATCCTTATGTTGGTTGTGGTGGTGGTAATGGTGGTTTTGGTGATGGTGATGGATGGTTGTGATGGTGGAGATGAAAAAAGAAAGAGAGTGTGTGTTTGTGTATTTAAGAGAGAGAGAAAGAGAGTATGAAAGTATTTATGGTGGTGGTGGTGGTGGTGATGGGGTTTGGTGGTGGTGACGGGGTTTATGGTGGTACCGATGGAGATGGGTGAGAAAGGAGAGAGAGAGTGTGTGTGTGTGTGAGAGAGAGGGAGAGAATATAGAGTGTTGGGTGGGCACCATAAGTTTTTTTGTTTTTAATTTTTATTTAATGTTTAAAGGTAATTTAGTATTTTTAATAATAAATTTAATTGAAAAACTAACAGTGTTAATCACTTAAACTCAAATAGAGAAGAAAATGAAACGGTAGATACTCAAATAGAGACAAAATGAAACATCAGGGGCAGATGATAATTTTGAAAGAGTAGGGATGCAATTAATTTGTGATCTATTACTTTTTTAGCGGAACTGCTTTGAGGTTCAAATTGATGTTTATAGAATTTACTCTTTCAAAAAAAATTCATCACTTTAACTTTAAATGTTTTTATCAATGAATTCAACCCGCACCTATTTAACCCCCTTTTAAGTCATACTCAACATTCAATTCTGTTAATTTTTAAATATATTTAATTAATAATAATTCAGATTTTTTCGTACATTTTTTTAAGTTTGGTTTCTTAGCGTATCTGTCTTCATTCTATCTGATATAATATGTAAAATAGAATAATAAAGATCCTAATTTTTGGTTTACTTACACGTTTTTTGGCATCTCAACTTATGTTATATATTTATAGTTATAAGACATGTGAGTATATTTCAGCCAATTACTCTATTTTCATGTATTAACATAATGTGATTAACCATTAACTCCATATTTAATGTAAATTTTAAGTACATACCTATTTGGGCACAGTTCATGCCTTATAAAGATGTTACTAATAGGCGTTTTATAAGAAAATCCTAATACATTGTTTGTGAGGTTAAAATGATGAAATGTGTAGGTGTAACATGTATGATGATAAGAAAACGAAGTTATTATCGTTCGCGTTATTATCAACTGTGAAGAATCATCACACCCTAACTGTTTACATAGTCAACAAATTTTAAAGTATGCTTATTGATTACATGGTGATAGAGAATCATGATTAAAGTAGAAGAAATATAAAGTAATCATGTCCCTGTCAAGTGTATATTAAGTTTCATATGTATCATGTTTTATCTTGTAAGAGTGCCTTTTTTTTCTTCTCCTCCGGTTCACCATATCACACACAAAAATATATATACTTTGTTTTTTGAACTTGAGTTTTGTTCGATTGAAGCTTTTGTATTTCTACAAAACACAGGACAAGTTTAACAATTGTGTGTTGGTAGTCTTGGTCTTGCTTAGTGTTACATTTATGATTTATATCAAGTAACGTACAACCGGAATTTCATCTAGCTCAGTGCTAGTTTTGGTTTTAAATAAAATAGTTAACTTCTATTTTGCTTTTGACAAAAATAACTATTTTCTCCAAAAGATTAGAAACATCAATTTACTTTCAAAAATTTCATCAATTGTTTCGATTTCAGTTCAAAACTGCATAGTTTTAAAATTTAAGTTGAAACAAGTAATGAAACTTTTGGATTTAAATTGAAACAAGTTATAAAACTTTTAGATGTAAATTGATATGTATAATCTTTTGTATAATCATTTCATTTTCAATCTTTTGGATGAAAATGGTTGTTCTTGTCAAACCTCGGGGAGCAAAAATGAACTTAACTCTAAATAAAATCATCATTGTCGTTAAAAAATATTATTTTATGTGATTTTCTAAATATTTAGAGAGCTTGAGTTCTTTATATGACATTTTTGGATGGTCACACTTGTGTTTTGGCTAAAATACTTATTTTATTGGTCAATTTGGTTTTAATTAAATAGCATGGGGTTCTGAGTTATTCATAGGCTTTTATACATGATGGGCAGGCCAACTTTTCATTAGGTATTTCACCACTCACTTATTAATATTATATTAAGAATTTTATTAAGTTGCACCAAGGGGTTTGTACCCATTGATTTAGGACACCGACTTTTATATTCCAGGCATTTAACGGATTTTCTTCAAGAAGCTTTACAATTAAATTACAACTATTAATTGCATAAGGATCTTAATATAAAGACATCTCACATATAAATTGATACCTCCTATACGTCTTGTATAGCATTATATACGACGTATAGGATCAAAAACACTAAAAAGAAAAAAAATCAGAGGGACTGTCAGAGAGCTATACGTCAATATAGTCCTATATGATTCCCTATGGCCTGTACGATACATATAGAGCTATATATACGAAGCGTATAACAAATTTCAACACTGGTTGCGATGAAAAATTCAGGGGACTGTCAGAAAGGTTATACGTCTTATATAGGGTACATAACCCACCTATATGACGTGCATACCGTATAGCGCTATATGACACGTAAAAAAATCCGTTGATTTACAATTGAGAGTGTCCCAATAACCACTCTGTTGGTCCTGATAACAAAGATGCCAAAAGAAGACATCCAAAGCTAAGAATCGTCTCCTAGTTTGGACCACATTGTCTTGGGATCAATACCCATTGGTTGGAAGGAGCCAAGATAGGGTCATATTCTAACTTGTACGTCATGCAATGAAAGTTGTATTCCATGCTACAAGAGTTGTAAACAGCTCAATTATAACTTGTTCTCCATGGTATGAAAGTTGTACATTACTTTATATAAATGTAAGCTCACTATTGATGCAACATGGAAAAGGAAGATTTCTTGCTACAAGTTCTTCCTTAACCTTACAAAAATAATAAAATTAAATAAATTTAAAATATCGTTACAACAACAAAACTATAATGCAACTATCTTTTCTCATGTTGTTCATCAAAGATTATAGTATCGAATAAAAATTGAACGGTTTGCGAATCAATTCGTGTTGTATGATGCAAAATAATAACTTTATGAGGTCATCTACGAGCTCTGCTTCGCGTACCAAAGTTTCTTTTGGCAGATCAAAACCTTTTCGGTCTCGATATCATACTCAGTGGATTCTTTGTGACAACCCCACTTCATTCCTTTCGCTATTGTTGCAATCGCGTCTACAAAGTAACTCGATTCCCTAATGATCGCGTACCCGTTTGGTCTCAAGATCCGATCCATTTCCAATAAAACGTATTTCATGTCACACCTACACCCGAAAGTCAAATGTCAAAAGTCAAATGTTGGAAACTGACCAGATTTGCACGATAGATGTCACATTAAGTCAAAGTTAAAGTCAAACTATCAATCCTTTCTTTCCAATCACATACTTTGCTTCCTATGTGCAAGCAGTTAGATTTGTTGAAGAGTCAACTGAATATGTTTGACTAAAAGCAATCAGTTGATGAAAGAAGTTGAATTTCGCGTACCTATGGCTTTCGGTTGTGAAGAGGCCGTCTACATGAAGGAGATCGTATGTTCGAGGATATGTTGAAAACGCCTCGCACCTGACAAAAGAGCAAACAAGTGAGTTCACATATAAACTAAAGTTTTGTAAGTTTCTATGTGTACCGTGAAACAAAGTACACGATTGTCTATAAAGACAGAACAGAATCCTAAACATAACAGGTTTAACCCGCGAAATATTATATTGTAGAAAGTCAACAAACTTACCAATCATGGAAAGTGCCGATAAGACCCCTATCGAAAACCACTGGAAGTGTATTCGGAGCATACGAAGAGACCACATTCATGACCCAAAGTGGATCCTCAATTAAAGCTGCAGCGAAACCACCATAAACAGTATTCATATCCATCACATTTCTGATCTTGTCAGTACCAAGAGCCGGAAGCAGCTTCTTGTAGTGCTTCACTCGACTCTTCCACTTGCTATCATCGTGTTTGAACGCACCATCACTTCCACCACGAACATCAGCAACCCGTTCTGGAGCCACGTGCAATCTCTCAGGCCATTTTGCAACTGCTTTCAAGCTTGATTTCTTGTTTTTCGGGTCGGGAACAACGACACAAGGCCTCAACGGGGTGTACCATCCTGAGTCAGGCTCGGTCCCATCATCACACTTTGGTGGGTAGCTATCGGGAGTATCGAGCTGTTTGTAGCAGCTGTTGTCTGAGGACTTCTGCCACACTGCAATATCATCTTTCTTGTTGTATAACTTAAAGCACATTGAAGTTAGAAGCTCTTGTAGCTTCTCGTAATCCGATTTTTGTTCTTCGACTGTCGTGTTCCAACCTCTCCATCGGTTCTCGTAGTTCACCGGAGGGCCCGATAGGACCCAGAAGCCTCCTGGACGGAGGATTCGGTGCACTTCAAGAAGGTAAATTCCACCTGTACATCATTAACACATTTCATTAATCACCAGCAGTGATCCTATAAACCTCAAACATAACTGCAGCAAATTTAATGATAACACACTCTTATGGACTCATGGTATCAAAAGTTCAAGAAAAGTACCAAATTCTGTCCATGGGATCAAGCACCTAGAGCAATGAGCCATATCGAACGAATTGGAGGGGAACGGAAGACGTTGGGTCGATATGATCCCGAGAATCGCGGGAATCCCACGTTCTAGTGCAAACTGAACTTGCGCCTCGTGGTTATCTCTCGGTGCAAGAGAAACTGTAAGAATCCCGCGGTCCAGCAAGTCACCTCCCCAACTAGCAACCTGAAGATAACAAAAAAGGTTAAAGATTTGTGATCCAAAACAAGTGATGACAATGAATTCGATCTATTTAAAACTCACCCCGCAGCCAGTATCAATGGCGGTACGAATAGTCCCGTCTTTCATCCCGGGGATCAGATTTTGCATCAGATCAACATACGCACTAACACCATTGGGAAACATAGTGCCACCACCTGGGAAGTAAAACTTCTCCCCTTCTTTCCTTAACCAATGTTGGTTAGATTTCTGTTTGTTGATCCAGTCATATGGGACATTCCTGAAGTACATTTTGATCACATCTTAGCAGAAGTTTATGACTATATGAGCAAGATTGCATTTTGATTGAAGGGTTAATAAAGAAAAAGTATAAAGATTGATAAAGGTTGAATCTTTACCTGTACCAACATTGGTCTTTGCTCTTTGGCATTGCATTTTGATTGAAGGGTTAATAAAGAAAAAGTATAAAGATTGATAAAGATTGAATCTTTACCTGTACCAACATTGGTCTTTGCTCTTTGGCCATCTGATAGGCTCCTTGTAGCCATCAGGTGGGGGTACTAGACACTCTTTTCGGTCGAACGCCGCTGGACAGTGGCGTTCCATAAATGTAAGCCTGTGGCGTCCGTATTTCATCCATCTCTGTTCGTGAAAAACATTAAACACATGCAGTTAAGCGCGCCATATTATGATATTCATAAAAGATTATAGTTTTGACCTGTTTAGCTATGAACGGGTTGATCTATAATGGGCTAGATCAATAAATTTAGCCAAAAACATAAATAATTTTTTGAAAATTTTTACACATTTAGCTATGAACGGGTCGATCTGTAATGGGCTAGATTAAAAAGTTTAGCTAAAAAGAGATAACAGTTTTGACCCATTTTAACTATGAACACGTTGATCTATAATTGGCTAGACATGGTTCAACTAATATAAATCAAATCAAAACAGTTAGCTAAGTAGAGAAATTATCAAATGGATCAATCCTGTTAAGGTCTATGTTTAATGTAACAGCTTTTTTAATCATTTCAGATATTCATATTATAACTGTAATTTGTAGTTTAACATATAAAAACAACAACTAACAAAAAAAAATTATAGATCAATCCTCAACCCGTTTCGACCCGTAGTAAAAATGACCAGTTTCCAGCAGGAAAAATACCTTAGGATCGGTGCAGGGCGTGTAGTCTTGATAATCAGCACTGCATTGGGGGAAAGAGACCGATTTCACTTGGACCGGAGTAGAAACAGACTTTCTAGGAGATTCAACCGATTTCACAATTTCCTCGCTTCTGTTGAATCCATTTTTCTCAGAACAGAAGATCCCACCAAGATAAAACGAAAAGCCGCATAAAACAACAAACATTATCCCCATTGGGACCTTTGAGCTTTTATCACTCGGCTTCGCGGGCTTATCATGCTTATCATCATCTTTTAGCTTCATTTTCCCTTCTGGCTAACAAGCTCTGCTCACAAAACCAAGTCAAAATCATGTTAATCACAGCATTTAAATCATAGTAAACGCAGATCGAAACTATGATTGTGGGATCCACTTAATTATTCAAGATCCAAAAATAGAAATGAGATATTAACTTAGATCTAATCAAGATCCAAACTTTAATCTAATACAAGAACACCCACAAACAATTATAGCTGTTTTAGATTCAAATTAAACACATATGATATAAACAAATGTTTAGTTTAAAGATAAAAAGATAAAGAACACAGATTTCTGCAACAGACCTAGATCTCAGAACTTACTAAATATGGAAACTGTGTCCTTGAATTCAAGGACAGATCTAGCTCATGGATGTACTAATAAATGTAAAATAAAATGCATATTGAAGTCAGCATATCAGTGTAGATCTGATGGTAAAAAGTTTTAATGATTAATAAATGGAAAAATTGGAAAATTTTCAAGATCTGGTGGCAATTACTACACTATTACTGACTTTTAGTTAGCAAATGTCGATGTCAGATTCAACTTTATGAACAAATCACATGAATTTTGGGCCCAAATTCCAGGAAAAAAAATCCTGTAGGGTCCTAAATGTCTGTGCCCACTGAGATTGAATGCAGATTGGAGTATTACTAAAGAAACAGACCTCAGGTTCTCACCAACCATTGAAGATTGACGATTGTTTGATTCTCTCTCATCATTGTGATTCTTTGATTAGCAACCAATTCAATCAGTTCTACTTATTTTCTTGAAAAAAAAAGTGGATCTTGAAGATCAATCAAGATTTCAGCTGGAACTCATGAATTCAACTAAATTTTTTTACTGTTTTTCAAGATCCACAAGAATTTGACCAAATAAACACGAAAATGAAGTGAACCCATCTCTTAAAATCAGATCTACAATGTAATTGACTGAAAAAATGATTTGGGTTGAATCAAATTCAAGATCTGGTTAGAAGTTAGAACCCTAATGCACATAAAACAGAACAAAAACAGAGGATAAGTAAGTACCTGCAAAATGTCAATAAATCTCCAAGATTTGTGGGTCCGATGAGTGAACCATACACAAGCCCAAAGATTCAGTGATTTCAGTAACAAAATCTAAGAACAATGAGTCTTTATGATGACAAATCTCAGTCAAAGAAAGAGAGCGGGGGGGGGGGGGGGGGGGGGGGGCTGAAGGGGTGAGAAAGAGTGTATCTCTAGACTCACACACATAGATGCATCCCTATATGCATGTATATATAATATATACATATTTGAGATGATTATCTTGAAAAGTTACTGGTTTTACACCTTCAGTATGGCTGTCTTATTTTCATATATTTTTTTTTATTAAATAAGAAAGTTATGGAAAGTTTAATGTTCTTTTCTTCTGTCTCTGAGTTGTGTCTTTAATAGTTAGTGGGGTAAAACTTTATTTCAGTAGATGTACCAAGTACATATATAGAGATTTTGATCATAGATAAGGATGTTACTATGTTTAGCAAGGAATGAAATAGAAAGTTTTTACCTTTTCAAGTTTTTGTTTTAAATTGAACGAATCTTCTTAATTATTATTTTACTAGGTTACAATCCCGTGTGATACACGGGTCAAATAAATTTATTGTTACATGATTTATAATATAAAAAATTATGTCTTAAATATTATGTATTATACAGATTAAATAAACCCATGTATTTGATATTCAAAAATTTGAAGTTAACATATTTAAAATTTTAATTATGGATAGTTATTAATTAATAAATAACTATTATAGCATTAATAATTAATAGGAGAGGTAAGCGGAAAAACCAATTATTTGATGGCCTACAATGGTGACAAGTGTTCGGAATTATTTTTATTTATTAGTAAGAGATAATATAAAAAATTATGTCTTAAATATTATGTATTATACAGATTAAATAAACCCATGTATTTGATATTTAAAAATTTGAAGTTAAAATATTTGAAATTTTAATTATGGATATTTATTAATTAATAAATAACTATTATAACATTAATAATTAATAGGAGAGATAAGCGGGAAAACCAATTATTTGATGGCTTATAATAGTGACAAGTGTCCGGAATTATTTTTATTTATTAGTAAGAGATTTCAAAGTGACAATTGAATGTGAATCGTGTAATTTTTTTTTATTTTTTTTGCTTTATGTGCTAAACTTTACATTTTACTCGGATCTAGTTGGTAAGTACCCCAAAATGCATTCTTAGTAATTTAGATATCGTGATTCATTGTTTAACGGACTAAACTGATGTATTCAAGCACAATCAACGTATTTATTTGTGTTAAAATATCAATCATGACTTAAAAGGCGTCAAAATCATGTACTTGGAATATGGCTCGTGAACCCATGTATGTAAATAAGATACATGGGTTGTCGGACATAAACAGGTTGACGTATTATAAATAAATTAAGCACAGATCTTATAAAATATACCTTTAATTTATTTTTTAATACTAACTAAGGTTAACTTCTTAACATGTAACGAGTTTAATTAAAATAGTTACTCATGTCAACTAAAACACAATTAATTAAACATGTTAACATGTAAACTTGAACATGATCTTTTATTACACTGGTTATGACAACCCAAAGCTCTAATTATTAATATAATTCATCAATAATGAAAACAGTAAGTGAAACTAAATAATAAGAGAGATTGTTTTCCCTATGTTAAAATCTTAAAGAACAACATTACATGTTCCATTAATTACGACAAGACAACCGACATTATTTTCACATGTTAATGTTTTGTGTTATCACATTCGTTTTCATATTACATATGTGGTCACAGTGGTACTTACGAAAAAGAATCCTATGGTATTGTAAGGACGTGAACTCATAATTGAGACGCCTCGTTATTATTTTACAAATTTCTTATATTTAAGTTACCTGAAAATAAAATAAAAACAATTTAATTTACAATTCTTAAAGTCAATGCAAAGTACGAATGAATCATGCTTCTGGCTGAACTTTTTTTTATGAACATCTAGACGTACTACTGACATTTTATATTTCAATAAGTGTCGTATTAATTTTTACATTCCACCACTCTACCATATAAATGGTTTTTACATCCATATATCACTCTTCACTTCATTAGTTTCTTATTAATAAATACTGTTTAATGTAAATGTGTCTGTGCGATGAGGGGTTGCTTTCATCCGATATGGGTAGATTCATGCCATGCTCCACTACCATAGTCCACACCACTGCGTCGCGGTGTTTCACGAGTGACCACTTTGGCTAGTGTGACTAAGTGAGTAGTACGCTGCATGACCTAAAGACGACAAGTATTCGAGCCGGGTGACTTACTGGTTTACTGGTCGTTGATTTTGAAAACCTAACATCATTAATATTTAAAATTTAATATATGTATGTATGTATCGATATACATACATACATACATACACACACACACCCACACGCACACACACACATATATATATATGTGTGTGTGTATATATGTGTGTGTGTATTACAAGAATTTTGGTATGGATTTGCAATGTTTCGAAAGATGAATACTGAAATAAATGAAATATAAAGTGTGAATGTTAAATAAATTTCAAAATTAGATTGTTATTTTTTTTACAAAAAAATCCAGATCAAATAGCCGTTCCAGTTCGCCAGCTCATCCAGTCCGACTGTCATATGAAAGGTTCAAATGAAGACAGTTTAAAAATACTCAACCAATCTGTTATATAACCGATCTAAGCCGACAATTTAATTTTGCAAACAACTTTAATTTTTTGACAACTTGATTTATAATTATTGTGGGGTATCACTCCTTTCACGTCACAAGCGTTAGAAATATATTTTGATTTACTCATGATAACAAATTGGCTATTGGTAACACATGGGCATGCAATGGTGCAAAAGTACATAGATATGTTGTGACTTAGAAGTAAACATTGAGACCACCAAAATAAATGATAATCATATATGTTAGTTATTTTTTGAAAAATGTTAAAAAGTACTTTTTATAAGTGATGATAGTGCCCCGGGCCGGATAGGTAGACTTTAAAACACGATATTGTATGTAACGTAGTTATCGTGTACTTTTAGAATTGTATTTTGTGTTAATTTTGTAGGCGTTTTAGGTCATTTATATGTTTGATTGGGGCCTATATAACTCTTGAAAAACTTGTAAGAATGCTATATGTTTGATTTAAAAAATATTGAAAAATGTTTTTTTACTCCATAACTAGAAATGTCTTCGAGTGTGTTGCCCCGGTAACTACACCACAAATTTGAATGTGAAAATGCGAATACAGAAATATATGGTAACGGCTATCAATCCAACGTATAACCCTAATGCATCAAGCAAACGAAACGAAAAACATTAATGTCAGCAAAACAAAGTAAACTTAGCAAACGTGTCACATGACACACACTACTAGAAAAAAGGTTTTTTGCGACTATGTTTTTGCGGCGACAAGAGTTTCGTCGCAAAAGAGTCACAAAACGACAAAAAAAATTAACTTTTTTGACTTTTAAAGTCAAGGACTTTTTTGCGGCGATTTGTCGTCGCAATAAAATAAATATTAATATTTTGTTTTTTTTAATATCATGAAAACCCTTTTTAAGGGCGGGAAAAATCCCGCTTCTTCATTTGCGGCGACTTTTCGTCGCAATATATATTAATTAAATATTAAATCGTTTAATATTTAAATAATTAAAATATGTCGTCGCAATTGAATTATTGCGGCGATATGTCGCCGCAAAAAATCGAGCCAAAATTAAAGTCGGGAAACATAATCAGTGTCGCACATTTACACCACACCACACACCCCACTGCCGCTGCACACCCAACCCACACCCCACTGCAAGACCGCCCCCTCCACCGTCGCACTACCATAACCGCCGGCTCCACCGTCGGCCGGCCCCACGCACGCCCCCTCCACCTTCGCAAGTACCACCTCGCTGCTCCACCACCATATCTGGCCCCAAGTACCACCTCGCTGCTCCACGTACGACCGCCGCTGCTCCACCTCCGTCGCCGGCTCCTTTGCATCATAGCCACCACCACCACTTCTGATTTCAAGTAAATAACCTCAATTTTGCCTAGTTTTGTGTTAATTTGTAGAAAATATTTTGAAATTAGGGATTTTGTGTCCATGGGTGTTTAAGTTAGTTGAGATGAAGTTTTATGGTTTGAATTAGGTTCAGCAAGTTGAAATAACATGTGTGTATGTATGAATATAAGAATGTATGTATTTGGAATGTTAATTATGTGTTAATATGTATGTATTTGTTTGAATTAGGTTTAGCAAGTTTTATGGTTATGAAAAAATGGATATTTAAGATGTATATTTGTAGGTATGTTGAGATGAAGTATTATGTATATGTATATGTGTGTAATTTAAAATGAGATGAATGTATGTATTTTGCCTAATTTTGTTTTTATATGGTTATGAACATGGGTGTTTAGGTTAGTTGAGATGAAG
Organism: Flaveria linearis; assembly: GCA_024085815.1. Taxonomy (NCBI): domain Eukaryota; kingdom Viridiplantae; phylum Streptophyta; class Magnoliopsida; order Asterales; family Asteraceae; genus Flaveria; species Flaveria linearis. The sequence continues at coordinate 91,579,966 of CM044004.1, forward strand.
TATTATGTGTGTATGTATGTATTTAAGAATGTATGTGTTTAGTGTGTTAATATGGTTATGAATGTATGTATTTTGTCTAATTTTGTGTTTTGTTTAATTTAAAATGAGATGAATGTATGTATTTAAGAATGTATGTGTTTAGTGTGTTAATATGTATTTTGTCTAAATTACGGTACTAATGTTATTATGCTAATATCCTTTTCGATCTTTTTGCATTAAGAAGTTTTTAGTTGTTATTCACAGCAGGTTGGATTTTGATAGGAGTTGGTTTTAGCTTGTGGATGATGTGTTAGGCGATTCAAAAATCTGTTTTAGGTTTAAGAATGTTTGTAGTTCTTCTAGAGTTGTAACATTGTGTATTTGAATCGGGAATGTTGATTTAAATATGGTTTGGGGAGATTTTGCTTAAAAAATGTTACAAATTTAGTGTGTTAATAGATGTTTAGTGTTATGAAAAATAGATGTTTAACCCGAATACACTTTTGACTTTGAAAACGAAAATATTATTGTGTTGACCCGGCAAATACACATTTTATTTAATGGATATGCTGCTTCATATTTTTTAGATTCGCCACTGAATTCATATATCACTAGTTAGCGTGAACAGGGATCTTATATTCTGAGAGCCATCCTTCGATGATTTTGATCTCGGTATTTCTTTGTGCCTTTAACCAGTCAGGGTCCGTATCCATTGGGTAGCTCAAGTCCAAGCAATCACTACAAGAAGAGTAGCCACCACCATCACTCTTGATTTCAGGTAATAAACTGAATTTTACATAATTTTATGTTAAGTTTTAGTTAATATTTTGAAATTAGATGTTTAATAGATGTTTATTGTTATGAAAATAGATGTTTAACATGTGTGTATGTATGTATATAAGAAAGAATGTATGTATTTAGTGTGTTAATTTGTAGTTGTTTGGGTTTTTGAGATTTATTTTGTATGTATGGATATAAGAATGTATGTATTTAGATTGTTAAATTTGTGTTAATTTAAAATGAGATGAATGTATGTATTTTGCCTAATTTTGTTTTTATATGGTTATGAACATGGGTGTTTAAGTTAGTTGAGATAACATGTGTGTATGTATGAATATAAGAATGTATGTATTTGGAATGTTAATTATGTGTTAATATGTATGTATTTGTTTGAATTAGGTTTAGCAAGTTTTATGGCTATGAAAAATGGATATTTAAGATGTATATGTGTATTTAAGATGGATATTTAAGATGTATATGTGTATTTTCTCTTATTTCAAATAGATCAACCGTCGGCGAGTAAATGATGAATCTAGTGTTAGTCCTCAGTTATTTGCTTTAGCAAATGGACCACGACATGCAAACTCTTACACCGCTTGTATAGTTAACGGTGTGAGATTTGTAGTTCATAGCCGAATCATTTATTATGTTTGATCTATTATGTTTATTGAATTGTTGTTGACGTTTCTGATAATTCAGATGATGAATTAGACGAATTTAATAATGATTGTGGAGAAGATTTTTATCACACCGATGAATCCGATTGATTGTAATTTTTAATTTTAACCGAATCATTTATTATGTTTGATCTATTATGTTTATTGAATTGTTTTTTTCAATTATGTGTTTAGCTATGATTCAATTACGGTATATTTGTATACTTATATAATCTTTTTTTACAGATGGCAGACGTGGCCCGAGGTCACGGTGGGGATACCTATGGTCGTGGTCCACCTGGTGGTGGTCCTCCCGATGATGATCGATCGTGGCAGCCGCCACTACAGTGCGAGGTCAGTGATGACTCCGGCAGCGGCAGCGGACGAGGTATGACCAATTTTTTATACTATTATCTTTTAAAATGAAAATATATAATTTACATAGAATTTTTATACTATTATCAATTTGCAGGACAAGGCAAGCGTGGAAAGACCACACTTCAAGGTATACGAAAGAGAAATCCACAAGGAAATTTGCTCACAATTGAATTTGAGCAAGGTACGCATGACACCTACAAACCTGTGGGTGTCAATCAGGCGACCTTTGCTTCACTGGTTGGCACAATCGTTGACAGATTTCCTCAAAACTACAAGAGCTGGAGAAAGATACCTGCGGATTTGAAGGCGACTATCTGGGCTGACTTACAGGTTAAGTTTTTGATAATTAAATTCAGTGATTAAATATATATACACTAAGCTATTTGTTTTCATAATTTGCAGATGTATTTTGATATGACTCCCCACGAAGGCCTGAGGGCAGGCATTGAGAAATATGCTGCAAACCAGTATAAAGATCACAAATACCGGTTCAAGCAAAAGCATTTTAGCAAAATAGGCGGGGAGGACAGGGTTGATATGTAACATCTCGTATTTTTACGTTAATTAAAAAGTTAACGCCGTTTAATCTTGTAAGGACCATTGTGGTCAATTATGAAACTATGAGGGTTGCTTACGCTTGCTTTTCTTAATTTAAGTTAATAACTTAATTTATTACATAATAATAATAATAATAATAATAATATAATAATAATAATAATAATAATATAATAATAATAATAATAATAATAATAATAATAATAATAATAATGTATAAAGATTAAATAACTAATAATTTAGAAAATGTTAAAACTTAAAGTCTAATTAAGTTTAAGGGGGATGTTTTGTCAATTTTTAAACTTTAAATAAAAGGTTTTATACATAAACTAATAACTCACAAACCACAGGGGGCCATTGTGTAACTTTTCTTAAAACCCAAACCAACCCCCCATCGGCCCGTATTACCGGCGGCAAATTCCGGCCACCTTCTGGTCGGCGCCGGCGACCTTGATCACCCAATTTTAAACCATTTTTCGATCCAAAACCGGACCCGCATCCTTCTAGCCCACGATTCGAACTTAAATCCACCTTTATTCAAGTTTAAAGGACGAAAATGGATGCCGATTGGGTTCGGTAACCGTCGGCCATAAACCTTGAACCGTTTGAGCATTTAACTGTAATTATAACCTAATTAAAAGCATATACGAAATCATTTAACTATCCCTAAGCGACTAACGATCTCAATTGCACCTGAAACAAGTCCAATCACCAAATTCCATTGTCATCTTCTTCACAACCTGCAACTTAGTCAAAACCCACCTTTCGGGCATTTTAAACCAAAATTTACAGAGGGTTTTGCATTAAGATCACCACTCGAAGCTATCCACGAGGTTAATTTGATTACCTCACTCGTTGCTCATCAAACGAACTCGGTCTAGGTCGCGGCTGTTCATCACTTGTTCTTGACACCAACTCGACTCAAATCGGGTAACTACACACCATAATATACTTGGATTTACATGGGGAATCAAAGCCCCATGTCTATTCCAGTAATCAATTTTGTTTGATGATCAATTTGATCTAAGAACAAACTAGGGTTTGTACGAATTGGGGATATCTTTTTGGTTGTGTTTATAATCAAAAGGAACCATCTAGTACCGCGATCGCGGCCTTGGTTCACTGGTTCCCAGCTCACTTCCAAACATTGAGGTCCCGGGTTCGAACCCGGTGACCCTCAATAATTTTTTTAAAATGTTTTCAGCACTTAAAAATTATAAAAGAATTTCTAAAAATTATAAAAAGTCAGTTTTATAAATTTCAATTATTTTAAAGGTATTCAAATTGTTTCTAAAAAAAAATTTATTTCTGTATTTTTTTTCTAACATTTTATTTTATTATCTTATTTTTTTTTTAACAAATAATAAACCTAGTTTAATACCTTATAAAATAGATGTTAAACATAATTTTTATTTATTTATTAAAACATCACATGTTCAATAATACAATTGGATTATGTTCTACTTTAGTTTATTATTTATTATTTGTTTCAAATGATAAATAATAAATTGATTTTGATCCTAACGTTACCTTTTAAAATATTGATTAGTTTAAAATATTTGTTTAACTTGTATATTTAAACTTTATAGGTTGTTACAAATGGTTTCTTTCAATTTAATTAAATAATTATTTATATGAACATGAACTTGATTCAATAATTAAAAATCATTAAAGTATTAAGGGACATAATATTTTTTTATTTTTATAATTGTGGAATTATATATTATTCTTAGAAAATTATTAAGATTTAATTACATCATTATTATATCTATTTTCAATTATAAAACACTTAATCACCTATATAAATTCTTCTAATGGAATCATAATGTAAAGAATTACATTATAAACTTATTACTTATTAAAAAAAAAAACCTTAAAACTATTGAAACCCAAACTCTTATTTGAACGTTAATCATAATATTAACCTTAATCTTTATCTTGTAACTTATATATTTAGGTGCTTGTAATGGATACTTGGATCATCCTTAATCTTTATTTATCATCTTGTAATGCTTATATCCATGTGAGTTTCCTTGCCCCTTTTTATGCTATTTCACACCGTTTTGGGGTGAAACATGTTACATTATTCAACTACACTTATAAACGTTTAGATCTTATAAAAGCACATGCAATTCATACTTTTAATTTGTCATGGTTATTTGTGTTATTGTAAGTCTTATATGAGTTACATATATTGTTTACAATCATTAACTATTGCTAGCCTGGCGACGTCTTAGATCTTTGGGCCTGACAAGCCTATTTGGTGCTAAAGTCGATGTATTGCCGACTCCTAGGAGCCGTATGCTTGTGCACTAGGGAACCAAGTACACTTAGCCACTCATATAAACATATAATCTAGTCGAGGTTTGATTGTACTATATGTGCTTTATAAACTGCTAACTCATAACCTATGACATGAATTGCTACTTGAAAACCCATGGGATATTATGTATATGAAACCCTTGGAAACTCACCAACTTTATAGTTGACCCGTTATTTTTAACATGTTTCAGGAAACGCCAAGTTTGAAGTCATCATTTGAAGTTTGCATAAATCTAGGATTTGGACCTAGATTAAAGAATGAAAAGCTTTGGATTACTTTGTTTTATGTTTTGACTTATTTCACGTTGAAACTTGTGATTGTAATTGCATTTGCAACTTATAATAATAATATACATTTAAGGCTAGCGTTATGTGGCTGTGAACGATCTTAACTCTCACACCTCGACGTTTCCGCCGTCAAGGTTGGGTGTGACAGATTGGTATCAGAGCCCATAACTATAGGGATTTAGGTTATTAGAAATGGTGACCTAGACTATAGCTTATGCATGAACCTCATAGAAAGATCATTATATTTTTGTGCTTACTTATTGTCTGCGTGCTACATAATGCTATGCCTTTTGTGCAACTTGATGCCTTAGCATAGGAATTGCCTTATGTATGCTTAAACTTAGTTACTTGTCTCCCTAAACTTAACTTTGACTCTTTGACTCTCCCCGACAAATAACACTTCCTAAACTTATTCTCGACGTCGTGTGGAATCTACACTACCTATCGTGGGTTTAATTCCTTAGACTCTATGTCTAATCATTGAAAATCTCATCAAGGTTTTGATTTCATGAACCTAAGAAATTTGTGTGACCATAGACACCTGTATTCTGGATTTCCTGGCAAAAGGCCTTCGGGCTAAGGCAAGCATATCGTATAAATCTCATTGCGAGACCAGTTATGCTTACCTGGGGATTTCTGGGATGAGTGATAAACTATGGTCAACATACACAAGTCTCTAAGGCAAGTGGGTCAATTTACCTTGACGTGTCAACGATTCCAAATGGTAATGCGTTACTAAATGGAACCATCCTCTTTATATCTTAAAAATCTTTGATTCCTTGAACTGGTTCTTCTCATTCCTATCATACATAATGTTCCTGTGATATTGAACTCGTCTTACCTTTCAACTCCTACGTTTAAACATCGTTACACGCTAGGCGTTTCATGTAGCTATTTCTATACCTTGATCAACGTATACATGACTCTTGTTATACCCAAAGATATTGGGAATCTAAACCGAAAGATCTTTAAAACTTTAAATCATTACTTATGGTTTTCAAATCTTCATAAGGGTGTGTCCCATAACTAAATACATTCAATGTTGTAGGTGGAATTCCTACATCTCGGGATACTTTGCTAATTGAATGTTATTTTGTAACTCAAATATTATAAGTGGTCACTCACCCCAATGATCAAATAAACTAATTATAACTTTGTTACTTATAAGTACACGTGTCTTCAACAAGGTTATGGCTGACCTCATATCTTGAGAAGTCCATGTATTCCTTTTGATTGTGAATCGAATGTTCACATCTCACTATGATGATTGAATCATTCTTGTCCTTGATTTCGTCTTCCCGATTTAAGCCATCCAAGATTGAACACCATAACAAATTCTGTTGTCTCGAACTTTGATCTTAAGCTTGTAAGCATGATTTTCTCTTTTGTTACATTGATGAAACTTGAAATTTCCTGAACTTCTAATTGATATTCTTTTTCCTTTCGCTGTTAAGTCAAACTTCGTATCGTTTGCACCATGGGAGATGCAAGAGTTTGTAAGTCAAGCTATGACTAAGAACATTCGTACCTCCTAAATGATTCTAACTCATCAAAACAGGGGTGATTCCCTTACTTTGATGGTTCTCTATTGTTTCGATAAATGGTTTCCAATTGGTGTGTTAGGAGATTTCATTCTCTGGATCGGGTGATTCCTTATCTTGAGGATTGACTTCAATTATTCTCATTGGAACTTGCATTTCACGAATGACATGATCTCACCAAAATAGGGTTGAAACCCGTACTTTGGTGACAATTGTCAATTTCCGATTGTTTTCTTGTTATTATGAAATGCAATCATCAAGATAGGCGTGAGTTCCATACCTTGAGAATAATTTTATTTTCATGGATTGTATTTCTCAAATAAAACGACCTCATTAAAGTAGGAGTGAATTCTGTATTTTGATGAGGAAGTTCGTCTTGTTATATTTTGTTTCTGTAAAACTTCACCGTTAAGATAGGAGTGATTTCCCTTACCTTAATGGTGAGTTAACTCGTCTTATTTCTATGGATCCTTAACAATGAGTTGGGGATCGAACTTTTTGATTGGTAATTAGTGGTCATACCTTGGGAGTACACCATCAAGTTAGGAGTGAAAACCACACCTTGATTACTATTCACATTTCTTGATCATCAACTTACCAAGGTTGTAATCAAGTGACGAGAAGCGTGTAGTAACTTGAAGGGTGAAACAATGCTAGTGTTTCGACCTATCAAGCCAAAGCATGATCTCTGAACTTGAAAGGAGACCCGATCGCTCTAGATTAATTTGGTTCCGAGCTTGAGCATTAAAATTCTTAAATTGATTTATTTCCCTTTATTCTCATGTTTTAATTTGATCTAGCTATATGGAACCATTTATTCCTTATTCATCGACTTTCATTTTGAGTTACCATCAAAACCTGATTGCGCGATGGTAGCCTTCCTAAACAATCTTTCTGCTAAAGACATTCAACTTATGCTCATGTCTTTTTAGTCATACAAATGTTCTCAGCTGTGCTTATGGTTTGTAAAACTGCATATGTAAACTGTACTTAGAGATTGCTACCTTGCAAAACATGTTTACAATACCTTTCTTATTGTTTGCGTCATTTCTTGAGTCGCTTTTGAATTCTTAACCTTGAAAATCAATGAAATTCTATCGTGGTGTTGAACAACAAGACTCGTTATTATCCTCATTGTGATGTGGATATAATGGTCATAAAATTTTGTAATTTTAGTCATAGGTATGGCATAAAAGAAAAGGCATAACTTGGCATGTGTCCAAGTGTCTTACCTTTACATATGACAAAACCTAACCTCCGTGTTCCTGTGAATCTCCTGTTTAACTTTTTATTCACTAAATGCTTCTATTTTAAATGTCATGATGACAATTGGTGCATTATAGACCGATTGGATAAAAAATTCAATTTGATTTATGTGGATGGCGGGTCGAGAAATTGACCTGTATCTGTTTCAAATATTGTATACCGTGGTATGGCGTTAAAACATCGATCGTTATTTTGAATGATTGATTCATTTTCTGTTTTTAATAATATTCATAACCATGTCGTGAACTCATTCCAAGATCTTCGCATAGCGTATTATTCTTAGACCGATGGTTGGTCAAACGAGAAATACATATTCACAAGATATGCGTTAATGTCGTTCATATGGTGACGTTGGGATTCTTAAATTCCGACGGGTAACCTTTCTTATCATTGTTGTCTTTTATTGATTTCGAGACATCACTTTACTACAAAACTACTTTCTAGACGTTGTGGCTTAGAAGTCTAACATACCCCGGTAACTCGCCATCGTTTTCCAACATTTCAACTCCAAACGTCTCGTATTTCACTGGAAGTGTTCAAGTTGGCATATATTATGTCAAGAATTTTGTAAGATTCCATAAAGTGAAACGTATCACCTGTAATCAAACGTGAAACATGGTTCGTTGTACACTAACTTGCATCATAATTCTTTGTTCATCTAAGTTCATTTTTAATTTCGGGACGAAATTCTTTTAAGTTGGGGAGACTGTAACATCTCGTATTTTTACGTTAATTAAAAGTTAACGCCGTTTAATCTTGTAAGGACCATTGTGGTCAATTATGAAACTATGAGGGTTGCTTACGCTTGCTTTTCTTAATTTAAGTTAATAACTTAATTTATTACATAATAATAATAATAATAATAATAAAATAATAATAATAATAATATAATAATAATAAATAATAATATAATAATAATATATAATAATATATAATAATAATGTATAAAGATTAATAACTAATAATTTAGAAAATGTTAAAACTTAAAGTCTAATTAAGTTTAAGGGGGATGTTTTGTCAATTTTTAAACTTTAAATAAAAGGTTTTATACATAAACTAATAACTCACAAACCACAGGGGGCCATTGTGTAACTTTTCTTAAAACCCAAACCAACCCCCATCGGCCCGTATTACCGGCGGCAAATTCCGGCCACCTCTGGTCGGCCGGCGACCTTGATCACCCAATTTTAAACCATTTTTCGATCCAAAACCGGACCCGCATCCTTCTAGCCCACGATTCGAACTTAAATCCACCTTTAATTCAAGTTTAAAGGACGAAAATGGATGCCGATGGGTTCGGTAACCGTCGGCCATAAACCTTGAACCGTTTGAGCATTTAACTGTAATTATAACCTAATTAAAAGCATATACGAAATCATTTAACTATCCCTAAGCGACTAACGATCTCAATTGCACCTGAAACAAGTCCAATCACCAATTCCATTGTCATCTTCTTCACAACCTGCAACTTAGTCAAAACCACCTTTCGGGCATTTTAAACCAAAATTACAGAGGGTTTTGCATTAAGATCACCACTCGAAGCTATCCACGAGGTTAATTTGATTACCTCACTCGTTGCTCATCAAACGAACTCGGTCTAGGTCGCGGCTGTTCATCACTTGTTCTTGACACCAACTCGACTCAAATCGGGTAACTACACACCATAATATACTTGGATTTACATGGGGAATCAAAGCCCCATGTCTATTCCAGTAATCAATTTGTTTTATGATCAATTTGATCTAAGAACAAACTAGGGTTTGTACGAATTGGGATATCTTTTTGGTTGTGTTTATAATCAAAAGGAACCATCTAGTACCGCGATCGCGGCCTTGGTTCACTGGTTCCCAGCTCACTTCCAAACATGAGGTCCCGGGTTCGAACCCGGTGACCCTCAATAATTTTTTAAATGTTTCAGCACTTAAAATTATAAAAGAATTTCTAAAAATTATAAAAAGTCAGTTTATAAAATTTCAATTATTTAAAAGGTATTCAAATTGTTTCTAAAAAAAAATTTTATTTCTGTATTTTTTTTCAACATTTTATTTTATATCTTATTTTTTTTTAACAAATAATAAACCTAGTTTAATACCTTATAAAATAGATGTTAAACATAATTTTTATTTATTTATTAAACATCACATGTTCAATAATACAATTGGATTATGTTCTACTTTAGTTTATTATTTATTATTTGTTTCAAATGATAAATAATAAATTGATTTTTATCCTAACGTTACCTTTTAAAATATTGATTAGTTTTAAAATATTTGTTTAACTTGTATATTTAAACTTATAGGTTGTTACAAATGGTTTCTTCAATTTAATTAATAATTATTATATGAACATGAACTTGATTCAATAATTTAAAAATCATTAAAGTTTAAGGGACATAATATTATTTTTATTTTTATAATTGTGGAATTATATATTATTCTTAGAAAATATTAAGATTTAATTACATCATTATTATATCTATTTTCAATTATAAAACACTTAATCACCTATATAAATTCTTCTAATGGAATCATAATGTAAAGAATTACATTATAAACTTATTACTTATTAAAAAAAAAAAACCTTAAAACTATTGAAACCCAAACTCTTATTTGAACGTTAATCATAATATTAACCTTAATCTTTATCTTGTAACTTATATTTAGGTGCTTGTAATGGATACTTTGGATCATCCTTAATCTTTATTTATCATCTTGTAATGCTTATATCCATGTGAGTTTCCTTGCCCCTTTTTATGCTATTTCACACCGTTTTGGGGTGAAACATGTTACATTATTCAACATACACTTATAAACGTTTAGATCTTTAAAAGCACATGCAATTCATACTTTTAATTTGTCATGGTTATTTGTGTTATTGTAAGTCTTATATGAGTTACATATATGTTTACAATCATTAACTATTGCTAGCCTGGCGACGTCTTAGATCTTTGGGCCTGACAAGCCTATTTGGTGCTAAAGTCGATGTATTGCCGACTCCTAGGAGCCGTATGCTTGTGCACTAGGGAACCAAGTACACTTAGCCACTCATATAAACATATAATCTAGTCGAGGTTTGATTGTACTATATGTGCTTTATAAACTTGCTAACTCATAACCTATGACATGAATTGCTACTTGAAAACCCATGGGATATTATGTATATGAAACCCTTGGAAACTCACCAACTTTATAGTTGACCCGTTATTTTTAACATGTTTCAGGAAACGCCAAGTTTGAAGTCATCATTTGAAGTTTGCATAAATCTAGGATTTGGACCTAGATTAAAGAATGAAAAGCTTTGGATTACTTTTGTTTTATGTTTTGACTTATTTCACGTTGAAACTTGTGATTGTAATTGCATTTGCAACTTATAATAATAATATTTACATTTAAGGCTAGCGTTATGTGGCTGTGAACGATCTTAACTCTCACACCTCGACGTTTCCGCCGTCAAGGTGGGGTGTGACATGATATTTCTGATGTTGTGCCACCTGATATGCAAGAATCTGAATGGAAAAGCTATGTGGATTACTACACTTCTCCTGAAGTCAAGGCTCGGTCTGCAACCAACAAGTCCAACAAAGGGAAGCAGACGATCAAGGGACATGGCGGCCGGACATTTTTAGCCCAATGTCGTTATATGTTTGTAAGTTATTTTAATCTAATGTGTTTATAACTTGTTTTATGTGTTTGTAAGTTACTTTTATATTATTATATAACTATAAAATGTGTTTACAGCGGGAAGATGGTTCTGATAAATCTGGGAGTGCCATATTAGATATCGTCGCTTCTATACCGATTCAAGCGGTAATTTCTATCAACCTGAACCCGCTGCATACTATGTAAGTAATGTACACATCTTACAATTTTATAAAAATAAAGTAATATATAAAATCACCATATATATAACATTGTTTATTTTTTTGTAAACTATAAAGGAGCAAATGGTCGCGCTTCAACAACAACATCCAGAAATGTCAGAGAAACAGATCATGCGCCAGGTGTGTATGGATGTATCTGTTCCCAATTCTTATTTGTTATACAAATATATTTCTGGATATATAAAATGGATTAATATGTATATTTGTGCATATGTATATGGGTGGATGATATGAATATGTATGTGTATATATTAGAATGTATGTATATGTGTGTATGAATGTATATGGGTATTGAGATTAAAATGAATATATTTGTGTATGAATGTATATGGGTATTGAGATTAAAATGGATTTATATGTATATTTGTGTATGAATGTATATGGGTATTTGTGTATGAATGTGTATGTGTATATATTAGAATGTATGTATATGTGTGTATGGATGTATATATGTATTATGTATGGATATATATGTGCATGTGTATGGATGTATATATGTATTTATGTATGGATGTATATGTATATGTGTATGGATGTATATGTATATGTGTATGGATGTATATGTGTATTTGTGTATGGATGTATATGTGTATTTGTGTATGGATGTATGGATGTAAAATAGATGTATATGCGTATTTGTGTACAGGTGTTGGGGGAGCGGCCGGGTGGGAACGTGGCATCGGTCCAATACCGAGCGTGCCTTCACAACCCCCACCGCCACCTCATAGAACAGATCAGCGGATGTTCTCACAATCTGAGGTTGAGGAGATAGTAGCAGCGAGACTGGCCAGAGAGCAAGAACAGATGATGGCTAATATGATGGCACAAATGCAAAGTCAAATCCAAAGCCAAGTCCAGAGCGCGTTGAGGAGAAGTGGTCATTCTCAAGAAGATGAAGAAGATGAAAATGATAAAGGTGGGTCGTCATAGGATGGTTTGATGGTTGATGGTTTTAGTGATTGTAATGACTATTTTAAAACATTTGTTTGTGTAACTTTTAACTTGTTAAATTTGGACAATTTGTTGTTTATATGCTATGTTTTGCGATTGGTTTGATGGTTTTGATAGTGTGTAATGATTTGGAACAGCAGTTTGGTCTGGTACCCAGAAAAATCTGGGTGGATTGCTGCAAATGCAGCCAAATTATTAAAAAAAAAATTCTTTTTTGCGGCGACATGTCGTCGCAAAAAAGAGTAAAATATATTGACAAGAATCGCCGCAAAAAAGATTTTGGTCAAAATACTTGCGGCGATATGTCGCCGCAAAAACTAGTGTTTCGTCGCAAAAAATATCGTCGCAAAAGATTTATCTCAGAATTTTATTTTTTTTAAATAAGTGGAGCCCACAAAAGGTTTCGTCGCAAATTTCGTCGCAAATAACATTTTGCGACCACTTTTTTACGGCGACTGATTTGCGACGACATTTTCGTCGCAAATAATATTTTGCGACGAAATTATAGTTTTTTGCGACGATATTTATCGCCGCAAAAAAGTCTTTTTCTTGTAGTGACATGCATTCATATTTTTTTCACGAATGAGGAAAACAACGTTAGAATATAAAGTAACCCTAACGAGCAACGAAGAGAAAAAAATATATTTAACATCTACACATGCATCAAGCTTCTATTTTCATACAAACTTCTTTAACTTGATCAATCAACATCATTTACCGTAGCTATTGATTGCAGATCAATAATACGATTATACTTAATGAATATTGTTAAAAAATATGTTAAAAATTCATGCTACAATAACTGATATATGTAAGGATTGTAATAGTTCAAATAAAAATAATTTAAACCGTCCAAATCAAAAGGTTGATTGGTATACAATTTCTAGTTAATATCTTATCGAACACAAATATTGTGGTAAAAAATAAATGTAAGTATTGGTTATTTATAAACTGGCATCATTATTATTCTTTAAATATTTTGTATTGTGTTTATTACAATATGTGTTTATTACAATAATTAAATGGTTAATAATAATCTAAAAATAGATATGCGCTGTCGTATTTATTTTATATAAAAAGAGAGAATGATATGTCAAGGTTAAATCATGTTTAATAAGATTGATATCTAGAACCAATCCTTATGCTTTCATCATAAGCAATGGAGGAGTGCTCGTTAATAAAGGGTGATTATAGTGAAATTCTTTGTAAGAAAAGTTAATAAAGAAAACTAGGTTGATACTCTAGGCGCGTTGCGCCTGAGATATTGTGCTGAACTTTCCCTATGCGAATAATAATTTGGTAAACTATTTTACACACGTCTTAGTAGCCGTTTTGTGATATTATAATGTTTCAAAAGAGCATTCCATTTGCTTTTATAAAGTTATATGAGTAACAGATTACATAACATTATAAAGTATGTTGCACTCTGCACTTTTTGTGATTTATACGAACAGCTCTTGCTGCCCTTTGATTGCTACTCCATGAGATTGTGGAATAGTGGTCCTAATTAGTGGAGATAAAAGTCTCTCCTGCCTTTCTTTTACCTCTGTCATCCTGTTGCAAATTTTATAAAGATTCTTCTGAACTCTCAAAGATTAATCACCGTCATAAGATTTTATGACCCGTTTGCTTTTTAACCACTATTAAAGGGTTGAATTTACCTGGAGATTGATAAACGGCCCGCTTTTACTCTTATGTTGCTTCCTTCGTTGCAATTGGTGGTGCTACCTGTGGTGTAGGTGGGGTCAACATGTTGAGTGTCAAAACATGTCCCCTTTTCAGCCTATAGGTAAAATATTTTTATCTTTCCCTTTATAGTTTGAAGCGGGGTGGAATTGTCGTACTATCCGGGAAGCCTTCCTTTGTTAAAGTTTGGCAAGTAATGAGTAAAAACAGTATCTTTGAAAAAGAAACCAAAGATATCAATAACATGTAGTGATAATAGGAATAGAATAATGAAACTTAAATTCGAGCGTATTTTAAAAGTTATATATCCTTGCAGCCTATGTGTGAGACTTCAAACAAAAAACATTGAATCTTATTAATATCCCTAATTGCGGGTTATTTTTCACTCTAGAATCATAATTGGGGGGACTCGTAGGATTCGAAACTTCTTCAAATTTTATGTTTGCATGTAAGTAGTATGTCCATGTAACAAAAAAAAAATAGTACCTTTTTATACAAAAGGCTTTCCTCTCTATACCACCAATGATTTCATGAACCTGAACAAAATCAAAATGGTTTCAAATTAGTTCAATGATAAGATATATGTTGTGTAAAATTTAAATAGTTCAAAGTCATTTACTGGGCATAAACATATTTCCACCGGGGTAGGCCCTGACATGTAGCACATTATTTGAAAAAAAATTATTCTGAACTACTCTAAGTTCCTTAACGGCCCGTTAATCTATGAAAAAATGTGACATGTGATTAAGAAGAGAACCATAACTATGGTTTTTGGCTTTCAAGTTGGAGGACAATAAGAATTGTTCAGACCTTATCAGGTGAAAAATAACAAAATACATGAAGATTTTTGCTTTCTGTTCATAGACGCCAGAAATAGCACATCTCTAACTTGTTACGAATCTTTCTTAGATGCTTCATGGAGAGCTAGAAATCTTCCATTTTCAATATTTGTATACATAAATAGATCAAAACATGCAAATATTAAAGCACGATGCATCATAAATGTTAAAATATGATGGTTAAACAGAATAAAAGGCTACCTATTTATGCAATTAGTTCTTTGATTTAAAAAATTATAATAAAATTCTCAAATGTGAGTGTCAACTGAAATCATAAAGTTTTATGATTGTGTATTTGATTTACCTTTACTTCCAAGTTCCAACTTTAAAATCCTAAGTTTCTTGCAAATTAAGTGAACGGATCTTCAAAGCCTCGTTATGCTGCAATGAAATGTATCAAAAGATCAAACTTTACGTGTGGCATTGTAACTCTAACATGTGTAATTCCACGGAAACTACAATGAAAAAATAAGTTTACAATATACCTCAATCGAATCATATGCAACAACCATCTTCTCTTCCTCAATTACATGTTGAACCTGGTGAAATATCAAAGCTAATGATAAGTTAAATTGTATAGTTGTTTTTTGTATTTACAATTTCATATCAACAGGCATTATAAATTTCAGAAAATCAGAACTTAGCAAATTCATGAAGTATGGTATTCCTTTGTTTGTCACAAAGTCATATCCCATTCATTTGATTGATGGAGCCGAAAACACAATGATGGCCTTATAAACATATCTAAAGATCAGTGCAACTTATATAGTGTTTTTGTGTGGTAAAAATCAAGATAGTTACATGGACCTGCATTTTCAAAGCGATTAATGTAATAAGGAATGAAATAATTATGTGATTTACACTTATTCCAATAATTTCCTATACTCTACAACTACTACAAATATGATCTTTTTTACCAGAAACTGAAATCAAGCGATTACCGGAACTCAAATCGAAATGATGGGCTTATAAACAAAACTGAAGTGCCATACAGATTAATATATTGCCTTTGTGTTAGTTATAATTTTCTTCCCCCTAAATTCGAAAGCAAACAAACCTCAGAAGGGTTTTGCAATAGTATATCCATATTGGAAGATGTTAGAATGAAGGAACTCTTGCATGTGATAAAACATAAAATGAAAATTTAGAGAGGAAATTTCCACAAAAGAAATAAGCAGGTGTTACAGTCAAAATACCTGAATTTTAGCAGCACTACAATCATCCTTAATGACATCAACCTACACAGAAAACAACATTCGTTATGGAAGGGGGCATTCCAACTTTTTAACTTACAAAAATCGTTCATTATACTTAAAATTGGACCTTAAATAGAAGGTTTACCATGAAACAAATCAGTGATCTTGGCTTGAAGGACTGCTCTGCATGTCATCGTGAGAACCAAAAACGATTTGTATCTATCATTTTCATCTGGTGGTTAAGCCTTTCGATCAGCACCGTGACGGAGACCACCGGGTACTTTCTCTCACTATCTTCAAAGTCGCTAGCTGTCTTTAGCCATACCACTACCGCCTATGGTTCGGGACCGACTGATTAGGGCAAAAGAAACCTAGCCACGATCGAAAACCTAGTCAGCAACTCCTAATCTGATCGTTAAACACAACGCCATCATGACCACCTAGGGTTCAGTACATCACCCTCAATCGATACCTAGGCCGATGACGGCAGTAAATCCTTGTGAAGGCGGTTTCCTCTTCGCAACCCCCTCTTTCTCTTTGTCGAAGATAGAGAGAAATAACCGATAGAGGAGACATAAACCACCGTCGCCGCCGTGGAAAGCCACAGGAAGCAGTGGTTTCTCGCAACAACACCCAAGTCCACCGCAACTCTGTCTAGAAGTTTCTCTCTCGGCAATGTGTCCGAATCACTCCCGGTAAAAACGTATTAAAGAAACCAGCAAATACTTAATAGTACACAACGCATAAGAGGTTGTACTCTACTGTACTACTGTTCATCAACTTCCTAAATTAACATATAGGGTAATGTTATTAACTTAATAAAATAAGGGAGAGGATATGCTACAAAGGCTATATTTCCTAAAAAGGGTGAGAAGTAATTCTGACAATTGGATCAACTTATTAAAATAGATCAATGGTTCAAAAAAACGCAGTGGCAAAAATGTAAATAAGTGGAAAACTGCTAACAGGCGGAGGGGCAAAAAAGTAATTTGACACAATAGTTGTTTGACATAATGGTTGTTTGACACAATGGTTATTTGACACAATGGTTGTTTGACACAATAGTTTGTTTAACACAATGGTTATTTGAAACAATGGTAATTTAACACAATCGTAGTTTGACACAATGGTAGTTTGACACAATGGTAATTTAAAACAATAGTAATTTGGTATGTTGGCATGTTATTATATTTTGCTATGTGTTGGCATGTTAAAATTTGTTGCTATATGTTGCTTTACATTACACAGTAGTATTTTGGTAACTTGTTTTTATCGTCAAAATCAAACGTAAACAAAACTCTTTGAACATGACACAATGAGTCTTATGACACAATAAATATAATGACACAATAAATATAATGACACAATGAGTATATGACACAATAAATCTTATGACACAATGAATCTTATGACACAATGAATCCTATTCTTGGAGGTGGGGCGACCATTTGAACTTTATCAACCTTAAACTTGTAACTATTTAAATAATCAAGATAAAAACACAACTTGTTTTTGTTCGTAACCAATTGATTAACAATAATTGTTTTATTCAGACACAATGACAATACAAAAGACACAATGACGAACAAAAAGACACAATGATGATATCTAAGACACAATGATGATGTCAATCAATAACAAAATTCATATAACAAACACAACAACATAAAAGACGCAACATAGAGAGACTCACCTTATATTTATAAAATATGTTCAACAACATATTGATAATATCCAGAGTAATCTAACAGTATAGACACAATAACTGTTTTATTCAGACACAATGACAATACAAAAGACACAATGACGAACAAAAAGACACAATGATGATACCTATGACACAATGATGATACCTATGACACAATGATGATACCTATGACACAATGATGATGTCAATCAATAACAAAATTCACAGAAATCAGATATTATATACACAATGATGATCCAAACGATAAAATTATTAACATACTATTTCAATTACAGTATATAACTGTCTTCATACGTATCAAACTGATGAAATCAAATAGATCAACATAACTTAACGATCTTCAACAGAAACAACATAAAGCAATCTTCAACAGATGAATTCGATCGTTTGAATCTTCAACGTTGAAATTGATATAAGATGAAACGTCAACCGTTTAAATCGATAAATTGAGAATTTTGTTGAAGGCTTGTGTTCAAATAAATTAGATGTAAGCAATCTTCAACAGAATTTTGTTGAAGGCTTGGGTTTAAATAATTTTATTGAATCTTCAATAAATTAGACTTCCTAAAATACCCCTCCTTCTATTTTTAAAAGTATGTCACATGTCACTCACCTATTGCTTCTCACACTTTTTACATAATGTTCACTTTGTATTTGAACCCAAGCCATAAAATAAACCGACTTACGTTTATATATAATGTAAACGAAAGTTCAAAATTTTCTTAAAATATAGGGACTTACGTTCACATTTATATTATACAACTCACTGAACTCAGCTTATAAGTTATAATAATAAATGTAAAAAAAATTTACATATGTAAATAGAACGACGTTTAATAAACAACCGTTTTAGGTAAAAAAGAAAAGGCGAAAAAAAGTATGTAAGTATTTATACTCTTTATAAATTCTTTCACGTATTACGTGTAAGTGTTTATACGTTTCTTGCACTACTATACATAAAATTGATTTTAGATTATTTTGTAAATAAATGTATCTTCCGAAAGATAAATGTGACTAATTTAAATGAATTCACAAGGAATATTTAGATTATATATTAATGTCAACTTGTCGGTGGTGGTTGGTGAAGGTTGAATTAGTATTAAATAATCATGATAAATGTTTCGAATTTAGTAATTTTGGGGTTTCGCAAATTTCCATCTCAAGAAAGGAGACATATGACTTTACACGTTATAATGCTACATTGATTTCGTGTATCCGTTACGCAACTTCTTCTGTTTTATGGTTATTTGCTAAAAAAACATTACTATTAAAATAACAAGATTACATAATTAAATAATTCAAATTATTGTTTTAAAATAAAACAGGATATAATGACATACAAATACGTAAAACACAAACAAGTGACTGTCGTGTTTTTTTTTAGTTTTTTATCCCACTTGATTGGGAAGTTTTGTGTAAGGACATGAAAAGATTAAATAAAAAAAAAAAAAAACTCTGGAGTCTGCTTAACACGTGTTACTTTTGATGAATTTCCTTTTTCTAGACGATTTTGCCCTCCATGCATGGTTTATAGACAAATTTTGGTTTTCTTTTGGTTTCTAGGAGATTCGTAAACCCCATTCCGGGATCATGCTTAGGCGGCAAAACATTTGTAATCCTTATTTACGGATGTAATTTACGCAATGTGAAGTGTTGTGTAATATCTATTAACAAATCTGTTAAAAGAGCAAAAAAATTTGTAAGCCTATGCCACCTAAACGTTATTCTTAAAAGAATTTAAGGATCAGAAAAATACAAAACAAACACAAAATTTGCATAGAAACCATTCATTGAGGGCGAAATTAACCAAGAGAAAAACAAAATCCTAGATGAAGAGAGCGTGGCTATAACTAGAATTTGAAAGCATAATTCGAAAATGCAATTGACCATAATTTAGTACCTAATTGAAAATGATTTAAAATAATATGAACCTGAGGGGGCGTTTGGTTCGCGGAATTTATTGGAATTAAAATTGGAATTGGAATTTGAATTGTAATTCAAAGGAATTTCATTTGGAATTCAATATTTTCCAAATGATTTGGAATTCAAAGGAATTGGAATCTATAAAGGGAATTTAAATTCCAAATGCATTTCCAGTGCCAATACATTATAAAGGAATTAAAATTTATCACCCGTTGCAAATCGCCACCACCTCAATGACCACCGATCATCGCCGCTACATACCACTGACCGCCGCCGCCGTCACCGTCGACAATCGACCGCGACCACCAACCGCGCCCGTTGCCAAAAACCGACCGCCGCCGCCGATCGACCGCCACCAACCGATAATGCCCGTCGTCGAGACACGGTTCAGCAACGTCGGTCGGTGACAATCGACGATTAGGGGTGGCGGTGGTCGGCGTCGGTGGCGGTCGGTGGGCGGCGGTGACGGCAATTGGGGTCGGCGGTGGTCGGGGTCGGCGGGGTCGGTGGCGGCAGTCGGTGACGGACGACGGCGGTCGGCGGACGACGACCGTGGTCAGTGATCGGGGGCGGGCAGCGGCGTCGGCGATCGGGGGCGTCACAGTCGGTTAGCGGTGGGCGGGGTGGTAGGCGACGGTCGGCGGTGGGGGCGGCGGGGGTTAGCTTTGGCGGGGGCGTCGGCGGTGGGGTCGCCGACGCCAAACTAGTGTTGTGAGCGTTAATGATAAAAGAACTAGGTTTTCAGAAGGAATCATACACTAACTATTATCGTTTTTAACACCAAGTTAGTTTTTTTTTGGATAACATGATTTTTCTTCTCGCAAGTGAATTTTTTTCTTAAAAATGATATACACAAAGTCAAGTGCTACATTATGGAGTAACTACAAATTCCTTTACCTTTCAACACTTTACAAGTTAAAATAACTAACATAACTTATCAAGATTTTTATCGTATTAAAGTTGAAACAGTTGATCATAGAGCATCTCATTATTCCATCCATTTGAGTTTTACTTTGATTAACTTAAACATAAAAGTTTATCATATTTGCTAATATAAGTTGTAATAGTCTGCGTTAGAAAGTATAATGAGGTGGATGATAGGTTCTTTTATCATTAACGCTCACAACACTAGCTATTACAAGAAGATTAGGCACAACTACCATCTCAAAAGCCTATTTTCAACATGTTCAAGGCACAACTACTAGTGATCTCTAGCTTGCCTTAGAACATGAATATTGACCTCACACATCTCCCGAAGAATACACCCTTAGAACACGCCTTCTAAAAACTAAGATGACAAGTGGTAAAAACTTAAATATGGTATCTCAATAACGCACATGATCATGAGTATGCAGATGCCCTGACCTGCATTGTTGAATTGATTAAGGTCATCTTTAGTCTTCATAACGGATACATTGATCTTAAATCCACCATCATTTCGCTCCAATTCCCTACTACATTTAACAAACCTCAGGTGCTGTTTGGCAATCACAACTATATGTTTAGGAAAACGCGTGTCTGGGAATAAAAAACCAACGGTATTTGCTAATCAAGATAACCAAAAAAAACTTACATTTGTTACACGTTTGCATGTTGCCATTTTATTAAGCTTGTGTCCTATGTTACAAAACTATTATTGTTTCTATCGATTACTAGCTTTGGTTCGAGTACCAAAGTTTCTTTTTGCATATCAAAACCTTCTCTGTCTCGATGTTATTCTCTGTGGCTTCTTTATAACAATCCCATCTCATTCCTTTTGCTATTGTATCGATCGCTTCTACAAAGTAGTTAGATTCCCTAATGATCGCGTATCCATTTGGTCTTAAGATCCGATCCATTTCCAATAACACGTACTTCATCTCACACCTACGTAGAAATGTCAAAATCAAAGAAACAAGCCGTTTCGTGGGTGCTAGTAGTGCAATATAAGAAGATAAATATATTGCATCAACAGTACAGGACGAGGAGAAAAGAAAAGAAATAAGAACGTGACACATAAGCTATATATGACTTAAAACAATCTAGTTAAAGAACAACATACATATGAAATATATCTTACCTATGACCTTCGGTTGTGAAGAGACTGTCTACGTGAAGTAGATCGTATGTTCGAGGATATGTTGAGAAGGCTTCGCACCTAACAAAAGACCAAACAAGTGAATTTTGTATATAAACCACCCAAGATTTATAATTTTTTTGGCATTGGCAACTTCAAATTTAAATTTCTTACTTCAAATGGGTCGATCTAGGTTATGTTTTTTTATTTTCCAAAACCAATTTTCACACATCTATTACTGTATAAAACTTACCAATCATGGAAAGTGCCGATGAGACCCCTATCAAAAACCACCGGAAGTGTATTCGAAGCGTACGAAGAGACAACATTCATGACCCAAATAGGATCCTCGATTAAAGCTGCAGCGAAACTACCATAAACTGTATTCATATCCATCACATTTCTGATCTTGTTAGTACCAAGAGCGGTAGCAGCTTCTTGTAGTGTTTCACTCGCCTCTTCCACTTGTTATTTCTTTCTTGAACGCACCACGACTTCCACCACGGACATCACCAACCCGTTCAGGAGCCAATAGCAATCTTTCGGGCCATTTTGCATTGTATTCAAACTCAACTGCTTATAATTTGGGTCAGGAATATTAACACAAGCTCTCAAGGGGGTGTACCATCCTGAATCGGGCTCGATCCCATCATCACATTTTGGTGGGTAGTTGTCGGGTGTATCGCGCTCCTCGTAGCAGCTGTTGTCTATGGATTTCTGCCACACTGCAATGTCATCTTTCTCGTTGTATAACTTAAAACACATTGCAGTTAGAAGCTCTTGTAACTTATCATAGTTCGATTTTTGTTCTTCGACCGTCGTGTTCCATCCTCTCCAATTTTCTCGTAGTTCACAGGAGGGCCCGATAGGACCCAATACCTCCGGGACGAAGGATCCGGTGTACTTCAACAAGGTAAATTCCACCTAAAAACTCATTAAGACATTTCATCAAACACATGAGGTGCAATTTAGGTATCTTCATGAAATCACATCAAATTACCAAATTCTGTCCATGGGATCAAGCATCTAGAGCAATGAGCTATATCGAACGAATTCGAAGCGAATGGTAGACGATGCGTCGATAGAATTCCAAGAATGGCGGGAATCCCTCGTTCAAGAGCAAATTGAACCTGTGCCTCGTGATTATCTCTAGGAGCAAGGGAAACTGTAAGAATCCCACGATCGAGCAACTCACCACCCCAACTAGCAACCTAAAGATCAAACATTTTCAACAATTGATCAACAATTCAACGTAAAGAGCACGAATTCGAAGAACTTATAACTCACCCACAACCAGTATCAATGGCGGTACGAACAGTCCCATCTTTCATTTCGGGAATTAGGGTTTGCATTAGATCAACATAAGCACCAACACCATCAGGAAACATCGTTCCACCACCAGGGAAGTGAAATTTATCCCCTTCTTTTCGTAGCCAATGTTGGTTCGATTTCTGTTTGTTGATCCAATCATACGGGACGTTCCTAAAGTTTGATTTGATGACGTTTTAACCAAAGATTATAAATCTTGAACAAGATTATGTTTTGATTGAAGATTAACCTAAAAGATTATGAGATTGATAAGATTATGAACCGTATTACCTGTACCAACATTCTTTTTTGCTCATTGGCCATCTGATGGGCTCTTTGTAGCCTTCAGGTGGAGGTATCAGACACTCTTTTCGATCAAATGCAGGTGGACAATGGCGCTCCATGAATGTAAGCTTGTGTTTTCCGTATTTCTTCCATCTCTATTGACACAATGATCATGCATACACATGTTGATAGTTAACTCGAATAAGTTTAACCGGTCGAATATAAATGTTTAACCAGAGAGAACGAGTTACACGGGTCAAATAATAAAACAGTTAAAAAGAGAACGGGTCAATTAAAAAGTTCAACTAAAAAAGAGTCAAGTGGACTAAAATGCAATACCTTAGGATCCGTGCAGGGCGTGTAGTCTTGGAACTTGGCGCTACACTGCGGGAACGAAACAAATTTCACTTGGCCGGAAGTTGAAACGGTCCTTTTGGGAGATTCGACGGGTTTCACTATTTGGTTGTGACGAATTCATACTTCTTAGAACAAAAGATGCCACCAAGATAGAACGAAAACCCGCATAACACAACAAACATTATTCCGACTCGAACAACTTTTGAGCTTTTATCACCTAGCGTTGGGGGCCTACCATCTTTGAGCTTCATGTTGTATTCTGGTACACAAAATCTGTTTAAATATCAAATCAAAATCAATTAACACTTTAAATATTGATATGTTGCTAAAATTTAAGTTAAAAGCTCTCGATTTTGTTGTTGATTTGAATAACGTTTAGTTCAAAAATGAAAATGATTCACATCGTCTCACATGTTTCGAACATCTTCATTTATGTGGCTTTAAGTATAACATTTTTAATATTTCCTCTATAATTTTCACCTTTATCCACTTCTAAGAACATTCACCCCAATTTTTATATTAAACTAAAATCCATTTGCTGTAATACTCTATAATAGTTAGGTTAACTATCTACAAAGTTATAAGTAAAAAATCAATACAATTTTTTTTTTGTTTTGAAACGGCAAATTAATCTACCTACTCTAATAAAAAAATTTCTGAGTTGCCTCTTGTTATGATATTAGACCTTCTAAGTTTAATTTTTCCGCTTATTTCTCATATTAAATATTACATTAAATACTAATTATATTATTTAAATTTTTTAGTGATTAAAAATAGTTTTTAATAAATAAGAAAGAGTTTTTTTTATAAATGTAATTTCTAAAAAGAATCTTTTATATAACATAAGTAATTTTTTAAAACATTAAACTTTTTCAAAAATACAAAAAGTTTACACCAAAATGTTTAAAAATAAAAACAGGTTAAGTTGTAGTCTCAAAACGTTTTTTAATGTGATAGATTAAAAGATAGAGCTGAAATCTTAAAACATATTAAGTTTTTTGGTGTATGGGTAGATAATATAAAATTTTATGCAAATATTAGTAAGTGTAAGGTTATTGTGTAACTAATTATAAGGGGTAATGTGTAAATAATGTTATAAATACTATTTTACCTTAAAAGTGATTGTATCTTATGCATTGAATATAGTAAGTGTTCTTAATTTTATGGTATCTTAAAATACCCCTCCCATATGCTTTATATATAGTAAAGATAATCTACCTCCCAAAATTACAATAGTATACATGTATAATTTACACTAACACAAAGGTTAAATAAAATGCAATAAAGTTTTATTTTATTTACAAATCTAACCGCCAATAAAAAAGTGTAACGTGCCCAAGTGACTAAAGACTAAATTCTATCTTTTATCAATAATTAACTAGGATGTGTACCACCGCGCGTTGCCGCGGGGTCTTATTGCAACGTCATGAAAACCATATTAACACAAAAGAGCAATAACCATCAACATGTTTTGAGTGCCGAAATACTATGATAGTTTTAAACATAAGAGTATATCGATCAACGATTATACAAAAAAGTAGTTGTGTATACACACACACACACATAACTACGTGCTTTACCGACTGATTGCTGTAGAAAAGCATATGTATCAATGTTGTTGCAATGATCTTTAAGCAACACTATGAAACAATACCAACAAAAAGGAGAAAGAATAATGGTTTGAGCATACGAGTAAATCACGTTATTGACTTAACAAAATTCTAGTGACGCAACTTCAAAATCTTCAAGCTTAAATTCTTATTATTTTCAATATTAGAAGACAAAATAAAACAATCCAACATGCTAAATGTTTTTATCAATAAGTATATAAGTAGTTTTATAAGATGTTTTTAAATAGGATTTATTCCGATATGCTTGTGTGTTATATAAATATTTCCAAACCTTAAAAAAGTGTTACAGAATAAATTAAAATAACTTAGATCTGTTAATTGTTTTTGTGTATTTTATATGAAAAATCAAATAGATTTAAAGATTAAAAAAAAGAATCATTAAAGAGACTAAGCTTTAGGTCACTTCTTGTTGTTGAAAAAACTCAAAAAAACAGCACCCAGTGTAATTCATGATTGAAACCTTTGTAGCAAAAGAAGAGGTGAAGAATATCATCCTAAAAGCTTTGTGGCTAAAACTGAAAGTATTAAAATTGCAATGCACACACCGACATAAGTTTTTAATACTATATATAACCTTAAAAAAGTGTTACAGAATAAATTAAAAATAACTTAGATCTATTAACTATTTTTTGTGTATTTTATATGAAAAATGTTTTAAATAGGATTTATTCCGATATGCTTGTGTGTTATATAAATATTTTCAAACCTTAAAAAAGTGTTACAGAATAAATTAAAATAACTTAGATCTGTTAACTTGTTTTTGTGTATTTTATATGAAAAATCAAATAGATTTAAAAGATTAAAAAAAGAATCATTAAAAAGACTAAGCTTTAGGTCACTTATTGTTGTTGAATAAAAACTCAAAAAACAGCACCCAGTGTAATTCATGATTGAAACATTTGTAGCAAAAGAAGAGGTGAAAAATATCAATCCTAAAAGCTTTGTGGCTAAAATTGAAAGTATTAAATTGCAATTCACACGCCGACATAAGTTTTTAATACTATATATAATATCATACCCATTTTGTTTATTTTTCTTTTATGTCATTTTCATTTTAATTAGCGAGTAATAAATTCATAATAACTTTTAGTAACAATCATCAATAATTTTATAGAAACAAGTTAAAAGTGCCATCTAATATCTCAACAACACTGTTAGTGATAATCATCATGTAAAACAAATTTCACGACTATCATTTAACAAAATTCTATAAAATTGTTCAAATACAATGAAGATATAAAAATAATTATTATAAACAAATGGATTACTGAAATAATAAATTAGTAAAACAGAGCAGACTCCATGTGTTCTTGAAGTCAAGAAATCAGTGCAAAATCTTGAAACCTACGATTTTTATGACCATTGAGCTTGATCGAAGATTGGATTATTACGTGTTCTTGAAGAAATCTATCATCATTTGATCATTTTCTTATTTGATTGAGACCATTTAATCATTTGCTATGATTCTTTAATTATCCAAAAAAACATAAAAAAGGTCAAATTTTCAGCTAGAATTCATCAATTAAAATCGTAAATTGTCGCTTTTTGGGATATTTATAACTGTTAATCATGAAATTCCCACAAATCTCATTAAAGTAAAGATCTGTTAAGAACCTTAAATTGCAGAAAAACAGAGTATGAACAGAGGTTGAGTAAGTACCTTGAAGTTGCTGATAAATCCCCAAATTTGTGGGACAGATTAGTGAATCATACGCAAACACAAAGATTCAGTGGTTTTAGGAACAAATTTCAAGAAAATTTGATGATTGTTGTGATGAAATATCTTTGTGAAAGAGAAGGGGTATCTCTACATGTGTGTGTATGTATGTATACATACATGCATGCATTATGCATGTATACATATATGTGATGTTTACTTGTTTAACACTTTATGCATGATTGTCTTTATTTATTTGATTTTTAATTATGTTATCTCTATAATTAGGAGAAAAAGTTAAATGAAAGATGAATGTTGTGACTTCTCTCTCTTTATGTTTTTTGTCTTCACTCTTCAATGGATTACACTATATCACATGATGTAACAAGTGCATATGGACCTTATGTAAAGATTGAAGATAAGGGTGTATACAATACAAATCTTGTAAAAGAAATTAAATTATTTATTTGTATATCTATTTGAAGTTTGGCCATTAGGGTGGATGAGGCGGTGCGTGTTGGGCGATCAAGTAGTGAAGAGTTCGAGGGTTACGCCGTTGCAACCCATGGCAGTAGCGGTGGCGGTTTGGTGTATGGTTTCTCGAACCGGCGTATGAACATGTGCTATTCAATGGTTTTATATTCAAAATAGATTCAACCACCAATCACTATAAAGGAGCATGTCTTTTAATTTTTAATCCAATATTAAATTTAACGTTGAATTTGTCTAATCAGCCAGGTATCACCTCCGTATTCTTTTCTTAGCATGTCGAAGCGTCAGCTCAACCCCAACCAGGGGCTTTGTCCCTTGGACCCCACCAAGGCCGCGGCCCGTTGGACACCGATTTTAGGGGCTGCCACCCCCAAACTCCGAATGTCCTGCGGATATTTTGGGTCCGAATTTTAGGATTGTTACAAAAAATCATAAATGTTAAAGTTGTATCGACTACGTCTGATGACACATAGAAAAAGGGAAAAAGTGTTGGCGGAGAGACTCAAATTTGTGACGTCTTTATGTATATGTAGAGAATGAACCAACTTTAAATAAAACTTACATCAAAATATAGATACAAAACTAAAATATCATAACGTATATTCAAGTTTCTATAAAACATTATATTTGAAATGTTATCAAGGAAAAACGAAATTGCATTAATGATAAGAAAAGAAAAAAAAATATACTTAACTTATCTCGATTTGAATAAAATTTATGTTGAAATGTAGATAAAAATAAGTATGTAATAACATATATTTGAAATTTTATTTCTATATATTCTTTAATGATTTTGAATTTGTTATTATGTATTAATATTACATGTATTGTTAATATTATTTATTTAATGGTATCTTTAGTTATTGTATCACATTTACTGATGTTGGTGAGTTTTTTCTTTTCTTTTTGGTTTTTCCTTTTTATATATTTTCTCTGTGACTTAGAATCATAATATATCCCTTTAGCCAACAATAAGCTTCTATTGAACCCCGGTGACATGAGTTCAACTTCGGAGGTTTATAAATCATGTCATTTGCTTTTTTCGTTTCTTTTTTTATATTTATTTACTTTTGATATTAATTTTAATTTTTTCCTTTGTATGCTACCACATCGCACATGCTTAAATTCTAATTTTCTTACACTTATATTTTATGTAATCGGATCTATGAGTTAAAAAAAAATCAATAATTCAATTTAATTTCCGTTAACAATGTAAGGTAAAATAAACTTTCATTTTTTCTCGTATTGTTATCTTTTATGTATGTCTATACATATTTTCAGTTCAGAAACAAGGCAATATTTATTATAAACTTTTAACCAAATTACCAAAGTAAGATCCATTGAATGTGCTTCCTTTAAAACGGTCATAATCTTTCTCTAAAACCTGATTAAGTGAACAAGGGCATTGGGTTATCAACAAAATACCCATAAAAAATCCAATCCAAACAAACGAGCTATAATCTTTTTGCTCAAGTTTGGTGTGGGATAATAACTGCAATTTACTGATAACCACTTTATAGATGATCTTTTGTTAATTTCGTCGATAATTTTCGACAAATTAGTGACAAAATCCTTCAAAAACCCAAAAGGTTAGGTTTTTTTTGGAGATTTTAGTATATTTCACTAATGATCCGTAAGATTTTACCAATTGTAAATCGTTTGTCGAAAATTATTGTCAGTGATGCTCATTATGTTTATAGTGATAGTTCACGAATGAATAAACTAGAGTGGGAATCTATAAAAAATATATTTATTAATTTAAATATCTCAAAACCTACAAATATAGTGATTTATGCACTTAAGTAAGAATATGCATGTGGTGTATTCACCGGGGAATACTCTAAATATCCTAAACTAGTATTCACCGGGGAATACTCTAAATATCCTAAACTAGGTTACAATCCCGTGTGATACACGGACTAAATAAATTTACTGTTACATGATTTATAATATAAAAAATTATGTATTAAATATTGTGTATTATACGGATTGAATAATCCATGTATTATACATTTGAAAATTTAAAGTTAACATATTTGAAATTTTAATTTTGAATAGTTATTAATTAATAAGTAGCTATTATATCATTCATAGTTAATAGAAAAGAGAAGCGGAAAAATAAATTATTAGATGACTTAAAATGGTGACAAGTATCCGAATTTATTTTTATTTATTAGTAAGAGATTCCACAAGTACGTAGTACAAAAATATATTCACTAGTGAGTACGCTATAATTTCTTAAAATTCATGTAGAGTATAATTATCAATAAATAGTTAAATACATTAGTTTTCTCAAAATCTACTAATAATGCGTTCACCCGAGAATACTCTTATAGTTTTCACAGATCAATATACTAATATGCCAAGGTATGAATCTACAAGTAATATAGTCATCAATGAATCATATTTTGAATTGTGTATCCAACATTGAGAAGTTGCCGACATTGATTACTACTGTTCAATGAATCATATTTGAATTGTAAAAATGTAAATTGTCTAATTAAATTAATATATAATTAGAAGATTTACTAAAAACATCATTAAAATTTAAAATAATTAAGCATTGCAACACTGACTTTAAACCCACACATATATATATACACACGATTTATGATGGCTCTAACATATAAAAAATCATTTTTGATCTATTGAAAACTTCACAAAACTGTAGTCTAGTCTACTAACCAACATGTATATATTGGGTTTGAATGCATACACATTTCTTTTAAATTTTAGTGAATCTCTAATTAATTTACTCTCCAGTTCACCCTATTACCCTATATATTTAAAAACCAACTTCAATGAATAGTAAATGAATAGTATCAACAGTACCACACCGCTTCTCCTTCTGCTCCATCGTCACCCTCGCTGCCGCCACCGCCGGTCGCTGCCGCCACCACCGCTCGCTGCCGCCACTGCCGCTCGCTGCCGCCACCGTCGCTTGCTGGTGCCACCGCGAATAGCCGGCGCCACCGCCACCGCATGAAACGCCACCGCCTGCAACAGACAGATTTTAGAGAAGGCGAAATCGGTGTCTGATGGTGCCGGAGGTGGTGGAGGCGGTCGCTCCGGCTTGGCTATCGTTTCCCCGTCTCCCGTGTGTCGTATCGCATCTGTTTCCTTCCTCTACCTCCTGTATGTATGTGTGTTTCAAATTAGGGTTTTTTTGAAAGAAAAATTTAGGTAAAATGGCAGCTGAATCCCTCTTCCAAATCGAACTGGCGCTCCGATTGTGTGATGGCATGGTCGAGTGTGGTGCGGCCACGCTGGTGTGGTGCGTGGCAGCGGTGTGGTGGTGGACGTGTTGGTGTTGGTGTTGGTATGGCGGTGGCTGTGTGGCGGTGGCGGTGTGGCGGTGGCGGTGTGGGTTGCAGCCACCGCTCGAATCTCTGCTTGCTTTCCTCTCTGATTTGCAGGTTGGTGGTGTTCCCTCTTTTGCTCTGTCTTTGTTGTTGGGCTGTTATGGCGTTGATGGCTCTGTGTCTCCTCTGTTTATGTTTTGTGGAATGTGGTAATTCTTCTTTGGATCTGCATGTGATTTTTGTCCGGTCTATTTGTCGAATTTGGTGTTGTGGTCTCACGCATTTGATGAGCTCTTACTCTGTTTGAGTTAGGGTTGCCTTTGTTCGATTGTGTATGTTGCTACTACTGTCTAATTATGCTTCAATTGTTGTTAATTTGTTCGATTTTGATTGGAATTGGTGGCTAGGGTTTGCAATTAGTGGTTATTCAGCTGCTGATCAAGCTGCGTGTTTGTTTTGAGATGAATCTGACAGTTTTTGTTTGGTGTATTGTGTTGACTTCTACATATCTGTGTCCTGAACCATATCCGAAGCATAATATGGAGCAAATGGAGTATTGATTCCAGTATTAGGGCAATCTGGATGTTTGATTATTTCATTATGTCCTGTGATTATGATCCTCTGGCATATGATACTGTTTTGGGTTTTTGATTTGTTCTTGAATGTGATACTGATTTGGGTGTTTGTGGTTGTTCTATTTTGTCTTGGCTTCCATTCGTTGGATCGTAAGTTGGGTTTATGTCAGGCTGTTCTTTGGCTGTGATGATCCGAGCATGAACAGGTTGTTGTCCTGGCGTGGCAACCGTGTGTGAATGGATTGCAGCTAGAGGCGTCGGCCGGGTCTGAGCCAAATTCATATCCATGGTTGTCATGTTTACCATTGGTATCAATTTGTACCTCTATATGTTTAAAATGTAGTTGAATGAACGGTAAGCAATTCTATTGTTCTTAATGATTTGATGCTTGCAATGAAAGTTTCCTTTGAGTTTGTTTTGCCCTGTTCGTGAGCATTATAAACCGTAAGAAAATGATACTTTGGTAGATGGTTTATATGTTGGTTATGATTGTGTCACTCTATGATGAAGGGCATGGCTTAAGAGGATGATGAATTTGGATGGTGTTGACCCTAAATGGCAGGCTGTTTTGTTGCCTAAGATTGTGATCAGGAGCACTACGCGCATTACCGCATACTTCTTAGGCTGTGATGATATAAATTTATGTTCGGTGTTTGGCGCGGCAACATGTTTTGCAGCCACATTGAATCATGATATCTGAGCCTAAAATTGGAATGAATAGTCGATCCACACAACCCTCCCGTCACTAGCCGAATCCTTCTCCTCTCCGGCGCCATACTCCCGCCCGGGCCCACCCTCAACCGCCTCCCCTGAGGGGCTGTCGAAGGCAGCGGAGTTCGTGATCTCCAAGGTTGACGATCTGATGAACTGGGCCCGCCGTGGGTCCATCTGGCGGATGACCTTCGGGCTCGCGTGCTGTGCTGTTGAGATGATGCATACGGGAGCTGCTAGATATGATCTGGATCGATTTGGGATTATTTTTAGGCCCAAAGCAGACATAGTGCATGGATCAAGAGCAGGTTTAGATTCTTACTGTGATGATGTGGCCTGTGATTTTTCTCAAATTTGTCTAAAAACTACTTAAAAGGGTAGCGGGTCAAAGTCAAACAGGTTAAAAACGGATTGAAAGTCTTGCTTAGAGACTACATTTAATACTTAATTAGTTATAAGTCTAAACTTATAAACGATTTAATAAGGAACAAAAACCTGCTTTTGGTAAACCCAACCTGACCCATACTAACAAAGACCGTTTTCAACCTGAACCTGTTTTGACCCTACCTGAACCATGTATCTTGGCATCCTGCGACCTCTACTCATTTTTTTATGCTACTCAACAAGTTGCTGACTTTGATTGTTGTTTGCTTTTGCAGTGTTTAAGAGACCTTATTGTGATGAGTTTTGCAATTTTGCTTTACGAGATTCAATGTAGGTGTCTGGACATCAACAACAAGGTATTCTAATTAATATTACCAGCTTCTTATTAATAATTGAATCTTTTTTCGCTTTCTATTTGGTTTTAAGCGAATAAGTCATGCCACTTGTATGGATTGCAATTTCTATGCTTACCCTATATTTATGTTATTGATTTTTTATATATTAATACAAGTTGTTGTGCTTATAAGTATTTATGAACTTCGTACAGGTACAATATGGAATCTGCTCTTGACTTTCTTATGAGAGACACTCAACACAAATTGCTTTTCTGTTGGGTAAGCTGATTTATTATATCATTCTATTAGGTTGTATATTTCACTTTTGGGTGCTTAACACAATGCTGAAAATGTTAATTACCACAAGAATTACTAATGGATTGTGCTATTAATGACTTTACCTCTTTTATCATTTCCAGCCACATACAGCAATCTTTCCTTACCCGTACCACTACTGGAATACAGAAGATAATTCCTTAGGTAAGTTGTCTTACTCGGGTGTTCCATTGTCTTTGTGTCATTTTCGTAATTATAATGGTGGGAATCTTTACCCATTTAACGGTCAAACATGTAAATATAGAAAATAGCTTAAAAAGAAACTGGTAGATGGTCTGCAGCTAGATGGTCTGCAGCTAGAAGCAATGGGAATCTTTACCCATTGGTAGATGGTCTGCAGCTAGAAGCAATGACCAGGTCTGAACCAAAGCTATGTTTGTCGTTGTGCTGCATCGTGTTGGCTTCAATTCGTTGGCTGTGATGATTTCAAAAAAAAATCCGTTGTTTTGGCGTGGCAACCACGCTTGGTTCGCAGCCATAATGAGAAGCCGGATCTAAGCCAAGAGCTGAAACTAGAGTTGTACTGGTGATTATCGGTTTTAAAATACTCGCGCAACGCGCGAGGCAGACTTCAACTAGTTTACTTAAATTTGTTAGTATATCGTTAGTTTTTAATATATAAATCTGTATACACGTATGCTTAATGAATAACTTTTATAAATATATATGCAATATATAATTGAATCTCGTGACATATGGGACTAATTAAAGCCTTAATAAATATGTAATAGGTTTGCAATAAATCAAAATCATAAGTCTTTGTTGTTCGAAATCAGTTAACTAACAAAACAAATAATGTGGTCCGACATCAGAAAATCTACTTTAAAAGATAAATACAAATTTGTAGGATTTTGTGCTTGTTTTATTCTTTAGCTCGAGTTGAATCGGTATATGTATAATTATCATTAACATAAATTATTATTGACCATAAATATTTACATTATTAATAGAATTTTGGTTACCAATCCAACCACTAAAACAAACACCTCAACATCCAAAAACCGAAACATATATAACGACACTTATAAGAAAAGTTTTTTTTGCACCTTTCAAAATCTTCTAGAGTTACACAAAACCATCTAGTCGAATCAGACAAGACTGAAAATGATTTGTGCTATTATTTTTTATTAAATGTTGGTGCATGTGAAGAACAAAGAATGATATACATTTTATTAAAATATTTTTCATCTACGAATAATATCATCTAAGACAACAAAGCCTTTAGTTTTCTTTGTGTGAGAAATAGATCACAAAAGATAGATTTGGGCTGGGTTATACATGGTGCTCCTTTGAAATTGGTTGATGTTCGTTGCTTTATTATTATTATTATTGTTATTATTATTTACAAATTTAGTTGTTTATTCGTTTGAACAATGTATTTCACTTTATGTTTAAGTATCTTTCTAGTTTGGTTTTGATAAAATTTGTGTGTTGTTAAAAAAGCTTATAAAATATCTGAATGCTTTCCACTGAGAATGCATTAATTAACATGGACTAAAGTCGAGCCTCCAGTAGAATGTTAAAAACATTGAAAATATTTTTCTTGAACGGCTTAAAAATATTAATTTAGTTTCCTACACTTGCCTTAAATACCGTAATTCATAAATTCGAGATTAATCAATAAATAATAGTGTCTGTAATAATTAATAACATGTCCCCATGAATGTATATCACATGATGTTAAATGCCACAAGAACAGTTAATAATCATTTTAGTACACTTATCTTCTAATAATTTATAATTTCAAATTAATTAATGAACATGCGACAAGAACCTTCGTCGAGCAGGCAATGTGATAGATCGTACCTTCATATTAAATGTAACTATATTTCAACCAAAAAATACATAATAAATTAATTAAAAATATATAAAAAGATTAGCATAATTCTTTACCCTTTTAATTGAACAATTTCCGAAAAATAATGTACAAAAATGAATATTAGAAAAAAGTTTAGATCACCGACACAACCACATGCATTTTGACTTTCCTTTATTTTATTTT
Organism: Flaveria linearis; assembly: GCA_024085815.1. NCBI lineage: Eukaryota > Viridiplantae > Streptophyta > Magnoliopsida > Asterales > Asteraceae > Flaveria > Flaveria linearis. Next base: position 91,615,345 of record CM044004.1, read on the forward strand.
CTAGAACCAGTTAACTACTTTATCATTTATATTTTTTTAGCAATATATTACAATCTATACCTTATAGAATTTTAAACCATTAATCTTTTAATTTTATATCATATCAATTACCACCAAAATAAATTTTCATTTCATTTTTAAACCTACAGAATAAATTTTAAATGATGGAATATTGTTATTTTGCATTTGCTTTTTCAAATAAATATTTTGAAAGATTGTTTTCACATGAGCCAAAAAAAGGATATAACATGGAATTTATGGTTTTGTGAATTATTGCGAGTCAGTTTTAAATCGAATTCACAAATACATTCAGTTAAACGTGTAGGTTTCGGACAACCTTTGGGTTTGTGGGATTATCCATTTATTTATTTTTTTTTTATAATTTTTGTAATATAAATATGGTATGTATCGTAACCTGGTTTGTATGAAGTGTCTCATGCCTACATATAAAAGCTAAAAAAGAAATATATGTCAAATTTATACGTCAGACTTGATTGTTTTATACAGATTTGGGTTTTTTTATTTTAATTTTGTATTCTTGTGGTACTAATATAAAAAAAATTCAAGCGAACCTATTGTGTTCATGTCAACATGCGCATTTGCATGTCTTGGTTATGTTTGTGTCTTTTTTTTTAACGATAAATCTATCATACTTTTAAATTACATCATAGTTACATCATACCTGGGCTTGAACCTAGGACCTCCCCATTAAGAAGCAAAGCCTCTATCAAGTGGGCTTGTCCCACGTTGACGGTTAAAAGTATGATACATCATAGTTATGTTTGTGTCTAAGATGACTTTCAGGAACATATGAGATTCAACACGTCAACCTATGAACACAACTCATTCAACACCTCCGATTATGAATCGAGGACTATTCCTCCGATTATGAGTCAGGTCAAAATAGGTTAATACCAACTCAATCTTAAAGGCCTTCAACGGCTTGAAAACATTTGTTGGAACTTTAAAATGGTAAATTACTTGTACGAAATGTCAACGACAGGCATTCACGATTTTATTTGAAAACATCAACGAACAACTCAACTTTTATTTGAAGCACTGGCTCAATTCTCTTGTTACTAAAGGTATTTACGATCCTGTTTTACATGGGTCTTAAGTAAAACAATGAGCCAATTTGCTAGTAATGGTTTTGATTACCGAAAAGCATAACAAACCTATTGAAATTTAGGACAGATCTATTATTAACGACTTAAGGGCTGTTTGATAACCGCTACCTCTTAATGGTTCATAACATATTAATGGTTAATAGGTAACTCTGATGTTGAATGCTTAAGAGCTATCAGTAACATTTAACCTATTAATAATCATACAATATCAGTGTTATCTTTTAACCATTCAAAATTAGAAATTATTAAAAGGTGGCCTCTTAATAACTATTAAAAGACTACCAACCAACCCCTAAACGTTTTATAAATACATTTTCACGTTGAATGTTTAAATACCCCCAAGCCTTATAATCACTTTGAGGTGCACCAACACCTTACACTGCTTTCTCAACCATCGATAAATGAATTTTCTATAATTAATAATAATAATAATAATAATAAAATAAAGACTTAATTACACGGGTAGTCCTTGTGGTTAATCCTGATTTTACTTTTGGTCCCTAACTCTTTGAAACTACAATGTTAGTCCAAAACTTTGCACAACGTAACACTAATGGTCCTTAGGTTGGACGGACGTTATCTTTTTCAGTTAAGTGGATGTGAAATTATCAAATTACCCTTGTATTAAATTAACTTAAGATAATATTGATTGACTTCACCTCACCCCACCCTACCCTCCCTTCTTCTTCTGGCTCCCCCCCCCCCCCCCGTCATCAACGGATCAACCCACCACAATCACCATCTCCTTGACAAACTACCATGCCCATCTCTATCGCAACCATCATCTCTGCCAAACGACCACCACAACCACCGTCTCTTTCACATTGCCAGTGGGGCTTCCGACAACGCTAAATGGTTATTTGAGTGGCAACAACAAATCATCTTCCTTCTAAAGCTCAACCAACCGACTACACCACCGTCATAAAACCAGCGACCATAACTCGCCAGAAAACCGGCCACTGTGGTGGCAATGGAAGTTGACTAGATCTGCAAATCACCGGCCACAAAAAAATTAACTGATGCACAAGTGGTGATGGGGATCGCATCGATGGCAATGGTGGTGATGGAAAAATGATGGAGGGTCGTCAGAGGTGGAAGGTTGCCGGAGATTAGGTTTGATTGTAGCATCGCCGAATTTGGAGAGATATCGGAAAAGATGATAAACTGAAGGGCCATGGGTGATGGTTTCTAGTTTATTGCGGTGGTGATGGTGATGTTGGTTGTTGAGGGAGATGGGTGGGGAGACGAATTGTGGGTTTTTGAGTGGACTGTTGGATTTTTAGTAGGGTGGTGTTTTCATGCTTAGTGAGCCCTAATTTGAGAATTGATTTTTTAATACAAGGGTATTTTAGTTATTTTTAAAAATTTAACAGGAAAACGTAACAGACATCAACTTCAAGGACCATATTTGTTACGTTTGTACAAAGTATTGGACACCTTGTAATTTCTAAGAGTTAGGGATCAAAAATAAAATCAGGACTAACCACAGGGACCATCCGTAATAAAGATAAAAAATAAACTAATTTTCCTAACCTCTCTAACCAGTGAGAAACCCTTGTCAAGAGTATGGTCAAGCCAGTCGGCAAATTATCTCGTAACATGTTAATGAAAAATATTTAGTTTATGGTCAAGCGAGTCGGCAAATTATCTCGTAACATGTTAATGAAAAAATATTTAGTTTATGTTTATTGAAAAGAAAAGTTAAAAGTTAAAATGATCCATGATGTATTTAAATATTACTAATTATCAACTTGTAAAGACATTAGTTGTTGTATCTTGTGTATAAAATGTTATACATATTTTTTCTTTTTGTTTTTTTTTGTTTTAAACCTATTACTTTTACATTTTACAATTTAACCACTACAATATTTTACTTTCAACTTTAATCCCCAATATTTTCATCTTTTACAATTTTTTTGATTTACGGTCTAAATTTTAAAAGTTAACACATGCACGTGTGGTTCAACGTTGTTACGTTTGTTTTTTTTCATTTAACATCTCCGTCACAACGCGCGGGTCCTAGATCGAGTTACTTATTGTTTTTAATGTTTTACGTTTTACGCCTGGTTGAACGTTTTTAAGTCTACTTTCCGTTTGGTTTTATTTTTTTTTTGTTTTTATTTTTATTTTTTTATCATGAGTTTTCCGATATTGATGATTGCTGACGGTGGTGTGATATTGGTGCTACTTAGCATGGTTTTACGCCTTCCGTTGTAACGTGAGAGGCTTAATACTGGTTGATATTAAATTACTAATGATGCTTTTTGTCATGGAAGTTAGTGGCACCGAAATGAAAGACGTGGACAGCAAAGTCAAATGGACAATAATGTGACGGTGCTAAAACGACGCGTTAATAACTAAATAAGCATAAATTATTTTGTTAAACGTATTTTACTTTTTAAGTGACAGTTTATTTTATTGTTAACAATAGTCTTTTTTCCCTTTGTTTTCATATAATATTATATCCGTAAGAATGAACATTTACGTCCAATGTTGTTAGGACCGGATCGGACCGGCCGGTCCGACCGGTTCGACCGGGATTCGGAGGTCTGTCCGGTCCGGTCGAGGGTGGTTCGTTTTTGGAGCGTTGAACCGGGCGGTTCGAACCGAGTCGGCGGTTGGACCGGCCAACCGGTTCGGGTCCGACCGGATTTTATTTTTTTTTTTTTATTTTTTTTTTTTTTGATTTTAGTGGGTAAAAACGGGGTGTTAAACCATAAATTAGTACTTTGTATATACAAATATAGTTAAGTTTTATATATAACTATAAAATATATGTATAAATCATATATAAATTACTTATATTTAATTACATATATAAATATAATTAAAATATAGTTAAATCCGGTCCATCCGGTCCGACCGGTCCGACCACCAAACCAGTAGGCCGTCCGGTTCGACGTCCGACCCGGTTCTGAGAACATTGTTTACGTCTCTCATGTTGGGCAATATGAAAGGCGAGAAACAATCATATCTTCTCGGGGGAAACTTACATAGTTTAAGAAATTAAGGCCGTTAGGTTCTTATGGATTAATATTAATGGTCAAGTTTCAAAAGCTTGATTGGTCATCTTGATGTTTTTTAAGTTTTACCATATGGTGTAATTTTTTTTCGTCGGTACAATTGTTAATTCTTTGTTAGATTCTATTTATATTTATGTTATTCTATAATTCAAAAAAAATAATTAATACTTATGTTACATTTGTGTGGGAGGTAATCAAATTAAATTTTATGGTCACGCGTAGCTTTTGTTATAGACAAAAACTTATAGACAAAAACTTTTAGGTGGATTATGTCTATTTTGTAATTTAGATTTTAAAATTTCAATATTACTAAAATATAATATTATATTTTTGCATGTCTATGTTTTATTTATTGAATTTCATTGTTAGCTTCTTGTTATTAAGATCCTAAATGGGAAAAACAGATAAATAAACAGAATACTTTAGTTACTTGAGCTACTCCTATTAGTAAACTAAAGATATTAACTAAATCAAGGGTTATGTTAGTATGTTATTAACAATCACATATTTATTAAATCTGGTTGACATGTTTCATTCTAGTGAGGAATTTATCATTCAACGAATGGTGCTTTCACAATATAAAGCATGAAATACTTTAATTTGAAAGAGCATTATTGATTAAAAATATACTCAAACTCATATGAAATTAAAAAAGCACAACATGAAATACGAAGGGATTAGCTATGTGTGTGCCCAGACTCGAAGCATGAAACTAACATGCGACACTACCTGTTTAGCCTTTAATTAAACAAAGGTCATGATTATGTGTATATATAAGTTATAAATATAAACGTTTTAGCTTTATTTATATTTATATTTATATTTAGCAGACATATTTACCCAGTGTTTGAATTAGTTTCCGTTTTACACAAGATTCAAACTAATTATTTACGATATGATATATGCAGTTTTAATGGGTGAAAATTGGGACAAGCAGAGCCGAGCCTGAGCTCACTGGGGCTCGAGCTTGACTCGTATTGGTTTTAGAAGGCTTGAGCTCAAGCTCGGCTTCTTTTGGTTTTAGAATGCTCGAGCTCGAGCTCATCTCGTTTAGCTCGGGTTTGGTTCTTTTATTGTTAAATTATTAAACTTTCTTATAATTACTTTTATATTTCTATATAGTCATACCTTTTCATATATAACATCATATTATTATTTAACAAATTTTTATTTGTATAATAGTTTGATTAATGTAAAAACATATTTTATATGTAAATAAAATATTATATAAACAAAAAGCTCGTTTAGTTTCGGGAGCCAGCTCGAGCTTGATATCTAAAGCTTGGGCTCGAGCTCGTTTAATAAACGAACCATAATGTAAGCTCGAGCTCGGGGATCGTATAGACTCCGCTCGATTCGACCTTTTTCCAAATCGATCTCAATAATTTACAAGCCTGTTTGATTCGTTTACACCCGCCGACAAGTAAAAATAACCCGAAATCATTTATTCTCGTAAAACAGATAAGAGCCCTAGGTGATGTTTGGGAGTCCTTTTTTTATCTTCTTTTAACTTATTTAAGGGGTAAAAAAATAAAAACACCCCTCAAATAAATTAATAAATTAAAATTTTTAACTTATTGACTTTTTAAAAGGGTATTTTTATAAAACACCCCCGAGTCATTTTCTCTGAAAATTCCATTTTTTCCGAGATCTCTTACGTGGTGGCCACACGACTCTGCGTCAAAGGCTCCGCCATACGCAGCCGTTGATATTTCATTTTCATACGTAAGACCTCAATAATCATTCTGCTCGTCGTTAGGGTTTTGATTTCATGTCTAATTTTGTTTTCTGTAGGATTTTGGTTATTTTTTATAAACAAGTTTGATTGTATGATATTTTGATGAATGCGTTAGTAACGTTTTAGGTTTTTCTTATGTGTTGCTTGTTAATCATTTATTATGCTGTAGAATGGTGCGTATGGCTATGGATTTTGGTTTTTAATGATTTGATGAGGTTAATTTCGTGTTTTTTGGTCTAATTGAAGTGTATGATGATCTAATTGTGTCGTTTCGTTGGTACATTGGGTGTGTGCTTGGTGAATTGGTGTCATTTAGGAATTTATAATTTTATATTATGCTAATGGACTTGATATCACATTTAGGTGGTGAGAATGTGCTTCTGCATACGATAATGATAGTTAAAGGCTAGCCGCTAGAGTAAAACCATAGGAAGTAATCAGTTTTAAAACGAACATCCGAACACGCCCTTAAACCCTAGGAAGTAAGTATGCTGAGTTGCTGACTTCTTTGTAGTTTTGCTCGCATGCCGAGTAATGTAAGCTTTGCCTTTTGACAGACATAATCACTAGTGGTAGATTTTCTTATTTAAGTGGTATATTGCTTCATGGTACCAAATCATGAACAAATCATATAATAGGTTTTAGTGTTCATTTTGTGTCTTGTGGTTGTATGACTTTGATTGCATTGAGAACTATACCAGCCTTTAGTTCTCAGTAACTTCTCACTGCCTTTGGAAATGTCTGGATTGCTTGCTCTCTGCACAAAATGACAAAATATAAGATAGTCATCTAATGTTACATTCTCCTTCAAGCCGGATCTTGGATTGCTATATTATAGTATTGAGCGACAAGTCCTACAGGCCACAGTTCAAGGATTCACCCTGTTTACCATTTTATCAACTCTTTACCTGAGTTGCGTGCGTATAAGTTGCTACAAGTGTACAATATGTTATTGTGGTGGATGCCAAAGAATTGTATTTCTTTCTCAAAAAGCTACTGCAGGGTTATTAAATTTATGCAACTAATATTTGAATGCCATGTGTAACTCTAAGGTTTCTAACCAGTCTAATATTTGCAGCAGGTAATTTGGCACTAAGAAGTAATGGATTCTTGAAGTAATGGATTCTTTTTGTAGGGGAATGAATGATAAGACATCTGACTGCCCTTTTAATCAGCAGGAGATTCAAAGATGTCCTTTCCTAAGGAACATCAACAAACCTACGAACTTCTCTTTTGCATCACTCCATCTGCCTGTTCCTGTATGTTGTTCATACATGTGTATATACTTTTGTTGATTAATAATACTAACATAGTTTTCTGTTACAAAATCGTACTTAACAGGAAAATGGAGCCAGTGGTCCAATATTTGAAGACGAGTCTAACTTTGATGTGGCTTTCAAGCTCTTCCATGGAAAAGGTGGGATTGTCCCTCTCTGTGATGGGGATTCTGAACAGAAAAAACCTGAATCCGTACCAAAGTTTAACCCTTTGGCTGGAAATATTGCAACAATCAGTTTGTCAGCATTTGGACCAGGAGGCCCTTTTAGTTTTGGGGCTTTTTCTGAAAAATGGAAGATGCAGAAACGTGAATGTAAATCATCCAAAAAGGAGTCATCGCTTAAGGTGTGTTCTGATGCTAAACATTGAAATACATGCATATTAATGAATCATGAATGTAGAAGTATTAAGAATGAGTTACTTGTAGGCAAGTTATTTTTCTGCCTGCGAAACAGATTCTGGCTAAATCAGTTCTGATTTAAAGCCATGGCAACATCTCTAATAGTAACAAAGAGAACAAAACAGATGATTTAATCGTCAATGTTGTCTTTAACTCTAGCATTCAGTCATATGTGACATGATAAAGGGTCATTCTACCAAAGTTAGAGTAACATTCCCTTTTGTTAGTCTATTTCAAAATATCCCTGTTCTTTGAGGTGGCAATTTCGGCTCATATGCATATTGGTTGCCCATTTCGGCTCATATGCATATTGGTTGCCCATTTCGGCTCATATGCATATTGATTGGTTTGGGCTGTGTTGTATCTTATAAAGTTTAAATGGGTGACATCCAATATGTAACTAAACAAACAAACAAACAAACAAACCCAGTATATCCCACTCAAGAGCAGGGTCTGGGAGGGGTAGGTGGTGGCAAGTCTTTCCTCTATCCAGATAGGTAGAGAGACCGCTTCCAAAGAGACCCCTGGCTCGATACAAAAGCTATAACGCTCGCGATTTAACATATAATCAAATAATCAAATAATCAATCATATAATCAAACGTACGATTTATGACATATGGTATATTGTACAGCACACGTCATACAACAAGCATTCAAAGCATTAAGATATCACCAAAAGGACGTATAAAATGAACAAGCATGCATCAGAAAAGCCGCAAGTTTCCCCTAAGAAGGTCTACGCGAATTACATACACATCAAGCCCCGTAACAAGTAAACACAGTCCTTTCCTAGCTACAGAAACCACTAAAAGTCCTTAATTTTAATTCTACGTCTCCAGTCACTCCTATCCTCGATCATGTGCTCAGAGAGGTGCAAGTGTTCCATATCTCGCCTAATTTTCTCTTCCCAAGTCAACCTAGGTCGTCCTCTACTCTTCCTACCCTCTATGCTGATGTTCTCCACTGCTCTGACCGGTGCTGCCATTGGTCTCCTCTTGACATGTCCATACCATCTTAATCTTCCCTCTCGTATTTTATCTGCAATAGAAGCCACTTCTAACTTCTGTCGAAACACTTCGTTTCTTATCCTATCCAGTCTTGTATGGCCACACATCCACCTTAGCATTCGCATTTCCGCAACCTCTATTTGTTTCTCGTGCGATTTCTTTATGGCCCAGCAGTCTGTTCCATATAGCATAGCTGGGCGTACCGCCACTCTGTATAGTTTTCCCTTAAGTTTTGCTGGAAACCTCTTATCACATAGGATCCCTGATGCTGCTCTCCACTTGCACCATCCTGCTTGGACACGGTGAGCTACATCGCTGTGTATCTCTCCGTCCTCCTGCAGGTACGAGCCCAGGTATTTGAACCTAGATGTCTGTGGGACCGGCATGCCCTGGATACTGATTTGGGTGTCCTCTTCGTCGTCGCCACCAAAGTTACAATGCATGTATTCCGTCTTAGAGCGACTTATCGTTAATCCTCTGCTCTCTAGCGCTGCTCTCCACTGCTCTAGCTTGTCGTTAAGCATCATTTTAGATTCTGATATTAAGACAATATCATCCGCGAAGAGCATACACCACGGGACTGACTGTTGTATTGACTTAGTCATCTCATCCAACACTAGTGCGAAGAGAAATGGGCTCAATGCCGATCCTTGATGGAGTCCCACTTCCACTGAGAATGAGTCCGTGTCTCCTACCGGTGCTCGCACACATGTTTTTGCCCCGTCATACATGTCCTTGATTAATTTGATATACCTCTCTGGTACCCCTCTATGTCGTAGACTTTCCCAAATTAGTTGTCTCGATACACTGTCATATGCCTTTTCTAGGTCGATGAATACCATATGGAGGTCCCTTTTCTTTTCTCTATATTTCTCCATTATCCGTCTTATGACGTGTATGGCTTCTGTTGTAGAGCGTCCTGGCATAAATCCAAATTGGTTTATTGCTATCTGGGTTTCCCGTCTAATTCTCGTGTCAATAACTCTTTCCCATAGTTTCATCGTGTGACTCAGTAGCTTTATTCCCCTGTAGTTTTCGCATCCTTGGATATCTCCTTTTTTCTTATATATGGGGACTATGACACTGGTTCTCCACTGGTCTGGCATCTTCCCTGTCTTAAAGATAGTGTTAAATAGATCTGTTAGCCATTGGAGACCCTCATCACCCAGGCATTTCCACACCTCAATCGGTATGTTGTCTGGCCCCACCGCTTTAGCCCTTCCCATTTTCTTCATAGCTCTTTTAACTTCGTCAACCGTGATGCTTCTACAATAGCATTGGTTTTGTTGCGTAGCTTGGGTTGTTCTATCTATCTCAGTTTGTTGATTTGGATTCCTTATGTTAAATAGGTTATCGAAGTAAGTTTTCCATCGCACCTTGATATCTTTCTCGTTCACCAAAACCTTTCCATCCGCAGCCTTTATGAACTTGACCATTGTTAGGTCCTGTCTTCTTCTTTCTCTTGCCTTGGCTATCTTGAACATGTCATGCTCTCCTTCTTTCGTCTCTAATCGCTTATACATCCTTTCATATGCCGTGTTCTTTGCCTCTGAAACCGATTTTTTCGCTTGTCTCTTAGCCTCCTTGTACTTTTGTTTTAGCTCTGCGTGTTCTGCCTCACTGCTACATCGTATGAGCTCTCTAAAACTTTGTTGTTTGATACGTATCTTCTCCTGTACAATTTCGTTCCACCACCATGATTCCTGATGACCAACTGTCCTTTTGTTGTAACTCCAAGCGTTTCTTTAGCTGCTTGTATGAGCCTAGTTGCCATAGCCTCCCACTTTTGGTTTGCATCTTCGTGTGGCCCAGTTTGGTTCATTGGTATGACTTTATCACTAAAAATGGTAATCTTTTCGTCTTTGAGTTGACCCCATCTGATCTTGGGTGTGATTCTCCTGTTCCGTTGGGCAATTGGCCTCTTGACGCGTATATCCGCCACCAACATATGGTGTTGCGTTACAACCGTCTCTCCCGGGATTGCTTTACAGTCTTTCCACGAGCTATGCTCTTCTTTTCTCGTCAATAAATAATCTATCTGCGTGTGTCTCCCGCCGCTGCTAAACGTGATTAGATGAGAGTCTCTTTTCTTAAAGAACGAATTTATGATGCCTAAGTCATGCGCTACTGCAAATTCAAGAAGCTCCCTACCGCCGTCATTCCTAAGACCATACCCGTATCCTCCATGCACCAGTTGGAAATGCTCATTATCCCTTCCGATATGTCCATTAACATCTCCTCCTATGTATAACTTTTCTTCTCTAGGTATGTCAGCTATAACGTGGTCTAAACTCTCCCAGAATGTTTTTCTTTCCGTTTCCCCTAGTCCAACATGTGGTGCATACGTACTAATTATCGTCACTACCTCGTCTCCTATTACTATTCTTAACAGCATAATTCTATCATTGTATCTTCTCACCTCCACTACATTATCTTGGAGTTCCTTAGCAACTAGAAAACCTACTCCGTTTTTAGCTCCATCAGACCCTGAATACCATAGTTTATAACTATCGCACTCTTTTGCTCTCTCACCTCGCCATCTAGTCTCCTGCAGGCATGCTATGTGGACCCTACGTTTCTTCAGCACATCAATTAACTCTAATAACTTACTGGTTAAGGTTCCTACATTCCACGATGCTACTCTTAATCTACAGACCTTATTCCCATTCTTCGCACCTCTCCTCACCGAACATGATCTCGGGGCAGCATAATGGCTCCTACTATCTATTATACCAGACAGAGTCTACTAAAACCACCAAGAAATATAAAACACGGACAACACAGAAAAACAACAAATCACAAACAAGCAGAATTCACACAGAAAAATAGGGGATGACTCTCCCTGTCAAATAAACAAGACTAACCCAGACTAAAAATAAACAAAAAGAGCAAATAAGCAGAGACAATTAAAAACAGGAAATAGAGACAGGGGATATATAAAAGGAAATATAAAAACAGGTAGAACAGAGAAATATAAAAGGATAGAAAGATCTGACAAAGGGGGGTTCCCACAAACAGGTAGAACAGAGACAATTAAAAACACAATTAGATGCCCACAAATAGAGACAGGGGATGGCTCTCCCTGTTAAAACAGTGCTGGTCCTCCTAACCCAGCCCAAACAATGCCTAAAACAAGAGAATATTCGTGATGCAGAATAATAAAAAACAAGAAGAAGAGAATGATGGAACGAACTCCCCCAGGGGTACCCAAGTTAAGGTATTCCAATCCTTTAGCAAAACAACCAGAACCAACTATCACCACCCAATTTGGTACTTTGATTTTATCAATAGATCTAGGGTTTTAACCCTAGAACACCAACAGAAAGTTTCAGCCGTGAACCAGAACCAACCAGCGAGCACGAGCGGGGGTCAACAGCACAATCAGCCGTGCACTAACAAACCAGCGAGCACGAGCGAGCACCTTGAGTACCAACGAAAACGTTTCAGCCGTGGACCCGAGCACGAGCAGCGAGCACGAGCCGTTCCTGTGCGAGAGATCCGTTTGGGAGAGATGAGAGACGAGTTGATCGCCGGTTGGGGTTTGGTCGCCGGTCGGTGGGGTTTTGTCGCCGGTCTATGGGGTTTGGTCGCCGGTCGGTGGGGTTTGGTCGCCGGTCGGTGGGGTTTGGTCGGGTTTGGTCGGCGGAGGTCGCCGGTGGGGGTGGGTCGGCGGAGGTCGCCGGTAGGGATGGACGTTGTTGGGAGAGAGAGAGAGCGCAGGTGAACGTTGAGAGAGAGAGTGAGAGATACTTTGAATCAAATTCTACTGTTGTGACTTAAATGAACCGACAATACAGGGGAATAAGCAATTGCTAAAGATCTCTAATCAATATTTGAGAAATCCCCAAACTATCACATCCAATATGTAACTAAAAAGAGAAAATGTCAGGAGGATTTAAGGGGTCAAATTCAGATTATTTGAACCCACTTTGACACGCTACCTGACCCGCCCATCATGCCAGCTCCACCTTTTTAAATAATGGAACAAATCATAATATCACCAAAAATAATGTTCTAATCATTCAGATTTCAGAATTAACACCTTCATAATAAAGCACTTCTCTTTGTTTTTAGCAACCAGAGGTTTATGAATAACCTGTTTAGCAAAATAATGTTGACCCGTTTACTTATAAATGATTCGTTTGGGTTATGTTTTAAAATCTCTAATGGGTGGTCAAACAGATAATGTTATAAAATTAGCTAAAAAGGAAAGGAGTCGAAATCTTAAATGAGTCAACAGCCATGCAAAATTATGTATAAAACCTCCTAAATCATTTTTTTCTGAAATTTAGACCATTATTGACTTAATATAATTCTTGTAATAATATCTAGCACATTAGTTATTTACAAATAAATTTAACAAACAAAAAGTGTTTTGGGTCTACTTGGCTATCCTTGTCAATCTGTAACAAAAAATCACCATGTTGAACAGGATTTGGTTTGACTCGTTCCTCCGACCTGCCCATTTTTCACCTCTAAAAGGGAACATCAATACTTGGTTTTTCTTTAACATACTTTGCTTCCATTCAGGGAGACATATCAACACACGAAGCGCTTGGAAACGAGTGGCTGGAAAATGGAAACTGCCCAATTGCCAAGTCATACAGAGCTGTAAGTAAGGTACTCCCACTAGTTGCATCAGCTCTTAAACTGCCACCTGGAGTCAAGCTTAAATGTCCACCAGCTGTAGTTGCTGCCCGAGCTGCGCTAGCAAGGACCGCCCTTGTAAAAAATCTACGCCCTCAACCACTAGCCGAGAAAATGCTGGTCATAGGAATGTTTGGAATGGCAGCTAATATTCCTTTGGGGGTATGGAGAGAACACACTCGTAAATTCTCTCTATCTTGGTTCATTGCAGTACATGCAGCCGTGCCTTTTATAGCCATGCTCCGAAAGTCGGTTTTGATGCCCAAAACAGCTATGGCATTCACAATTGCAGCTTCTATACTCGGGCAGGTTATTGGGTCAAGAGCTGAACGGTTCAGGCTGATGAGGGCTCAAGTGGTTACTGTAGAAACCATTGCAGATCATGGTTTGACGGATGTTGATGGTCTAACCAAAGGACAGTGCATGCATGGTGAACCAATTGGGGGCCAACTTTCAGGGAAATATGTAAGGTACCATTCTTCTTCTCCATCAACTGGTGTGTGTTATTGAGGTAAGTATTTGATACTATGAGACTAGCTATGCATAAGCTATTATATGACTATCTTAAAGCAAATAAAAACAGTTATTATGTACTATGTAGGACAATGGGTTCACTAGATATATTTTATTTGGGTTTAGTTATCTAGATTATGGGTTAATGGGTCTTGTTACACACAGTACACAAAGTATTTTGTTGCTAACAAACAAGATATTGCGGAAATATCCTCATGGTTTGGGCTCATAGAAGTTAAGCCTGGCAAAAAGGGTGAGTCAAGTTGGGTTCGGGTCAATTGGCGATTGGGTAAATGCATCAAACATACAAAAACATATGCAAAACTAACCTAATGAACCCATAAACCATTTCAGTGTTGATCCAACTCGACAATTGCTTCATGGAAAAAGGGTAAATAAAATACGGAAAACAATAACCCCATAAATGATATATGAAAACATGGGTTTATAAATATATGACTTGGGAGAAAGTTAAAGTTGAACTAATCACACAACAATGGATATGGAAGAACCATAAGACTGTTGTAGATAAAGGAAGAACCACCTGTACTGGCTTACTGTATTGCAATGATATTATCACAAGAAATACATTTATAATATTTCTAATTTTCAAATAAAATAATTCAAAAGATTTTATACATATGCAACTTCTGATCCATTTTACATGTTGATTGCTTTCTTTTTCAGTTAATTTTCAAATTTTACCTGTTTGATAAAACATTACCTAAACTAGACAACTCCTGCATAAGTAAATAGTGCTTTATTTCAAAGGCCTTGATTCTAACCAGTTCGAAGCGTTTGCAGTCCGTGGGGCAACTCCACACCGACTGAAGATGCCAGTATGATCCTTGTTCACTGGTAATTCAATGCATGCTAGTGGTGTCTGAGTTAGAAGAAGGTCATGTAGATGTTTTGTCAGGATGTTCACGGTTGCTTGATTCACATTTTCTTTTTTTGATTCGAGTTTGAGAAGCACATATTGTACATATTATGATCTTTATTCTCTTCAGGAACATGATCGTCGTCTCACTCACAAACCCTAGCATGCACTGAATTACCAGATTTTCAGTGGAAATGTGTTTTGATTTTAGGCTTATATCACACTTGCCAAGAATCACATGAACACAATAATTGGAAGAGGCCTCTTACAAAACCATCATTCAATAACCACCAAAGACGATCAATAATCTGCATGCGAAATAACCAAAAAAAGCAATGAATATTATACAGGGAAAAGTTATCTTGAGAACTTTAAATATTACGAGAACTTATATTATCCTATCTAGATGAATATCTTCATTATTACAATATAACATAGTTATACGAAGAGTAAAATGTTATTTTCGTCCCTTGATGTTTTGTTGAATTTATCATTTCAATCCAAAAACTTTTTTTTTATCATTTCAACCACTATAGTGTACCAAATGTTGTCATTTGTATCCACTCAACTAGCTCGGTTAATATCTTCGTTAAATATTATGGTTATTTAGTCTTTTAATGCTGTAATTATCCAATTAAAATAAAATAATCAACTAATATTTAATTAAAACATAAAAACATATGAAACGACTAGTGAGATCAGACGCTTTGATTTAAAAGCTTCGATTAACTTTAAATTATGTTGTTCAATTGAGGTCTGTTATGACATTTCAATTGATATTTAATGTTTTGCGTTGTTTGATTGATATCTATTGTTGTCACATTTTGTTTGATTGAGGTCTATTGTTGTCATGTAATATGACGATATCAGATCTCAATCAAACAAAGCGTGACAACAGCAGACCTCAATCCACAGTAGATCTCAATTGAATAAATGTACATGTTAGAATAAAATATGAAGATTAATTGAATCTAAAAAATATACCCCAATCGAACAACATGAGTTAGAGTTAATCGAATATTTTAAATCGAATCGTCGAGTCTCTCTAGTCTCTTCATATGTTTTTTTACTTTTAATTAAATATTAATTGATTAATTTGTTTTAGTTGGATAATTAAAGTTTTAAAAATATTAAAATACCCTCATATTTAACGGAAATCTTAATGGAGTTAGTGGAGTTGATAAAAATGACAATATTTGATAAACTATAGTGACTAAAATGACAAAAAAAAAGTTTTTGGATAAAAATGACAAATTTCACAAAACGTGAGGGACGAAAATAACATTTTACTCTTATACGAATTTATGTGTTAATTTACACATAAATTATAATGTAGTATTTTAATAGAGACCAAGCACAATGGCATGATGCTTCAACATGGGATGTGGCAGCGTTAAGGCGTGATCACATCGTGCCGGTGAGTGTGATAGGGTGTGAAGGGGGAAGTTTAGGAGTTACCGTTTCATCTTTGATCTTTCCCTATATATAATGTCACTATACATAAAAAGGTGTTTGTGTGTATGTGTATCCTTATTTGAATTATTCGAGTCGAGAAAATCATATTCGAAGTTCGATTTGTATTCTACTTAATTATTCAAATTTGATTCGAATTGAATCTCAAATTTTTCGATATTCAACATTCTTAAACAGTGATAATGAACTATAAACAAACATTTCTATGTCACATGATATTCTCTAAACCATCTTTAGTCACATGACATTCTCTAAACCATCTTTAGTCACATGACATTTTTTGAATTAGTCTTTTAATTGTTTTCTAAGATGCATATATATTTATTTAAATAAAAAATAAAAATATGTTTTCTTATTTATCACCAAATCATAACTAATAATTCTATAATAATAATAAACCAACGTATGAATAGTGTTTTTGAACACTTGATGCGTTGTGCACAAGTGTCTTATGCAAGTATCAATTCTTATACATTCCATACAACAGTTTGATGTGTGTGTGCATTGTGGTCCCCCTTTAATTGGGGTTTTCTCACCATTTTTCAAGCACAAGAACCTAGCTCCGGTTTCCATCGCCACCGCAACCTCCACCGCCTTTGCCGTCGACTGTGGCTACTGTTCTGCTTATGCATGTAACATTTTTTGCGTGTCACGTACAACCATTTGATACGTGTTTGTTTTGCGGCCTCCTTTAAACGTGGTTGGTTGTATGTTATGCGAAAAGGCAATGATGAAAACGAAATTAGGGTCTGTTGTTTGGCGTGCCATCGTTTTTGCATTGCAACCATAACTGGTCAAATGTTCAGACCCTTCGCTGCCTATCAAGTTAATTTGTTTTTGTTGATTGACGACACATTGTTGGTCGTCCACGCGCAACACGTGACGTAAAAAACGCCTAGTTGATTTGATTTCCTAAGTTCTTTAAAATTCAAAATAAACATAGAATTCTACTCTTAAAACTCAAAAGGATTTTATTCCAAGTTAAAGACTGATCATGAGATTCCGTTTTAAAATTTTTATTTTCATTTATCTTCATATTGAATTTCAAATTATTATTTTGTAGCTTTTAGATTTTTCTATTCAAACTCATTAAGGATCTACCTCCTTCAGAAAATAGAACAATCGGTATGTTTTTTATCTTAGAGCATTCACAGTGGGTTTCTTATCTTTATTTATATAATTACACTAAAAATCACTACATTTTCTCTCTACTTTTCAATTAAATAATACTTTTTATACCCTTATCATTACTTTTTTCTCTCTCATTCACTCACAACCACTTTAAAAAATATTAAAAAAACTTATAAGGATTGTATAGTGATTCTTCAAATATACCAATCCACAATAACATTTTCTCTCATTCACTCACAACCACTCAAAATCATTCCATATAATATACGAAACACACACTGTGAATGCTCTTATATCATATTAAATGAAAGTTTCCAATAGCTTTATGTTTTGTTATGACTATTAACAAAAGTCAAAAACAATAATTATCTGTGGTTGGTTTATACTTGAAACAACCAGTGTTTACCTATAATTAGTTATATGTTGCATTATTCAATGTTAAATTAGAGATTGTTTAAAATTATTACTTTCAGATATAGAAAAAAATGTCAAAAATAAAACAACAAATATCATATGCAAAAAAACTATTCAACAACTTGAAAAATATCTATATACATTTACATTCTTAGATTGTTGTATGTTACAATATGCAATTTAAATCTATAATAATTATGTCAAGTTGTTAAGTTTAAGTTTTTCTTTTTTCACCATGTATCACATAGGTTTATAACCTAGTATATTTATATATTTTCTCTTGAGCGACTCATTTCAACAAAAGTTGTTTTAATTAGAACCCGTTTTGAGTTTATTTAAAATGGCATCTTTTGATTCAAACTTATTTCCATTCGAACCCGTTTTGACCATGCACTTGGTCCGGCCGGATCCAAGGCTCGTCTTCAACATTAACAAATGAATTGTTTGCCAAAATCTATTTTTTAAACGGCAAACGTACAACCCTGCTTTGGATAATAGGTGTTATCTTAATCGGGCTCACTAATCTGTTTTCTAGCCAAGACTGGACCCCAAACCCTCTTAGGAGGAAACCCACAACTATGAAAACCCCCTAGTTCAACCAAGAGCATCTTTGCTTTAAGCAAAACTCGAACTTAAGACCTTATTTTTAATTGTCTTGAGTAGCTCACAAAATCTAATAGTAATAGTAATCTTCTAGAAAAGGCATAAATCGTAATAGTAATCCTCTAGCATAATTGATAACAAAAATACAAAAACTTACCATCGCATGGTCACTCAACGTCTTCACTAGTTTTTATTAATGCATTGATTTCTTAATATTTTACGTTAACACATAAATTTCTTTGTTAACCATGAGACTTGTTACGGAGAACTCACGAGAGCCACCATTCCCTGCAGGCCGACGTGTTTAGATAATCACAGTTTGCACTAAACAGATGACATTTAAGAGGTTATAATATAAATTAACATGCATAGTTAAAATGATTTAAGTGCCTCTACACACAAAAGAAAAAAGGAAAACCACTCTAGGACGTGTAGACCATGAATCCAAACTGTGCGGCTGCTAAAATAGGTCTAAAAAGTAATAATACACATGTTTTAGTACCATGAAACTACCTATGCATATGCAACCAAATGACTATCTTAAAGTACACCGAAATGGTCATTATGTAAGAACATGTATACATTAGAACTAAAGTAAAGTTTAAACACAAAATAGCTTGATTTGAATGTAATATCAAAATTTGACAAATTGTAGGATGAAAGAACCCAAGCCATCCATTTGTTAAGATTCATGCATTTCACGACCACCTAATCAATGGCGAAGCTTTTAAAGGGCCGGGGGGGGGGGGGCCGCCCCCCCTATTTTTTCGTCCGTAGTGTTAAATTTTAGCCCGATAGTGTAAATTTTTGGCCGGTAGTGTAAATTTTATATAAATATCGAGTTCGCCCCCCCTGAAAAAAAATCATTTCGCCCCCGCCCCCCCTACGAAGTTGGTTAAGCTCCGCCACTGCACCTAATGTTAACCTGTGATTTTACTCGGGTGGCGCATGATGATGGTGTTGGACGTTTGATTCTCTCAGTCGGATCAGAATGTCACATAGGTGGTGAGAAAAGGCGAACCTGCAATGCCTCAAACCTTTGAAAAAGATTATCCAAAACTTGTAAAAAAATGTCACCCTAAAACATATAGATGAGTTACAAACAAGAGCACCCTTTCTTAATGATTCTGTCCATAGCTTCTCAAGGCTAATCTACAATCTTTCGCAAAATTACACTAGAATTCTATAGCATTTTTAGTATATGCTCACATCTTGAGTTTTCAATGTGCCACCTTAAAACTTATAGAACTCGGTCCAAACATATTCATTTTAAGTTGCTTCCAATGGCAGAGGATAGTGAGGGCCGGGCCGGGGGGGGGGGGGGGGGGGGGGGGGTATTTTTTTTGTCAGTAGTATGAAATTTTAATCTGTTAGTGTAAATTTTTTAACTAATATTGTAAATTTTTATATAAATATCGACTTCCCCCTACAGGGATGTTCAAATTTTGCCACTGCTTTCTTCTTATATACTACTTTCTCGGTATCTTTTTTTCTTTGAATTAAGTTATAATTTTCTTGCACTGCTTTATTATCAAATTTAAAATTTGTAAAACTAAATTTTCTATATGGAGGTCAATTGTCATTTTGCGAAAGATTGTAAAACTAAATTTTCTTATCTTTTTTGTTATGGATAACTACTTGTCCATACTGTTAGTTTTTAAAATAACATTTTGCTAGTTTACTTATTAAATAAAAATCCAAAAAAGATTACTCATCCCTGCTCTCGATCGCTACGAAATGCCCAACTAAAAGTTTTGGTTCTGCCACTCACTAAAATGTTTCCCTTCTTTGAACATGGAATTTTAACATCATTGATCAAAACTGCTGTTTCACTTGGCTTATATTATACATTCAAACACAAATTTAAAGCAGCTTAAATATACAGCATAATTCAATAAAATGTTAACCAGAAAGAGCACAAAACAAACACAATAAAATTACATATACCATAACTAGAAAACTACTTTGATGACACTGATAGACGAGCTGCAGTGCTTCCAAAAGGGAAACCATTAAAAGAAGAACATAAGTTCTTGAAGAAACAAGCTATTTAAAGATCCATAAGTCCATGACCACAACCACAAAGTGCAAACATGTGTCAAACAAAAATGTCCCAAAACCAAAGAGCGAGCAAACCTGTGATCAAGTAGATGCAACATAGGAGCAAGCATTCGAAAAACTGCTGCATAAACAAACAATTGGTATAAACAAACAATTGGTAATCAATCTCCCTGTGCGACAGGCAGTGCAAAGTAAAATTAGAAATTGTTGATATTTCATACTAACTGTAGGACCCTGCCCTAACCCTTTAAATTCCAAACTTTTGTTCGTTTTAAAAGGAATCAAGCTATTTAGGGGACCATGATTTACTGTATAAACTGTGTTTCGCTTCAGTTAATATGAAAATTGCATACCTTTAAAGTTAATAACCACCATATGAAGGAACGTTGCTGACACCAGGGCAGTCTCTTGCCCAATGCCCCAGTTTATGACACTTAAAGCACTCACCAGATGGACCACTATTCCCACCACCTGAAGGCACACCACTGGTCATTCTTACACCAGAACCACCATATTGACTCCCATAATGACCCACATGACTCGCTGGCAAAGCAGTTTGTTGACTCACAGTCGCTATTGGGGGATTGAGCCCATGATTTAGGGCTATGGGACTTGGGTCCTCTTTTTTAAGACTTTTTTCTAGATCTTGAAGCAGAACTTTGGTGTGTAATGAAAACTTTATCTTCTCTGCTTTGACAATAGTGGATTTTACCGCTCGCTGATCATCACCATAACTCTCTTCCTTCACCTTTAGTTTAAAACTGAACTCGTTAAAAAGGACTTTATGAACAATTTCTGTAAACTTATCTTCATCTTGTTCTTCGTATTTTAAGAAATACAAATCTTTAGCAGAAACACCCATTATTTCCTCCCCAGTTTCTTGGAATGCAGTTGCCCATACCATACTAGTATGGTCTTGTAGTTGAATCTGAAGGATATATCTATACTCACATTCATCAACAATCTGATCGCACCTATCACATCGCCATTTTCCATCTCCATTATTCACAACTTTTTTGCTGCATTTTCTATCACCAATCATGATAGGGCATGCGGTGTAGCAAAAATTTTCAAGTCTTATATGCCAGATGGTAGCATTGACTAGAATCCAATCAGCTTTCTCAGAAGTCCCCAATTTGTCATCTTTAATCTGAGATAAAGTCTTCTTATCAGTATGAGGCACAGATTCTCGTGACATAGAAATTGCAGGGGTATTCTTCCCGACCCTGTTGAACCATTCTTTAAGTTTATGGGCATCAGGAAAATCAGGTTCTATGGACAGCTGGCTTGAGGATATTGTCCCAATTGACTTCCCATTATACTCATACACTCTAGCAGACTTCACAGCTACAACTGGGAATTGACCAGAATCCAGCATTGTTTGAATTGATTGACCGTCAACATTACAAAAATTACCCCATAAAGTCAAATCAATGCTTCTTCCGGATGAGTCTTTTAACGAAAGAATCCGTTTTTGAGTTTCAGTTTGGTTTTTAGTCATTATTGAGGATATAGGGGTGATACTAGTAACCACACCAATAACATCCAAAACGGTATTGCTATCCATGCCTTCAATCTCACCAATTGTCCGGAAATGGAATTGCTGGTGTGGAATTGAGTTGTCATCATCAACGCAAGGCTGGACAGTTGACAGTTGGTCGAGTGTGATTTCATGGTCATTTTTTAGGTGATTAAAAGCTTTTTGAGCAGGTTTTATAGTTCCTCTTGATATATAATAAACCTTGCCCACTTCAATTTGGTTGTAAAATTGGTCAGCAACAGCATTAAAGCAAGTTGCTCGTATTTCTCCACCATCAGAATCAAGAAGATCAAAAGAGAAAACTTTACCATCTCCTCTTGCATTGCTGTAATGTCTAAGTTCACCTTTTGCAGTCACCCGGGCTTTAATGGTCCATTTACCTTGATATGGATTCAAAGCAGCAATTGGTATAACTCTTGCAGGAGCTTCATTTTTAGCAGGCCCCTGTTACCGTACATTGGAGGCATTTGATTGAATGGTGGTTGGATCGAATGCATACGGTTGTTTGCCGAACTGTTTTTGAAAGAACCGTTAAAAGAATGTACACCTGCATTATGAGAACTCATGGGAGTATGACCTGGTGGTCCCACATTGGTATTTGGTCTTGCAACCGATGCTGTTGGCTGATTTAGAGAAGACTGCATTAGCACTGCAGATCTTTCGTTCTCATAAGAGTGTAACCCTGCATTGTATTCAGTGTTGCGAGTGTGAATTGGTGGGCCCACGTTGGTATTTGGTCTTGTAATTGTTGTTCCTGGTTGATTCAGAGAAGATTGCATTGGTGCTGCAGATCTTTCCATCGAAACAGGTTCATTACAAGAGACTTTAGCTAGGAATGGCTTAGGATCACCAATAATTTCACAGTTATCGATAATCAGATTGAGTTTGATGATTATGATGATACTGCACATAACAATCGGAGGAAGTGTCAGATAATAATTTATATAACAATTGTCAAATGTAGGATGAATCAGTTATTATTAGTAAATTATAAAAGTAAAGATACCACAAATATTATAAATATATAACGAACAGGTTTCTAGAAAGACATAAAATATATACTATTATTAATCACAAGATGAGTAGCTATCAGACAGTATATGTGTTATATAAGATATAATATCTAGAATAAAACTTAAGGATCATTAATATGATGCGGTTTGCTCATGCTATAATACAATAGGAACCACGGGCTATCTGCTTGCTACGGTAAAACCTGTCATTAGCATCATGAAAAAATCAAACATTAAAACTGAGAATTGCAGCAGTCACACACCCTCACAAGCAGACAAGCTTCTTGCATGTTTCAAAAAATGTGTAGCCTCATGAGAACTGAAAAGGACCACAAAGGCAGAGCAAGAAAGAATGTTAACTATCTAATGTCTTGGAGGTGAGCCTTACAGAAACTAGTTAACCACTTAAGTTATTTTTCCGTTACCTTGAACTTAAAAGATTCATGTCATGAAAATAGTGTTTTTTATTAAAGCAAGTAAAATAAACTTGTATCAAGTCTTGTCTGCCTGACCATTAAACAATGGTGCATACCTGTTCTGTTACAATGAGTTATCAGAGTGAGAGTACGAGACCTACAAAATAAATTATCTTTCAAGCCTGTATTTAAAACTATTTAACCACTTAGTATGTGCCACCCGAGTCTAATTAAGTGCAAGAACCTTCTCTAAAGCCTAAGAGGCTGTTTAGTAGCCTCTTAATTAATTTGTTCCTAAAAACCTAGGCTTTTGTGTCTGTCTGGTTACGTTATTATTAGCCCCATGCCCCCCATGTATCTTTTACAGGTTTCTCCTCAAGATAATGAAGACTACCTCCATTTCCCTAACAGTAAAACTATAAAATCAAAAAGGTATACACAACAAAAATGGATACTTACAAAGAAACAAGAAAACAGATAATAGTTGTTTATAAATTTTAAGCCATCTGACTAAAGCACCTACACTGTCACCTCTACAAACACCCACGTCGTGTTAACAAAATCAAGCTTCTTTATATGTTCTACTTTCCGTTAACATCGACCTTTTAATCTTTAACTAAACATACTTCTACAACACCAAAAAGATAACACTTACACGCGTTCACGAATCGTATTACAAACAAACTCCGTCAACTGCACAATGGACCCCTTCTGCAACTGCTGAGACCTAACCAACTCGTTAAGCTGAGTAGCGAGCATCCCCTGCTGATGAAACGACCCATCGGACAACAACAGCCTGTATCTCTCCCTGTTTTCTCCTCCGCCACCGCTCGCAGGAGTTTGCGTCTGTACGAGCCGAACGTCCGTCACCTGAAGCACCGGTTTCAGATCCATCGACTGCCGTTCGCCGGTAGATAGCATCGGTATTGCTCCGGCGGTGAGATTTACCGCCATTGATTTGATCGGAAGAAGTGTGATTGATGATTGAAGGAATTGGGGGTTTTGAAACCCTAGAAAATGAAATAAAGCGAGGGAAATTGAAAAGATTTTGCTTTATTGAGCGCGAATAGGTGTTTTAACTTGTAGTGCAATGTTACATTTTGGTACCTTTGTTATAAAGACGTGTGTTAAAAAAGTTTTTTTTTATTTTTATTTTTATTTTTATGTTCACTTGCCCTTGATTCTCCCTTGCTTAGCATAAAAATCGTTGGTTATGAATAAATATGCATAAAAGGTACGAGACCAATGGCGGAGTTTAAAACTTTTTATAGGGGGTCGAGACCTGAATAGGGGGGGCGAAGTCTCTGTGTAAACAATTTCAAGACGAAATACACAAATTTTCACTTCTAGTTGAAAAAACAGAGGGGTTATCGGGTTTGAATTTGGTTTAGAGACATTGTTGGACTCGACTTTGATTCTTTATGGCCTAGTTTATAAAGCTGGTCAGAATATATACTTATGATGTGTTAAGATTTAAACTTAAGATCGGTGTAATCACAATTAGCACTTGTTACTGTTTGTTCAAACTTTGTCAGATATGATGTTTTTATGTTTTCTGTCCTTTTAGTTTTTTTCAAGTTATGAAAAAGTAATCACTCAGGAAGTATACTAGCAAACAAATGTTTTTATTATGAGTAGATCCGTAAAGTATTAGTTAGTTGCAACTTTGTTATGGAATGTATTTGTCAATTATGTACTTTTACTAATATGCTATTGACTTGTTCTTGTATTTTGAATATCACTATTTTACAAGGTTTTTATTTGTTATCATAAAATGCCTATGATTTTTTCAAGGATTTGTTGTATTCTTTAATTTTGGATATAAATATTTGGTGTCAAGCAAATATTTAACGTCACATTTTAAACGCATCATAAAATGTTCAAAGCCATTTCAAAACAATTTTGTATGATTTGAATAATCCATATGAATGACAATGACACTAACAATTACATATAAACAGACAACACGCATGGTGCTAATAAGGGAATCGGGTGTGATGTGAAAGAAAGAGAAAGGTGACGGGCAAACACAAATTGTAAAATAGTCATGTAAATAGTTAAAACATACTTCTTTTTAACAAAAGTTAATATTAGATTTTGAAAGTGATACAAAAATAAAAAAGGATATGACAAACATCAAACTTTTCAAAGTTTGCTAAAGGTGTTAATTTGACTATATGGATCATTTATACATAAATCCACAATTATTTATTATGTCATCTCGGAAGCAACAAAAATTGTATGAAGTCGAAGATTCCAACACACCAAAACAAGCCTATGAGCTTCTTGTTTTACATCTATAGATTTCAAGTTGAAAAAAATAATAATAAAGATATAGAAACCCCTAAAACAATCTAAACATGCATGAATATAGATGAAAAAAAAAGTTTTTAAGATGCATCTAATACTAATAAGTTTTATACGAGGCAACTTCATACATTTTTCACTTGTAAAATTAAATTATTTTTTATCATGTTGAAGAGCACTGTACATCATGCATTTGAAGTTGTATCCTAAGACAATACGTAACTTTACAATTTTAGAAAGAGATGTATGAAATTTCCGTTTTTATATTTATTCAGGGTTTTTAAAAAATTTAACAATTGGTTAGTGGTTAGAAGTTAATAACATTAAGTTAGTAATAATTCGTTAATGGCAAGGTTTGAATATTAGATCTTCAAGAGAGGCAAAGCCTCTCACTTAAACCATTAGACCAAGTTACAATTTTGAGCAAAGCCTCTCACTTAAACCATTAGACCAAGTTACAATTGTGTTTATGCGTGTCAATTCATTTGCTTTTTTAGTAATAACCTAGCATTCTAAACAAAATCTATGATTATTATTGGGTTTTTGTGTTTGAGGTGGTTATTTTGGACTGTTATCTTACGAATGTGTCGAATGAGTCGATTTGGGTTGTCTAAATAGTTATCACCAACGTGTTAAGTTAAATTAATTTGGTTGAACAGGCTGAAACTTGAAAGTCACCTAAAGTCTTTCACTTGTTGCATACAACCATGTACGTCCTTCTGTTCAAAGATTTAGATTATTATTGTAATAATATAGTTTTTATAATTATGTTACTGGATTAATTGTTTACGAAAATATTAACAGAGTAAAGTCTTTCATTTGTTGCATACAACCTTGTACGTCCTTTTGTTCAGATATGTAGATTTTTGTTGTAGTAACTAATAATATAGGGTAGAGTTATAGTAAAAAGGGTATTTAACTAAAAAATCTAAGAAGGGTTGTTGTTTTGACACGTGTCGTTCTATTATTTTAAAGATGATGACATTTTGATCATTGAGTCAAATACATTAGTTTATTGTGGTATATACGCTCACTTTGTCATAAATGTCATTTTACATTATTTGTTATATTATTTATCATCGTATTTTACATTTTTTATAATTTTGTGTTATTATTATCACTTTTTTTATAGATTATACAAACTTGTTTATCTATCTATTATGTTTTACAATTAAAAGTGCACAGTAATATACTTCATCAATATATTTATCAAAACTCATAGTGTTAAAAACAACATAACGTATTATTTTTGTTATTACTTCTATGGATTATATAAACTTGTTGTTATATATCATTATGTTTTACAATTAGAAGCACACAGTAATTTTATTTTACTAATGTATTTTTTCAAACTCATGTTGTTCAAGATTACACAATGACAATAAAAAAAAACACAATGAAACATTATGTTATCTTGTCATTGTTTTTAATATACTAGATTAATTCTTTGTTACTTTATTATTGTGTTTACATATCGAAGATACAAAACAATGTTATTCCATCATTATTCTTTTTTAAAATTTCATAATTTTAGAAAAAACATAAAAGTACATAGAAAAACATAATAACTAAAACATTACACAATGAACTGCATTAAAAGATACAATGACGAGATAAAAGCTTAAAACATAAAAATACTTTTTAAAAATTTATATAACAATACTGTACTTGTTCTAAAGATAAAAATGCTCATATTTATGGTGTAATTTTTATAAAAATATAATGTCATGCACAAAAGTTATGAACGTTTAAAAAGAACGTGCAAAAAGTTAACAAAAGCGGCTATTTCTAAAATATGCATCTAAAAACTTATTCCTACAAATTGATCTCAACCATTAATCAAGAAGATGGATTGTTGAAATTACTTTGTACACTTTTTAGTTTTAGCGTCCTTTGTATTTGACCTTTTCCATAATACAGTTTTTGTAAATTATATTACTTGATGAATTTTTTGTATTAATTTAATATCATTTTTCTGCTTTTTTTTAGGTGAACGAAACTTATGATTGCTGGTATACTTTGGGAATTTCCAAACTAAACCTATATTATGATGAGTATGCTAATTGCCTAGCTGACCACCCATAAGTGACAAATATGCTAAATTGCTATCTTATCCTGTGAGTTAATCAACTGTATAACTTTTCTCTTAACGAAACCAGACATTATTGTTACTTGACATCCGTCACCAAAGGTCCGTCATTTAGCGTGTTTGATTTAAACATTTGTTAACAGTCATTCCTCATTATGACGAACCATCTACGTGAATACCATATTTGTTTTACTTAATTGCCCTTATATGCGTGTTATGGTTGTTCAACTTGTAGTTATCCCAAGACGTCTCTCCAAGATTTGCCCCGTTAACACTACGCGCGTCATTTTTATATAAAAACTATTGTCACGTATAAAACCATTTTTAAAATTTTAAATATCATTAACAACATTCTATCATTAATAAAAACAAGACCAATAAATAACGTTTTCAATCGAAACAAAATTTAGAAACTCGGGACAAAGTACAGGGACTAAAAGTGACACTTTGGCAAACCTGGGATGGGTATAAATACCCATTTCCCAGCTCTTTTTCTTCACTTCATCTTCATCCTCATCGACCTTCATCTTCTTCCTCTCCCTTTCTACACCAAACTAGCACCGAAATTCATCCCGTTTGTTGCGTTTTCGTCGTCAAATCTTGGTTATCATCGTGAAATCTCACTCCTAGCAGGTAGATAACCTCGTTTGACCCGTTTATTGCTCGATTTAGCTGCTGCGTTTCTAGGGTTTCGGGTGCTCGGGTTCATCCGAGCACAAGAGGTCGTGTGGACTTGCATGTCGTGTTCTTGAGTGTGCTTCTTGTCTAGACGTGTTAGGATTAGTGTTCTGGAGCTTTTTGGTGCGTGAAACCCATGCTCGGAGCAGCAGAACGCTGCTCGATGGTCTGTGCAGTCGCGACCTGCTGTGCAGGGCGACTGGGCCATCCGGCCGACTAAGCCGTGCGACTGGAATAAATCGTGCGACTGGGTAGGGCGTATGAGTGTGTCACGCGACTGAGCCGTGCGATTGGGCAAATCGTACGACTAAGTCAAGCGTATGAGTCTGTGCGAACGAATGAGTCACGCGAATGAGTCTGTGCGAACGAATGAATCATGCGATTGAGTCAGTGCGAATGAGAATGTGTGCGATTGTGTGTGAGTCGTACGACTGAAAGTCCAGTCGCACGAATGAAAGTTCAATCGCACGAATGAAGCTGATTCGTGTGATTGAAGGTCCAATCGTGTGTATGGAGATTGAGTCGTATGACTAAGTCTTGCATGGTACGACTGAATGCTTAGTCGCATGAATGAAGGTTCAATCGTACGAAAGTAGCTAATTCGTACGACTGAAAGTCCATTCGTGCGAATGGAGTGTCGGTCGTGCGTCCGGTCCTATTGTATGACTGATGATGTGTGTGTGTGTATGGATCCCCTCTTCGGAGATCTCACGACGATAATGTAATATTAATGAAGTGTCATAGCTTAACCACAAAGATTAAAGTCAACGCCATTGACAGGCATATACTATCTAAAATAATCTAGACTGAGATGCGTGTGACTGCTTGTGTGTACTACCCACGACCGAACCGAAACGACCCGATTCAATTAAACAATATTATTAACAGTAGTCCATAAGACTAATTCTTAACGTAACTGTCAATAGGTGATTGACTGTTCATACATACATACAAGTTTGGGAAGTTCATCAGACGTACTTACCACTTAACAAGTGAGTTTCGTGGCCCCTTTTTACGCTTATACATTTGCTTCAATCTTTACAAACATGGGGGAAGAGTATGCTCACACGTTTTCAATGCTGTGCAAAATACATACAAATTTCATACTTGGAATCAACGTGATACTGTTTTGTGAGTACTTATCTGATGCATACATGATGTTACTGTGTGGACTGTCTTACAACCATTAATTCCGGTGTTGGAACCAACAGATAGGTATTAGTAGTACTACTGGGTTGACACCCCCACCCTTGACAGATGGTTACTTGCGAGTACCATCACACTGCCAGGAACGGGCCTTGGGTGAATATATTCTGACAATTTGCTGTGTGTACGTCATTAGGCTTGGTTGTATAAAACTCATGGTATGTGATCTTGCTTGCTTATAACTGTATGCACGGTATTCCACTACAAATACTATACAGCATCAACTACATGTTTACAATTTAAACCTGCGAAGCTCACCAACATTATTGTTGACCGTTTTGAGCATTACTTTTCAGGTGATCAAGGGAATTAAAGTTCTAGGAGTGCTGCCTTTTAGTGGAGACCCTAGGATGTATTTCGTGTTATTACTTTTGTAAAGCTTGAACATGAATATGATCTTTTGTATACTTGTTCCCGAATTGTGGGAATATTACATTACAAGCTATTATCAATGTTTATGTGATCATTTATGTCGTACTTATGACTATGCTGCCGTGAACATTGATTATACACGACACAAGTCTCCATTTGTGTTCGGGTGTCGTCATGACACGCTTGTCATCATATTGTATTGCTACTCTATCATATACCATGTGTTATGACGATCCCGTCTAGCTCGCATTCCCCGTGTTTCCGCTATCAGCGGGGGTGTGACAGTATATAACAGTATTAAACCATGTTGGAAATCAGAGACGGGTAACGGATCACGTCAAAGCAGTCAGGTCGGGTTGGGTCAACCATCACTGTAATTGTGCATTATTACTTCTATAAGTATTTAACGTGTTAACATGCTTACAAAACACTATGCTACCAAAACTATGCACAATTCTCGTTATATTTCATAATGCATAGTTCTCCATCTATGCTGACAACTTTTTCAGCTTTCACTTGTGTGTGTGTGTGTGATTTGCCATTCAAGATTTTTATTTTCAAATTCGGCTTGTGTGATATGAAAAGAGTGGAGATATTACCGTGGTCCCATAAGAAATGTAAACCGAATTACAATAACATAAACGAGCAATCTCTTTAACACTTCTTATCTTTTTTTCCAATTTTTGTAGGTCCACAGAGATGTTAATGTCCTGGTTTTCTCATACCAGTCATGGGCAACACAGGCATCCGGAGGTCGTAGCTGGAGCCGTCAAATCTTGTATTGTTAGCATGGGTCTGGTAAGGGATGTCTGTTGGGCTTGTTTTCTATTAGCATATTTTTATTTTGTGAGTTAGTTAGCAGTTCAGCATTGGGGAAAGCACGGTCTCTTGGACATCTTAATATCATGCAACACTTGTTTTTTAGTAGAAGTGCTAGTTTTTAACAGAAATGTAACGTAAATTAAGAGTACATCTTATCGTGCGTCTGCACATTATAATCAAATATCCAATGAAAAGTAGAAGCAACACTCGGAGAAAGTTGTTGATGGAAGACTTTTTGTAAGAAAGAAAGCGCTTTCGAGTTAACATGTTAATCGGGTCTGTATATACCTATATAATTCTCATTGTTCATCTTCAAGAATTCTTGCTAGGCCTATATTTTGCATATCAACATAACTTTTCAAGAACTCTCACCTTGGATCTGCCACTGAATAGTTAAGCCTGATTCTGAGGGCGTACCAACTGTTAGAAAAGCAAAAAATGAAGGCTTGATCACATCCTGCCTCAGTGGGATAAGATTCTATCGATTTCTTTTAAAAGACGTTCTTTTTCATCTCCTATTTCCTCGTTCTGCTTCTGGAGCTCTTCAATTTGCTTAGTCTGTTCAGAATCTTTCCTGAAACATATTATCAGGTATGTGAAATACTTTATGAGAAAGAGCAACTTGTATGTGTGTAGATATATATGTTCTCAATGCATATGATGGCGGCTATTTTTGTTTGTACCTGTTCATGAAAGCCAGATTAAGTTTGAGTGACCGCACTTCCTTTTCAAGATTTTCACAACGCTTCAAAATAGACTGCATATCAGGTGAAGTTGCTGGTGCTTGAGTTCTTTCCTTAGCTTCTGCCATTCTACATCACCAAAGAAAACATCAATCAAACCGACTTGAATTGCCTATTTTACTGGGGTTATTATTTATAAACATAGTTGCAGTATGAACAGCTAGAAATACTTAACTTCTAATGAGAGGTTAAATTTTTTATCAATTTACTTGTGATGGGTAAATGATAAAAAGGGGTGCATAAGAAAAGAGATGTTTCATGTATTTTGCATACAAAGTTGTGGGTATTTCGATTGCTGATTAAAAAGTTTTACGCGCTTATTGCTATAAAATACAACAATAAATTGTTGTTAACGGTGTTTGGGATTGTTTATCAAAACCGCTTACGTGGTTATTTGTAATTGAAGTAAACCGTTTATTTCAAAAAAAAAACTACTTGTAATAGACAATCACAAACACTCCCTTGAAAAGGAACATCTGTAAGCAAGATGGTGGTACATACTTCCGTGATCTTTCCACCCTACGCTTCTTTGTGGGATCTCCTGCAATCGATAACATAATTATAACAATTTATAAAAATCTCAACCGTAAACAATTTATGCAAGAAAATATTACTTTTAACGGTAAATTGTGTGCAAGTGTTTAACTAAACATAGAAGAAGAGAAAACTGAAGTATTGCATAAAGTATCAAGATGGTCTATGTGTCGCCTTTAATAGTAAAGAAAATTTCAATGATTAAACCAAAATAAGTTCTTCATATAAATTAAACTGATTATGGAATTGAAGTTAACCTGAGGCATCTGATGTTGATCCATGTTGAGTTAAACTTCCTTTATGCTGCAGATAAAAAATTTAAGGTTTATTTAGCAAAATCAAATTCATGTCGAGATTAAATTTATATACTACTTATTATGGAGTATATATCATAAAATGGAACTTGTCATTGAATTTAAGGGAATTTGTCACTGAAGCTAAGAAATCTATTTTTTTTTCTAAAATCAACACTAAAACTGAAACTAGTAGTGTTTTGAGTAAAAACAAACCTTGTGATCTTCATTAAAGTAATTGTACATGTGTTCCCTTATATCTGTAGTGTAAAAGAGATAAAGAAGTGATCAGTTATTTCTATCAAGAACAAATAAGTATCATGCAAAATTGTTGTGTAAGATCCACATTAAATTGGAATAATTTGTTACCGCAGTTTAGGACATGATGAAATCATTTTTAGGTTCCTGATTGTAGTTTATATGCATTACGTGTATTTAGAGGTAACAGTTTCAACCTATTACATGCTTTGCATATTTGACCTCTAAAAGGGTTAAGTTTTGGTTAAAAGTGAGACGGGTCAAATAGGCCTTTTATTAAAATACTTATATTGGTATTTACTAATATAGTTTTCATAATGATATTTCAAGGAAAAGAGAGGGAAAATGGCGTTGGTCAACCCAGCCCGACCTGTTTTGACCAATATTAGAAACTACCCACCAAATTTGTCTCCACCCATCATCCAACTGACCCGATGCACCCGTTGTGCCAACTCTACCTGTACCTTTAGCAAGGCTGCCGGTTCCCGTAGATTTCCCATTTCCAAATAGCCTCCTGGGGCTTTGGCAAGCACTTGCTGATTGACTAGAATTGCTTAGCCCATCGGATATGTCAAAACCCGTTGAGATTACAGGTGGATCAGCAGAAGATTCACTTTGCGAAGCTTCTCGAGAGGCGGTATTTATCTGCATCAGATATGTTGGGGTCACAAAACCTTCCAGGTCAGCATCCATAGCTCCTTCAAGTCTTTGTATTAACACACGGTCGCTAGTATCAGCAGTTGTTAAATCATTCAAATGAATATTGTGTACTTCTTGAGCACCATAATACCCTATAGAAATATCAATCTCTTCTTTTTCAACATGGTTTTCAAGCTTCTTGCGTTCTAATGAACCCTTTAGCATGCTCACAACAGAAGAGACCTTATCAATATGCTGGCCATTATAATTAGATGATGATGAATTAGATGTGGATATGGGATCACTAAACGGGTCGGTAAAATCTTGTTTCAATTGATTGGCTGCAATTGCTGATGCATTATGCATTGCTTCTATATTATTTGCTGTCTGTGAGTTCTGCATTGCAACATACTTCCTCCTGTAAACAGTGGAATTTAATTTGTAAATCAAGAAAAAAGTAGCATTTGTTGTAGATCATTCTTAGAGCATCAAAACTAAATGTGTCAATTTCAGGTTATGTTTACTTATGTAACAAGTTGAGGCGGAAAAAATTAAACAAGATTTTTCTAAAAAAGAAACGGGGCAAATGAGTAAGTGAATGTTTGCCCAAATTGTTTTATTAATGGTGCAAACCTCTAAGATTGTTTTACTTGGTAATTAGATTATTAGTGAAATAATATAACGTTGTAATCATACGAGACATTCTAAATGTTGATAGGAAAATATTAAGTGTTGGGCAAAATGAAGTCATTTTGATCCAACCAGTTTCAACGTTTACTGATTATTACCTTAATTCAGATGAACGACTTCTCGTCATTGGTTGGGAACTATTAAACCATGCCTGCATGAAAATTGAGATATGAGAACATGCCAACAGCCATTGATTGATATTTAACATTTATACATATTCTCAATATAAACAAACCTCAGCCAGGTATAAATTGCTTTCCTGCAACCCTTTTTCTGCTGGATTCCTGATCGCATATCAAAATGAAGCCAATATTTTTAAAAAATTCAAATGCAACTATCACACCCAACATTAATTAAGACCATAAATGGCCTTAGAATGTTGTAATTACCTAACTGCACGTCCATTTATGTCACATGAGGCATCACCAACGACCAAAGGACTTTGGGGTCGAACACCGTTTTGCTGACTAGGCAAACTAGCTTGATCAGGGAGCATCCTGCATTGTTTAGGACAGGTAAATAGTTAAAAATAACTGCTTTGAGGAAAATGAACTTAATCCAGCATGCTGCTGTTATTCTGGT
Organism: Flaveria linearis; assembly: GCA_024085815.1. Lineage (NCBI taxonomy): Eukaryota > Viridiplantae > Streptophyta > Magnoliopsida > Asterales > Asteraceae > Flaveria > Flaveria linearis. The sequence continues at coordinate 91,649,824 of CM044004.1, forward strand.
TTTTTTAGAATAGCTAACTTACACACCGGTTGTGTCTACTTTTTAAATCTACATCAGTGTCTATTATGGTATTAGAAGCCTCAACCATTTGAGGTGGAATACTTTCATTACACACCTAGTAATGCAAGGTTACAAACCGTTTGTTACAGATTTTCATCAATCAATTGCTGAAACATGATTATAGGTAGAACAGACTAACCTTGATAGTTGTCGAGGACGATTATGAACTGTACTTATTGAACTATGCCCTTGATTCTGGCAATCAAAATCATGTAATAAATAAACAAGATGTATCAAGATATCATACCACACAAGTTTCTAACTTCAACAAATCAAAACATCATCTTACATCGGCAGGGGTGAGCCAACTTCTAAAGAGCTCTTCACTATCTACCCTGAAGTCATTAGAAAGATTCTTGAACCCCAAGTTCTCCATTGTTGGTGCTGGTAATCCCACTGAACTTTCCATCAATGTCCTTATGAGCATCTCCTCACTCGTGTTTCGATACAAATCCGAATAAACTCTACCCCCATCTCCATACAATCCTTCAGTATTTCACCAAACACTAAACTTATAATGTTCACTTCTGTTAATCACTTGAATTACATCAAAGAATGTAAAATCAGTGATATATGATCATAATATATATAATATGTGTGTGATTTTCAGTCAGGACAATGGTCGAACACCTAGTGGGCACATAAAGAAAGCAACTTTATGGGGCCTACGTTAACGGTGATGTATGATTGATTCGTAGAATATGCGTTTGTCTTTTGTGTTGCAACTTGAAACGGCAATTTGGGAAACAATTGTGGGTTCAGTATGAAGAAGATGATGATGATAGGCATGAAAATGATGTGTACGATTGCCGTTTAAAGACATTGTTTAATAGAGTTGTTTGAATGGCGTTTTCAATTGTTGTTTTTTTGTTGGTTCAAGTTGTTGTTGAGTTTTGTCAAGATTTAAGTGCATTCAACAGGAAACATGTATAAATTATTAAGCTTTAGAACTTTATATTTTCTTTAGTAATTGAATTGAAATTGAAATAAATATATATATCGGAGTCGATGTGTCTGCATTAGCCATTAGGGCGATAGCACTGGTCTGGATGCAAATAAACATTGGATCGCATAGGCCATAGAAAGAAGGGTCGGTGCTACGACAGAGGCGTCACTTTTGAGAGGACCGACCATGTAAATAGCTAACGTGATTAATTTTGTGTATTACTGATATGACTATGAGAACCAGTAGACATGTGACATTATGTCATCACTTATTTTATGGAAACACGCATATTGGTTTTCACGTTGGAGTTGGGTCACGATAACAATTTCCCGGGTTACCCTTTGTGGTGAGGCTAAAGGTTTTATGGTTTGTTGTTTTGCTGATTCTATTCTCAACTCGTCGCATCATAAGAAGCAGATTGTCACCACATGATATGGTGGATACTTTCACTTCTTTATTTAGTGACATTCGAGTTCGAGCTCAAAACTTTATACGGTTTCAGATCGTCTTTTACTTGACACGTATATCAGGGGGAAAAGCGAAATGTGTGACTCTTCAAATAGTTCATGCTAGGAAACTTGCTTGAAAATATCTCGCTCAAGGATTAGCTCATAATAAACGAATCAAGCTAAGGTGAGATTGCTCCTTGGTTTGATCAAGGCAATTTAATAGACCTAACTTTTATAGACAACAAAAGCTCCCCAATTCTTTTTTCTTTGTTGTGACATCCATCCATACATGTGACAACAATGTAACAAATATAAATTTTTTGTGTTTTAAGGATATAAACGAGCTGGCTCATCAAGTCGCAAGCTAGCGCAAGCTTTATTCGAGTTGAGCATGAACTCAAATTTCATCTCAAAATTTCATCTCGTCACTGACTGTTTAACTTTGAGCCTGAGCTGGCTCGACTACGATAACTTGTTAAGCAACCTAAGGAACTGTTACATTTTGTGTTAATTAGCATACATCTATATCTGACGTGAAATTTTAGACTAACATCAAATGGATAGGATTTGTTCTCTTGAACCCGTTTATATTACGTCTCATCAACCGTTAATCCGTTGTGCATATAACTATTGTGTATTTATTAGAATAAGTTGTGTGAAAATCAACTTTAAAGATAAAAGAGTCAGACATAGTCAAGAGAGTATGTAATATGAAAAACATTAATTCATTATATTTTTAAGTAGAATTTTATATATCTTAATCAAAACTCGTAAAATAAATGTATTTCTTCAAAAACATAACTCTTTAACATGTACAATGTGAAAAGCCTTTTAATTGTACGTTACATATGAAACTATGAAAGCGACTCTAGGTCTCTTAGTTACTAATTTTAGGGTCATGTCAAATTTTACTTCTTGAATGGGCCGGAAGCCCACTTTAGCCTTTAGCCCATTGGTGTTCAAGCCCCAGAGTTGAGCCCAATCAACTATTAAACATTAAAACATTTAGCCTTCAATTTCACGATGTCATCATATTCGAATCTAAATTATTGAAATTTTATATGTCAAAATATATTTTCCATGCAATTTAGTTTTAACTGCTACAATATACGTTTGATATTTGTTCTTAAATTCGTATTAACAACAATTCATTTCAACTACTGTTATTTCAATATAAAACAATCAGCTTTGAAAAAAAATCAATTTTAACTTCATATAATAATCTTTCAAGGAAAGAATCTAATCCGTGTAGGACTAATCCAAGATCGGCTGAGACTCATGAACCCGAATCAGAACCACTTTCGAGATAAAGGATCGTAAAGGCTCGACTAATAGTTGTTGCGAGTTTTGATCTAGGACAAGAGCAAGAGCAATCTCTGCTACCGAGCTTTGTGTACCTCTAGATTTCTTCTCGTTGCCCTGTCAGTGTTCGTTTAACCTCTAAATATAATCATACACTATAAAGTATTAAAAATAACACATTTTGTATTAAAAAACACAAAATAATTACATAATATTTAAAAAGCAATTGGAATGAATAGTGGGGTTTTATGGTTTTTTAATTTTGGCCACACATCTTTTCTTTTTTGCGTTTTACCCCCTCTGGTCTCTACCTGTTTATAAGGGGATATCAAACCCTAACCCTAGCCACAACGCAGACCTGATGTCTTCGATTCCGATGGCGGTTTCATCGGCGATGCTCCAGCTTAAAGTATCACGAGATCGGGTGCCGTCGGTAGATCAACCGGAGAAGGATTTCACGCCATTTACTCCAGAGTTTTTGTCTGTGATGCAAGAGATGATTAGAACGGAGGTCAGGAACTATATGACCGGAGTTGAACAACATAACCACCAGCAACGGTCCGGTGATGGTGGCGGAATGTGCGTGAAACAGGCGGCGAGTGTCGGTGGCGATGGGTTTAGGAACGCAGCGGTTGTGAAGAGAATCGGAATTAGCAAGATCGATTGATAGTAGATTTGTTCATAGATGATGATCGGAGGAAGCCCTGAAATCATGATAAAAATGGAGACGATGATCGGAAAATATATTTCTCTGTTAATTATAAAAATATGCCCACAAAATTTGAAAAGAAAAAAGAAGAAATGATTATGTACAGGGTAATGTTTAAAATGTATGGGGAACAGAGAGTATGAACATGAACAGGTGCTTTGAAACTGATTTCAGAAGACTTATTTTCTTAATTTTTTCTACAAAAAATAAACTTTAGGATCATATATCGGATTTTGCTACTCAGATCTACATCATAAGAACGATGCCGGTAGAGCTTCTAGAGGAGGCAGAGACGGTGGGGTTGGATGCCACCGGGGGTCCTTGTGGACCGCCTTGGTGGCGTCCAAGTGTAGCTGGTCGGCTTTTGGCCACGTGTTTCCGATAACGCTGCCCTTTGCCGCCTCTATGATTTCAGAATCTGATTTCAGATTTAAAGACGATATGACTTAGAGTCTTCAGATCTGATGGTTTTTTTCAAGCTATGACTTTTCCTCTGGTGACCCTTCGACCTCCCTTCACGGCTGAGGTGGGATCGGTTGGCGATGGTGACGGTGTAAACGATTTTGTGGCCCCTCTTATCATGGTTCATTTTACGTGTTTTTGTTTCTGACATATGTTTCAATGACGATGAGCACTATCTCATCTAAGATCCGGTTCTGTAGTCGGTTTCCATGTTGTAATTTGTTGGTTTTGTGTGTCGATGACGATGAATTACTATTCATATGGGACCTTTGGTTGTTGGTAATTAGAGGGCTATGATTGTAGAGCGAAATGGTGTTGGCTAGCATGGCTTAGTGACCGTTTATGGTTTGTAGCCGCACTCGACTACCAGTTCTGAGTCTCATCAGGTATTGCATTGCTGCACATTGTTGATTTTTTATGTTGTGACAACGGGTATATTATGCGGAATTTGCCTATGTTACTTAAGTTGTTGTGCAATGTGTTTATGTGTTATTTAAGGATGAAAAGTCTGGTTATGTCTTTGGCTATGATGACGGATCTGAGTCTTTTTTATCCCGTCCATCACACGCGCAAAGCGCGTGAATGTTACCACTAGTGATCGTTTAAACAAAACTTAGTTATGATATTTTAAAGATGTTGATGTTGAAGGTATCGGAAGTCATTATAATTTTTATACATTTAGTAATCGTTTTCTGAACTATCTACATATCTTAAACGAATCAACAATAATATGCAACTAGTTTTATACCCGTCCGTTGGTCGGGTTGTGTCAATTTAAAAAGACAAAAGAGTTCATCCAGGTAATGATCATAAAACAAACACCATACGAATACAACGTCTACAAAGTTATGGTCAATAAAAGAGAGCACTAAGTTTGTCACATACAAACTAAAAAGTCCATAACAAATCTAACATAAAAAAACACCCAAACGACATGCTCTCATGATCCTGCACCCTGTAAGAGTAGCAAAAAAAATGAACATTAAAAAATCATCAATATATTGAAGAAATTAAATAAAGATATAAGATAAACAACAATATATTTGATGCTATCAGAACATATCATCAATATGATTGAAGAAATTAAATAAAGATTTAACATAAACAACAATATACCTGATGCTATCCAAACATACCGACAATATGTTTAGTACTCAAAACGTCTAGGTTTCTTTATGGTCCTCCGCGGTCTCGAATGTTGCGACTTTTCATACTGTTCAGCAGGGTGATCAACCACAGGCGGTGAAGAAGATGTGCTCGTATCAAGGACAGAATTATCCGACACGACCTTCGTAGATACTCCATCAGCGTCATTATCAAGTACAACCTAAACACATAAGAAAATAAAATAAACGAAAAGCAAAGTTCAAGAACTTATTAGGAGAAGAAACACTTATAGCAAAAGATACCGATGATGTTGATGCTGTAGATGTAAGCGAAGAAATGGGTGGTCCCCATAACGCCTCAGCAGCCATTTCCCATTCGTCGCTTGTAATCCTAGAAAAGAATTCTGCACCTTCATCCAATTCATCAGTGCAAAGAATGTCAGGTGTTGGAGCATCGGAAGTTGTCCCAGACATTGACCCCATACTTTTTTTATTGAGTAAGTTCACATCTTCGCCGAGGTATTTAGAAACAATGAAGCGTCGACCATAATCAGGTGCCAAGTTAAATTTATCGATTTTCACTCTAAGAATGACCCTTCGAGCTAATAAATTGTCAATGAAAAAATCAGGTATCCAGTGTGGGTCATCAATGCCCTAGAAAAACATGATTAAAGGTAAGAACACATATACACACAAATATAGACAAACACACACACACAAATATATATATATATATATATACATATACATATACATATACATATATATATATATATATATATAATAGAGACATAATTTAAACCTAATTTTTTTTTTGTGATTTATGTCAATGTGTGTGTTTGATATGTCATAAACTTATGTCTAGAGAGGTGTATGTAGCACATATTGCATACACCTAAGTATGTATGTACCTCAGTAAAACTCTTCATAAGCAAATCTGATGCTGTAATGCCAAGAAGAGCGTAAGCAGCATCATCGAATAAGACACATGTCATTTCCTTATCGTCGTCAATTACATGAATAACCAGTTTGTACCTATATAAAAAATTATAAACGAAGAAAACATAAAGCCTTGCCAAAAAAAAGTTATGTCACTTACGCTTGACATGGATTGACAACATTCTTTTGACAGGCCGAACAAAAGTAGTGATCCTCAACCAACGTTGTCTTCTTACGACAAGTGTTGCACTTTATATACTTCCAGTCATTGGACAAATCAACACCAATTATTAATGAATTGATGTTGTATATTGCTCCCTACCAAAAATTGGCAAAAGAATGTTAACAAATGACAAAAAAAGAGAAGTTAAATTGTCATATAAGAACATTACCGGCATAACCCCATCCTGCAACAATTTGTATAACTCAGAGATACGTGTAACGCTAAAATTCTCAGCATGTTGTTCAGGTGGTTTGAATGTAACAGGTCGGTGTTGTCTAAAAAACAATAATGTTAGTGGCATAAATAAGTAACATCATTATAATATTATTAGCAATCGCCTAATATAGGATGACATACATATTCTTGAAAGTATCAACCAAAGGCAATGAGGGATTTACATACAGATGGGATCCCACAGTTGACACTAAATATGGAGCACCTGGTATTGACAAAAAGATAACTTAAACGTTACATGTCATTGAGGTGGAAAAAAGATAATGAAGTTACAGAAAAAGATGGTACCATTAAACAATCGAACTTTGCATGATGTCACAAGAAAAACAATGTTATGGTTTCCGTAACTTCGAATGTGATCATCAACAACCTCTCGCGCCAGCTTTCCCCATAACGACAAACTAAGTTCTAAGCCACTGCACATGGTTATCATAAGTAACAAAAGCAAATTAATAAATATTAAAAATGAAAAAGTTTGCTATATTTATAAGAAAGGCATACCACTCATCAGCCAGAACAATATTTCGTACATCACGATCTGGTGATTGCACCAGGCGAGATTGATTGGAAACACAACCCCATACTCGAAGAATGCCAATAACATCTGCATTTAACTTGATGTTAGATAATTAAATATGAAATGCAAAGTAATGATAAAAAACAAACATAACCTGTTAGGTACTTGTCATTATTAAGACGGCGACGAACCCCATGGAACGGGGTAGGTTCAAAAACATAGCGTGTGAACAAAGATGGCTGCATTTGGGATTCATGAACTATTGTTGCTCGTGTAAAGCGGACATAAGTATCCCGATGAATCGGTCGATAAAGTGTCTCGTACGGAAGAACCACAAACTTATAGATGTTGTATACATGACCCTCCGCGAAAACGTTTTTAAACAGATGAATAAGATAAGGAGGTATGCTTGCATGTATTGAGCAATTCTAAAAAGAAAGAACCATGTTAGGTTAAAACGGTAAAATCGTAAGTAAATACATGCACATAAAGTTTCAATTTTATCTTACATGCTGATCAGATACGACGACATCATACGACAAAACACGATTAGTGTTTGGGTTGTATGATGTCCATGCACGGGAAACCATGACAGTCATCCGCCACTTGTATAATACCCGTAAAAATAATAATAATAATAAAAAATAATAATAATAATAATAACAATAATAACGATATAATAATAATTTACAAAATTTATTAAAAATGTTTTAATAAGTCCAGGGGGTGAATTGTAATTTGGTTAAAACTGTTTTATAAATCTTTAAACACAAAATAATAAAAGAAGAAAGTTGAGGGACCATTCTGTAATTTTCTCAAACCCAAACCCCCACCCGCCGTCGACCCTATTCCGGCCACTCTCCGGCCAATATTCCGGCAACACCAAAACCACCAATTTACATGATTTTAACCCAATTAAAATATCCCGACAACTACACCTGCTAGATTCGAACCTAACCCACACGACAATTTAAAAATCCAGTCGATGGTGCGATCTAACTACTCCCGATCATGGTCGGCTTCTTTACAGTCTGGAATCGCATTCAAAACTTAATGATAATCGAATTAATCATATACACACAATGATGTAAAGATTACTAAACGGACAACACTCTCAATTACACCTACAATCCACAAAAACATCCTGTTCGATTCCTTCTTAGTCGCGGACCTGCAACTTATTCGATTTCACCTTCTGAGTTGTATTTCACAAAATAGATAGAGGGCATTCGATCCTTTAATCCATTAAAAGCTTCCTGTAAGAGGAATTTGAATATTATTAGCATTTGGATAGCAATTGATCTTCATCCCTGTCGCGACTGTTCATCGTGGGGTTCATCATCGATTCGACTACATCTGGTAAAATTAAACACATCCATAAACTCGATTTCACATGGGGAATCAAAGCCCCATGTTTATTTCATTGATCAATATCGTTTTGTACTTCAATTTGATCCAAACGAAAACTAGGGTTCTTAGATTTGGGGAAATGGGGTTTAACCTGTTTAAAAGAATTCGGGAATGGTTTCAATCGCGGCCTTATGCCTTTGGTTCAGTGGTTTGGGTGTGGGAGTATGGGAAGGAGGTCACGGGTTCGAAACCAGCCCCCTCCCATTATTTTTTTTATGCCTTTTAAGCATTTTAAAAATTATGTAAAATTACCAAAAATTATAAAAATCCTTTTATAAACTCTGTTTATTTTTAAATCATCAACCTTAATTTTCTGTAATTTGCTTTAAGCTTAAACCTTTATAAAACTAAATAAAAAGGGCATTTAGTTAACTATTTTTTTATGGATTCCTTTTAAATAAATGGTAAAATATGATTAAACATAAAACTTCTCATATGAAAGTACCCAATTAATCTCCTGTAAATTAGTTTGTTAAAAACCTTAACAATTTATATTTATAATATTAACAAACATTATAAATAGTTCATTTGGTTTAAAAATAAGCTTTAAATAGTTGATTTAGTTCCGTATTTTACAGCCAACTTACGGAGGCCATAACTTTATCATAACAGATCCAAATCAGTTAAACTTTATGTCCATGACGAAGTTCGTCGAAAGACGAATATGTTGGTATATAAAACATTGAAAAACTCATTCGTTTAGACCTCCAAACAGTCGTTTTCGTAACAGCTAGCAGTTCTGCGCAGCTGTAAAGATCCACGTCTTTTTCTCATATTTCGGTAATCCAAATCAGAAACTTTTCTAAATGAAAGTTGTTCAGAACTCACTAATCTAGTAGACTGGAGATTTTCAGAATTTTTAGACATCGTTTAGTATTTTTAACGAGTGCGAAAAGACATAGGCAGAACTGGAATTTTTCAAACTATAATTTGCGTTATGTTATCGTAGGTTCTCACGGCGTTAACCGAGCCTAGACTTTGTTTCTGAATATTGTCATTCATGTATAAGGTACGGATTCCGACCTTTCCTCTCTCGTAGCATGAATACCTCTCGTTCTTGATCGGTATTTTGAATTCTTAACTTGACTTGTTGGTGATTAAATCCATAAGATTATTGTTATAAGTGTTTATTGTATAATTGATATTGTTTGCATGTGATAGCCTTTATTTGCTTTGTACTCATTGTCACATGCTTCCTAAATGATTGATTATAGCTAGTAACCTTGATTAAGGGTTATGAGCTCTAGTGTAACTTATTGTGTTATATTGACTTGATTGTATTATTGACCTCCATACCCGAGCACATCCACCTATGGGGACATAGGGCGTCATCGTGGCACAAGTGACGTGCTCTATCTGTGGCAGAGCGATTAGACCACAGCGTCTCTACATTATTATTATGTGCTAAGTTGTTACACATATTGATTATTGTTAAAGGAGGCGTATGGATCGATCCTAGGATATCATTGTTATTGTTTATTGGTGAGATGGTTAGGTGTGTGTGCCCACATTCCTATCTCACATATTGGTGCATTAGAACTGCAGCTAATGTACACATTGTTAATTGTTATTGTTATTGGCTCATATGGGTATTCCTTTTAGATGATCATTATCATTTGATTTTCAACTTGATTATCTCATTGTTATCAGTATTGATCATTGTATTGCTATCGTTTATTTCCGTTACTGAGCATTCTTTGGCTCAGCCGTATTTTCTTTTGTTGTTTTCTCTTATGTTTATAGCAGGTACTCAAGGGGCTCAGGGGAACGAGTGAAGAGTGTTAACTCAAGAAGTTAGGATGAGAATAATTGGATCAAAAAGACTTAATAGTATTTTGATTTTAAGACTTTATTTAAGTTATTTGGATCTATGTAAGGATTTGTGTGTATCTTAGTACTTTAAACTTATCGTTATGAACCTCTGATTTACTGTTTGTGTGACACGTCAGCCCTACCCGGGTTGGGGTGTTACAGTTATGGTATCAGAGCTTAGGCTCCTTCCTGTAGAAAACTTAAACTAAATAATTAAGACATGTGAGGATTGGGTAGACATTGGGTTAGGTTCTCTATATATTATATGGCTATTTTCTAATTCACGTTGTCCTGATTAATATGAAATGTTTTCATTTTAGATGCCTCCCAGCCGTAATTCACGAAATTCTAACGGGTCGAATGGACCTGATCCAAACCTTGTTGGTGCTATGACCCAAGCACTTACTGCTATACTATCGACTTTGATTGATGCGGTACGTAATCCGAATCCAAACCCAAACCCAAATCCTAATCCAAATCCAAACCCAAATCCGAATCCGAATCCAAATCCAAACCCAAATCCGGATCCGAATCCAAACCCAAATCCAAACCCGAATCCAAACCCAACTGGTGCAGACGTTTGGCTAGCGCGATTTCAAAAGCAAAAACCACGATCATTCACTAAGGCGGCTACACCTGCAGTGGCCAAAGACTGGATCGCTCATATTGAGAAAATTTTTACCGTGCTTAGAGTTGATCAGCAGTACAGGGCGGGTTTAGCTGCTTATAAGCTGGAGGAAGATGCTCAAGTATGGTGGGAGAATGTGGTAGCTGAAAGAGGAGGCGAACAGTTCATGGAGACTCTATCTTGGAATGATTTTCGTTCCATATTCTTCGACAAGTATTTTACGAATGTGGATAAAGCAGCATACAGGCGGGAGTATGATAACATCCGTCAACGAAACGATGAATCACTCACTGATTTTACAGACCGGTTTTATCGACTGTTGGGATTTCTAGGTTCTTCTGCTGGACCACCTGAGGAACGGGCTGAAAAGTATCAATGGGCAGTATGTGATCGGATTCGTAAGGCTATTATTCACTCCACTTTCAACAATGTTGAGGAAGCAGTTAGGGCTGCAAAAAGGGTGGACCTGGAGAGAAAGGAATTTTTGTTAAAATTTGAGGATAATAAGAAGCGCAGTAGAGATGGGACTCGTATTCAGGCCGGCGGTGAGTCATCTCAAGGATCTGACCGAAATGGAAATGATCGTCAGAAAAATCAAGGATCGGGGAAGAACACTAAGCCATGGCATGGTAAGACTCGAAGTCAAGGTCAAATGATACCCTATCAACAACCAATTGCAGCTCAACCGGTGAATCAAAAAGGCAATCCTTCCAGACATCCGATGTGTACTCATTGTGGAAAGCATCATCCCGGAACTTGTCGTCGACTTACAGGAGCTTGTCTTGGTTGTGGAGATATGGGGCATAGGGTTAGTCAATGCCCAAAGGCGAGGAACCGACCAGAGAATGATGCTAAGGGAGCCAATGCGCCACCCACTACTGGAGGCCGAGTATTCGCACTAACTGTAGGGGAAGCTGCTAATGCTCCAGGTACGATTTGTGGTATACTTCGTTATGGTGACTATGATATTTCTGTATTGTTTGATACTGGCTCCACCCACTCTATAGTATCTCATCTATTCACAAACCGCCTTACGATCATGCCTACCGCTCTAGAGCCTGCATTAGTGATTTCTACTCCTGTTGGAGAATCGATTGTTATTTCCCAAGTGTACCAAAACTGTCCTATTCAGATCGAATCAATCATTAGAGAGGCTGACCTATTTCCTATGCACATGGGTGATTTCGATATTATTCTTGGCATGGATTGGTTAACACGACACCAGGTTACCATAGAATGTCAAACTCGCCGTGTGCTATTTGGTGATCCTATGAATCCTGACTTAGTTTACCAAGGGAACCTACCTCGGAAGCCTCTTAAAATTATCTCTGCTCTGAAAGCCCAAAAGCTTATATCTCGTGGATGTGAGGGATTCTTAGCTTCTATAAAAGATACATCAGTGGATACTCCTCGTATTGAAGACTTTCCTATTGTTCGAGAATTCTCTGATGTCTTTCCTGAAGAACTTCCAGGGTTACCACCTGAGCGTGAAGTCGAGTTTACTATTGATTTAATCCCCGGGGCGGAACCTATTTCTAAGGCACCTTATCGGATGGCTCCAGTAGAGTTAAAGGAATTGAAAGAACAACTGCAGGAGCTATTACAACTTGGATTCATTAGACCAAGTGTTTCACCATGGGGGGCACCGGTATTATTTGTGAAGAAGAAAGATGGTAGTATGCGTCTATGCATCGACTACCGAGAGCTTAATAAGATTACTATCCGGAACCGCTATCCGTTACCGCGTATTGACGATCTCTTCGATCAACTACAAGGGGCAAAGTTCTTCTCTAAGATCGACCTTAGATCAGGATACCATCAATTGAGGATCCGAGATCAAGATGTTCCTAAGACAGCATTCCGCACCCGTTATGGTCACTATGAGTTTCTAGTTATGCCTTTTGGCTTGACTAATGCTCCAGCTGTCTTTATGGACCTCATGAACAGAGTGTTCCATGAGTATTTGGACCGCTTTGTAATTGTTTTTATCGATTACATCTTAGTATTCTCTAAAAGTAGAGAGGAGCATGAAGACCACCTTCGCACGATTTTGGAGACCTTACGCCAAAAGAAGTTATATGCTAAATTTTCTAAGTGTGACTTTTGGCTTGAACAAGTGGCATTTTTAGGCCATGTTGTATCAGCTAAAGGTATCACTATGGATCCGGCAAAGGTGGAAGCTATTACTAAATGGCCTCGACCGACATCCGTCACTGAAGTTCGTAGTTTTCTTGGTTTAGCGGGCTATTACCGACGTTTTGTGGAAGGTTTCTCTCGTGTCGCATTACCTCTAACTCAACTTATGAGAAAGGGTGTAAAATTTACGTGGAACGAGGATAGAGAAAAGAGTTTTGAGGAACTGAAGAAAAGACTGGTATCTGCCCCTATTCTTACGTTACCTTCGGGATCTGGCGGGTACCAAATTTATAGTGATGCATCGAAGAAAGGACTCGGTTGTGTTCTTATGCAGCATGGTAAAGTTATTGCCTATGCTTCCCGACAGCTTAAACCGTACGAAGTAAACTACCCAACACATGACTTAGAGCTTGCAGCTGTAGTGTTTGCATTAAAGATTTGGAGACACTATTTGTATGGAGAGACATGTGATATCTTTACTGATCATAAGAGCCTTAAGTATATTTTCACTCAAAAAGAACTCAATATGAGGCAGAGGAGATGGTTAGAACTACTCAAGGATTACGATGCCAACATCCAGTATCATCCGGGCAAGGCGAATGTCGTGGCAGATGCTCTCAGTCGAAAGAGTGCAGGTGGAGTAGCATGTCTTCAAATCCAACCACAGATTATCTCAGATCTGGATAGAATGGAAGTTGGGTTACAGCTTGGTGAGTCTAACTGTTATCTAGCCAAGATGAGGATAGAATCTGATCTTATTACACGGATCAAGGAAGCTCAGAATCAAGATGGAGAACTTTGGGCGATATTACAAAATTTGAAGATAGGGAAACAATCTGAGTTTCGAGTTGATGAACAAGGAGTTATCTGGTGTGGAAATAGATTATGTGTGCCAGATGACTCAACCCTTCGTGACTCCTTATTAGCAGAGGCACACAGTTCACCATTCTCTATTCACCCGGGAGCCACTAAGATGTATAGAGATTTAAGGCAAAACTTTTGGTGGAGTGGTATGAAAGAAGACGTAGCTAAATATGTGAGTCATTGTTTAACTTGTCAGCAAGTAAAGATTGAGCATCAAAGAGCTAGTGGATTACCGCAACCATTTAATATTCCTGTGTGGAAATGGGATGATATTTCCATGTACTTTGTTACAGGCCTACCAAAAACATTCAAGAAGAACGACGCCATTTGGGTCGTAGTTGATAGACTCACAAAGTCGGCTCATTTCTTGCCCATCCAACAGGGTTACTCAGTTAGCAAATTATCAGAGATATTTCTGCAAGATATTATTCGACTTCATGGCACGCCATCATCGATTGTATGTGATAGAGATCCGCGTTTCACGTCACGTTTTTGGAAGGGTTTCCAAAATGCTTGGGGAACCAAGTTAAGATTTAGTACCGCCTTCCATCCGCAGACTGACGGACAATCTGAACGCACTATTCAGACTTTGGAAGATATGCTTAGAGCATGCGCACTCGAATGGACGGGCAATTGGGATGAGTATCTATGCTTAGTTGAGTTCGCGTATAATAATAGTTGGCAAGCTAGTATAAATATGGCCCCGTTTGAACTTCTATATGGTCGGAAATGTAGAGCACCGATATGTTGGAATGAGGTTGGAGAGAAGATAATCGAAGGACCGGAATTGGTTAGAATTACTAATGACAAAGTTGCCATTGCCAGAGAAAAGTTGAAAGAAGCCCAAACTAGACAAAAGAGTTACGCCGATCAACACCGACGAGCGTTGGAATTTAGAGTCGGAGATCATGTGTTTCTCAAAGTGTCACCTTGTCGTGGCATACGTCGATTTGGAATTAAAGGAAAGTTAAGTCCACGTTTTATCGGTCCGTTCGAGATTCTTGAAAGGGTTGGAGAAGTCTCGTATCGTTTAGCATTGCCACCGCAACTCTCTCATGTTCATAACGTTTTTCATGTCTCTTTGTTGAGGGGATACAACTATCATCCGTTGCACGTTATTAGTTACCCTCTTCACGCGATTCAAGAAGATCTTTCTTATGAAGAAGAACCTGAAGCTATTATTGATCGTCAAGAACGAGTTATGAGACGCAAGTCTATACCGTTCGTTAAAGTTTTATGGAAAAATCATTCTGAACGCGAGGCGACATGGGAGACAGAAGAAATGATTCGTTCACAGTACCCATACTTATTCGACAACTAAGTGTATGTTTTCTAAGCCTAACTGTTAGTGACTACTCTATTCGTAAGTGATGTGTGCTTAAAGAAGTATTATTTTCACCGTATTGTATTTTCAGAAGGATTCATGCTACATTGTTTAGAATTTCGAGGACGAAATTGTTTTAAGGGGGTAGAATTATAATACCCGTAAAAATAATAATAATAATAATAAATAATAATAATAATATAATAATAATGATATAATAATAATTTACAAAATTTATTAAAAATGTTTTAATAAGTCCAGGGGGTGAATTGTAATTTGGTTAAAACTGTTTTATAAATCTTTAAACACAAAATAGTAAAAGAAGAAAGTTGAGGGACCATTCTGTAATTTTCTCAAACCCAAACCCCCACCCGCCGTCGACCCTATTCCGGCCACTCTCCGGCCAATATTCCGGCAACACCAAAACCACCAATTTACATGATTTTAACCCAATTAAAATATCCCGACAACTACACCTGCTAGATTCGAACCTAACCCACACGACAATTTAAAAATCCAGTCGATGGTGCGATCTAACTACTCCTGATCATGGTCGGCTTCTTTACAGTCTGGAATCGCATTCAAAACTTAATGATAATCGAATTAATCATATACACACAATGATGTAAAGATTACTAAACGGACAACACTCTCAATTACACCTACAATCCACAAAAACATCCTGTTCGATTCCTTCTTAGTCGCGGACCTGCAACTTATTCGATTTCACCTTCTGAGTTGTATTTCACAAAATAGATAGAGGGCATTCGATCCTTTAATCCATTAAAAGCTTCCTGTAAGAGGAATTTGAATATTATTAGCATTTGGATAGCAATTGATCTTCATCCCTGTCGCGACTGTTCATCGTGGGGTTCATCATCGATTCGACTACATCTGGTAAAATTAAACACATCCATAAACTCGATTTCACATGGGGAATCAAAGCCCCATGTTTATTTCATTGATCAATATCGTTTTGTACTTCAATTTGATCCAAACGAAAACTAGGGTTCTTAGATTTGGGGAAATGGGGTTTAACCTGTTTAAAAGAATTCGGGAATGGTTTCAATCGCGGCCTTGTGCCTTTGGTTCAGTGGTTTGGGTGTGGGAGTATGGGAAGGAGGTCACGGGTTCGAAACCAGCCCCCTCCCATTATTTTTTTTATGCCTTTTAAGCATTTTAAAAATTATGTAAAATTACCAAAAATTATAAAAATCCTTTTATAAACTCTGTTTATTTTTAAATCATCAACCTTAATTTTCTGTAATTTGCTTTAAGCTTAAACCTTTATAAAACTAAATAAAAAGGGCATTTAGTTAACTATTTTTTATGGATTCCTTTTAAATAAATGGTAAAATATGATTAAACATAAAACTTCTCATATGAAAGTACCCAATTAATCTCCTGTAAATTAGTTTGTTAAAAACCTTAACAATTTATATTTATAATATTAACAAACATTATAAATAGTTCATTTGGTTTAAAAATAAGCTTTAAATAGTTGATTTAGTTCCGTATTTTACAGCCAACTTACGGAGGCCATAACTTATCATAACAGATCCAAATCAGTTAAACTTTATGTCCATGACGAAGTTCGTCGAAAGACGAATCTGTTGGTATATAAAACATTGAAAAACTCATTCGTTTAGACCTCCAAACAGTCGTTTTCGTAACAGCTAGCAGTTCTGCGCAGCTGTAAAGATCCACGTTTTTTTCTCATATTTCGGTAATCCAAATCAGAAACTTTTCTAAATGAAAGTTGTTCATAACTCACTAATCTAGTAGACTGGAGATTTTCAAAATTTTTAGACATCGTTTAGTATTTTTAACGAGTGCGAAAAGACAGAGGCAGAACTGGAATTTTTCAAACTATAATTTGCGTTATGTTATCGTAGGTTCTCACGGCGTTAACCGAGCCTAGACTTTGTTTCTGAATATTGTCATTCGTGTATAAGGTACGGATTCCGACCTTTCCTCTCTCGTAGCATGAATACCTCTCGTTCTTGATCGGTATTTTGAATTCTTAACTTGACTTGTTGGTGATTAAATCCATAAGATTATTGTTATAAGTGTTTATTGTATAATTGATATTGTTTGCATGTGATAGCCTTTATTTGCTTTGTACTCATTGTCACATGCTTCCTAAATGATTGATTATAGCTAGTAACCTTGATTAAGGGTTATGAGCTCTAGTGTAACTTATTGTGTTATATTGACTTGATTGTATTATTGACCTCCATACCCGAGCACATCCACCTATGGGGACATAGGGCGTCATCGTGGCACAAGTGACGTGCTCTATCTGTGGCAGAGCGATTAGACCACAGCGTCTCTACATTATTATTATGTGCTAAGTTGTTACACATATTGATTATTGTTAAAGGAGGCGTATGGATCGATCCTAGGATATCATTGTTATTGTTTATTGGTGAGATGGTTAGGTGTGTGTGCCCACATTCCTATCTCACATATTGGTGCATTAGAACTGCAGCTAATGTACACATTGTTAATTGTTATTGTTATTGGCTCATATGGGTATTCCTTTTAGATGATCATTATCATTTGATTTTCAACTTGATCATCTCATTGTTATCAGTATTGATCATTGTATTGCTATCGTTTATTTCCGTTACTGAGCATTCTTTGGCTCAGCCGTATTTTCTTTTGTTGTTTTCTCTTATGTTTATAGCAGGTACTCAAGGGGCTCAGGGGAACGAGTGAAGAGTGTTAACTCAAGAAGTTAGGATGAGAATAATTGGATCAAAAAGACTTAATAGTATTTTGATTTTAAGACTTTATTTAAGTTATTTGGATCTATGTAAGGATTTGTGTGTATCTTAGTACTTTAAACTTATCGTTATGAACCTCTGATTTACTGTTTGTGTGACACGTCAGCCCTACCCGGGTTGGGGTGTTACAACTTGTCTGTGACATTAGGACGTAGATCGGAAATACGAGCACATGCCATGGTGGTAGTCAAACCTGATATTTGAAAAGTAGCAAAAAAATTATATATGAAATAATGACAAAACCTAATAGCACACATGTATAACAAAAGTATTATATATAATAAGATGAAATATATGGTAACTAATTCATAGACAACATTTAAAACATAAGGCACATATATTATCTACTTAATGATTTTTAGTGGAATTAAACAATAACATGACATAGACAACATATAAGTGTTATAAAGAGTTAAAAATAACGCACCAGTTGCATAGAGTTAGATGTTTGTAATGATTCCACGTTATTAAAAACCTCTCTGTAAACAACATTCCTTGTAAGTGTATCATCACACTTACCACGATTGTCGATATAAAATCTAAGTCCAGAACGTGAGGTTACACGAGATGCAACAACATACAATTGACCATGTGTAAATACAGGCCTTGCCAAGTATGTACACACATTATTAAAAGTTTACCCTTGACTTTTATTAATAGTCATAGCATAGCAAACCTTCACAGGAAACTGCCTTCTTTTTAATTGGAATGGCCAACATGTAGAGGTGGGCGTCATGTCAATCCTTCCGATTAATGCTTTATCTCCGATATTTGTACCAGTAATAATCACAGCTTCAATAACACGACGACCAATCTGAGTTACGACTAATCTGGTCCCATTACATAACCCTCGTTGCAAATTGATATTGCGTAGGAGGATAATCGGTGCACCAACCTTTAATTTCAATACATGATTGGGAATGCCGGAAAATTGCAACGTGTTAAGAAATTCACAACAATAGATCATTCGCATTTCATCTACATTGTTCGTACTGGGACATATGTCATGAGCACTTAGCAGCTCGTGCATTTCTCCAGGAATGCTTTGGAGCACATACTCATTAATATCGTCAACATCATCATTAGTTGGACACAAAATGCAACGTTCCTTTAGGTAGTAGATGTCACTAAATCTATTTGCTATATCAGGGAACGTATTGCGAACAACAGCTCCAATAGGGTCACCGGAAACAGGAATTAAAAGGTCTTCTGGTATATTAATCCATGTGGATTCATCCTCACCCTCCAAAGAAATGGTCGGAAGCTGTCCGGAGCCCATGTGTAGAAGCCAATTAGTAAGCTCTTCTATATGTGTGCGATCATTCTCACTCGTACTTGGGTCATGCAAGCGCATGTTTGTTGTTAACGTAAACACCCTACATGAATCCCAAATGGTTGAGGACTTATTTACAACTGAAGAAACAATCTCACTGCGTGAACCATGAGGAATAACAGAAGTATCTGCCTAAAATCACCCCCTAGAACCACAATTTTACCACCGAAAACTCGATTTGCGGCATTAGGTATGTTGTGCTCACACACGTCTCTAAATGTGTGATCAACGGCCTCAAATGCATACCGATGTTGTGGAGGTGCCTCATCCTATATAATTAGTTCAGCAACATTAATCAGCTCCGCAAGATCTGAACCAACATCAATTGAACAACAGGAGTCTCTATCAATATCAATAGGAATACGAAACCGAGAATGAGCTATACGACCACCGGGCAACACTAAAGAAGCAATCCCTGATGATACAACAGACAAAATGATTTTACCAGTAGAACGAATGTAGGAAATCAATGTTTTCCACAAGTATGTTTTTCCAGTCCCATCGCTACCAAAGACAAAGAAAACACCTCCAGATCTAGTATCAACAGACCTAAGGACTTCATCAAACACCTTTTTTTGTTATGAATTCAACCGACCATGTAACTCAATAAAGCGAGCTCTTTCTTCGTTGACATTGTACACACGCTCTGCGGCTATTAACCTATTCTGGGAATGGTTTGCCAAACACCGGTCTATTTGTGGCATGTTTGGAAAGTCTGCCAATGATCTATTATTGCTTGCTAAAATCTTTTCTAACTCGATCAAAGTGTAGTTTAAAATTTCTCCATCCGAGAAATTAACTTGATGATTATCCAACAATCTTCGCTGATTATAAGCAACGTCTTCTGATAGGTACCGAAAACAATCAGAGAAAAGTTGTGCATAATTGGTAACTGTACAGAATAATAAAATCGTGACAAATAGTTCACGAAGTTGATTCCCTAATTGCCAATGTGCCGCCTCACGTATGGATTCAATCCATTCAGTGTCATCTCCTAATAGGTTTAATGCTTTGCATGCAGACATATATGATGGGTGTTCGACTCCATCAACTGTTCGAATTTCTTTAAAAGATCGAGGCCCCCTTACAACATTTAGCAACATCCGCAAGTAGTACTTCTCACCCATTGATGGACTCACATAATAAATACGACCAATACTAAAGCCATTTTTACATGGACGCCACATCTTTTCTTTGTCATGCCATGTAAATTTGGTAGGGTACTCCACATACGTTAAACAAAGACCTTCAGGATACATCTGATTCGCTTTAAGCCACTCGGTGAACTTTGACATTGCGGCGGTAGTTCGTTGTGCAACTTCAGCAACGCTATCATCATCACAAAAGTAGATTCTGTTACATCCTTCTTAATGAAATGGCAGTCTTTCAACGATAACCGATCGATATTGCATGTCAAATCCTAAGAGTTTCCAACATGCCTCTGACTCTGAAATGTACCGACAGTTAAGGTATTCCTCAATCTCATTTTCATGGTGTAGTAAAGATGCAAATGATGTTCTACTATTCTGTCCTTCCAAACGTACTGTCGCATGATCTGGACCTTTGTTGATATAACTGAACAGGTACTTAATCAACATCCCTTGATTACACCATTCCACATTAATGTGACAACCATATTTGACAACTAAATCACGATTATGAGGAACAACAAAGCGATTGTCGACTTGTATTTCATGAGAACCCACCCTAACATGTCTTCCATTATTACATCTCCGATAACGGGGCCACCCATCAGCCCTAATGAACGTCTCCTCACAAAAATCCTTTGGGTAACCTTTAAGACAATTCCCGTTATACATACAAGGACTGCAAGGGTTAAGTTGACCACACGGTCCATGCATCATATGCATACGAACATTTGTATAACCAACAGGGTCATCTACTTCAGAA
The DNA here is from genome assembly GCA_024085815.1 of Flaveria linearis. Lineage (NCBI taxonomy): Eukaryota > Viridiplantae > Streptophyta > Magnoliopsida > Asterales > Asteraceae > Flaveria > Flaveria linearis. The sequence continues at coordinate 91,670,978 of CM044004.1, forward strand.
GGAAGCTCAGCTGAAATATACTTATCAATATTTTCTGTGCTGGAGATCTTATCATCAGGATGTAGAAATATCAAAGCATGACAGTGTGGAAGTCCATGTTTCTGAAACTCCACCGTGTAAATAACTGCATAACAAAAACAGGTTCCATGTGAAACTCAAATAAGAAAGTATGTTATCATGAATATTTTTAGCAAACAAAGGAAGGCAACATACCCGCTTTTGGGCGACCAAAAAAGTTCCTTTTTCGTATATCTTTCATGACTTCATCGAGCTTAATTTTGAATACTCGCGCAATAATGTCAGGATAAAAACGAAGAGCGTATTTATGAAGGAGACATTATATAGATCAGATCGTTTTTATGTTGAACGCACAAGTGAACGAAGAACGGCTTCATTGGCATCAGCTGGGACACAATTTCTCAAGGCATAAAAACGATTTTCAATCTCATTTGCTGTGTCATAGATGCATAGTTAGGCAAATCTAGGTTGTCCATCACCATGTGTTGGAAGCAAAGAACCTATTCGATGATTGTTGTGTCTATTCAAGCGAAATGTATATGTCCCACGACCATCATTTAAATTTGTAGATATTCTTCCACCAGTGGACGTGAATGCAAACATTGCATTTAATACCTTCATATTGTCTCTAAAAAATTTCGACCGACGTTCACCATTATTATCTAATAGGCGGCGTAGCAACTGGGGTGGTTGTCGAAGAAAAGGTAGGATGACCTTCCCATCCCCGCAACATAAAGAGAATTTAGGATTGGAGGGCTGTAAAGTCTTGATAGTGCGTTCCGAATACCACACCAATGCTTCGCACTGCGTACAAACACGATCTGCATCCCCGCAATCCCAATACTCAACAGAGGGATCTATAAAGGAATGATTAAGCTATGAGCGATCAATGTGAGGCACGTATTGAATTTTAAATAATAGAGACAAAGGACAATGTTTTGACATTTACGTTGCATGTTTTCATTGTGAGTACGGTGTGTGTCATGCGACATTACGTTCTCAGAATTTCTTGACCATCTGCATTGATCCAAAGATGATTGGGTCGAGGAATCTGGAACCCCATCATTATTTATGTTATGATATCGTACGTTTGAATCATTTCCAACTGCACATGTATTAACAATGAATTTGAGAAGTTCATTTCTCCTAAACATGTATATGTTAAGAGCAAAGACACGAAGATTGGCAAATGGTATGCCTAAAGACGTTTAACTTTGCACTCGTTCAGTACAAAGTAATATAGAAATCAAATCAAACCATGTCGTCGCCTTTGTGCATTCGTAATGTGATCATTCAAAGCCACTGGTCGGTCTCGTAATCTAGGACGACCAATCCGAGTCCTAACTTGGCGTGATGCGACCGAGTCAAAAGTGGACGTTACATGAGAATTTGTTGCTGATAGTACTTCAACATCAGCAGAGGGTGTTTGAATTTGTTATGAATCAAGGAAAGCAAATCGTCGCTTTGCAATATCTGTTTGTACCCTGTTTTTTACGATTTACATAGAGATTGGTTTGTCTTATTTTTAATGTAGTTAATCAATTTTAAATTCACAAGTTAAATGTATGTGATAATTATTGTTTCAGTTTTCATGATACTATATGGTATTATGGGGTTAACGTATATAATTTATAGATTTTGGTATGCAAATGCATATATATCTGGTTCCCAATAAATTGCTTATAACGTCACTACACTAAAATGCTAATTATGAAGATTTTCTGTAAGTACAAATAATTAAACCATTTGGAATACATACATGTTATTTGTTACATGACCATTGTTAGATGTATGAAATGTTTTATTAGATTGAGTACAACTAAGAATGATGAGTATGGTAAGAGCTTATGTACCTAACATTATGTTCTTGTAGGCGTACAATATATATTAATGCTAAGTTAAACGTAATTATAATTTACATTGTTAGTGATATATGTTTGTCAACGGAATAAGTGGTTAACGCATATCAAAGAAGGTCGCGGTACATGTAATTTCCATAAATGTATTATATCAACCCTACGAAGCTGATTTATATGTGTGTTAAAAATAGTAATTCATATCCAAATATATTCTTTATAGTTTATACACTGATATATCTTTATAGTTTATAAACTGATATAATTCTTTATGTTTGGTGTGTGTATGGGCTGGAGAGTTGATTGATGGATTTATGGGCTGATGCTGTGCTATGGGCTGAAGATAAATGGGCCTGCGGATGGAGCTAAATAGAGTTGATACAAGTATATGTACTGTCAACACTTATCTCGATAATATCTTTCATCTCTCTCATCTCTTTCACACACTTACTCTCAAGAGTTCTGTTACGATCTTGTTAGGGTTTCATAGAGTTGATGAAATCTGATCGATTTCTCTTTGTACTTGATTACGTAGTAAGGTCATCATAAAGATGATCTGATCTTGTATTCTTTGTTGTTAAAGAGTGTCATTTGATTCACTCAGATTATCAAGTGTTTTTTCTCATCTTCGTGACATGGTATCAGAGCCGAAGGCTCAGATCTATAGTCGTTTGTGACTCCTAGTAATCATCTTCCGCTGTAGAATCAAATCTCTGTTTCTTGGGTTAGGGTTTCGCAATTTCTGAAACACTAAGATCTGGATCTTGGTCGCAATTTCTGAAACCCTAAGATCTAGATCTTGGTATCACTGAAGGCGCCTTAAAATAAGGCGTATTATTCTTGTGCGGTGACTGCCTGCACGTGTTGAAGGAGGATGTTCTGTGGTTCGATTCTTGGTCCGTAGAGAAGGACAGAACTGGTGTTGGCTATCGGCGGTGCAGTGCGCGACCCCCTGTCTTCTATCTTGACTCTGTAACCCTAAGTGAAGGTTATAGTGGTCGAGATTCTTCTACTGAAGCCCCTGAAGAAGGGAATTTCACTGTGAGATCTTTCTAACTCTATCTTTGTCTTACAGTTTTTCTTATTAAAGTGGTTTAGGCATTCTTTGTCCGGGTTAGGAGTACCGGAAATCTAATTAAACAGGGAGAGCCACCACCCTGTATTTTGTGCTGCATACTGTGATCTGTTCTTGTGCATCACTTGTGTGATCTGCATTTTTATGTGTATTGCATTATAACGGCTGGTGTTAAACAGCTGTTAATCCGTGCGTGTGCTTGTTTGTTATCACTCCAGTGTGTGAAAAAATAAAATGGAAGAAGAAACACCCACTCAAATACCTACAACAACTCTAACAACTACTCTAGTAAGTAAGCTAGATGCTAGTGATCCGTTGTATCTTCACCCTAGTGATTCATGTGTTCTCACAATTGTAAACGTAAAACTTAAGGTAACAGAAAACTACACAGTATGGGCTAATGCTATGAAATTAGCATTGCAAGTTAAAAATAAAACTGGTTTTGTGGATGGAACATGTAAAAAATCAACAGAAAATGATATATTGGCTGGGCAGTGGGAAAGATGTAATTCTATAGTATTAACTTGGATCTTAAACTCCATATCCGAAGAATTATATGTAGGTCAAGTTTTCTCTAAGCTAGCTTCGGAAGTTTGGAATGATTTAAAAGAAACTTATGATAAAATAGATGGCTCTGTGGAATGTCTAATTTATGCGACACAAGATACGATTCATACAGGTTTCTAATACATAAAGAAATATCGTATGAAACATAAATAATATATAAAAACAAAAGTAGTGACTTGTTAAATTTGGAAATTATGATACGGATCCCGGTACGTACAAATAATGAAACAAAGTCATAGCTAAGGTTCTAATCTCTTTTGCCTCTGGCATGTCTGGTTAAAAGGAGATCCTACTAAACTCCGTAGACCTCAAAATATTCACTGAAAAACATAAAAATATATAATAGAAATTCGCCTTAGCATGTTAAATTTAAAATATGCAAAACATAATACATACATTTAAAACTTATAACGTACTTGAAGGTAGATGGACCAACTTGACTCGAGATACATAGATGGTGGATTTTCTTGAAACGGCAAGATAAGTCTTCACAACATTTACATGACGGTTGTCGTATAGAAACAATTGTATAATGTGACCACTGAGAAAAGGATACGTGACCGTACTTGTTAAAACGATTAATCTCTCTCTATATATATATGAAATGCCTAAAAAATATAACGCAGATGTAAATGGGGCTTACGTTGCATCCATCAAAAAGATTACAAACTTAAATGTGTACTTTATTCGTTCACCTATGATGATTCGGCCTACAACATCTACACGATAAATACAGATCATTTATAGTGTAATGTTTATAGATCTTATATCGTTCTAAAAACATATGAAATAGAAATTTGAAAAAAGAACCATCTATATACCAGTGATAAGTTTTTGAGACCGCCGGTCATACGCCAAAGTTCTCTAATAGATGGCACAGATGGATAAAGTGTAAACCGTTTTGACATGTAGCTACCATATGCAGTAAACTTAGTGTCTTCACTTACAACAATCTTCAAACCCCCGCAAATTAATTTGTAATTTTCATACTTTGGGTACTCTTCATATCGAAATAAGTGAACTTGAAAATGAGTCAACAAAAAAACACCACCAACCAAATTCAAATCATTATATCATCGACTTAGATGTCCCGGAACGAAGGCCGCCATTGTTTGTCGCTAGAATTCAAAGCACATACGTCTAAATTTAACTCACAAAATTGAAGAGAGCAAAAGATATTGAGACAATTGAGCTTACATTTTGATCAAGCAAAATCATGAGCAGGACGTTTTTAGTGGAGTCATACCGCATAAGAACAACCCGAACAGCTGTAAGATTATACCATACTCCACTATGTTTGAGCGAATCAAATGTGGCGACAGTTTGGTGATCATCCATGTTCTAGTAAATGTTGAATGTGATTATTATATAATTTTTTACGCGGTCATAGTGATTACACGATGTTAGAAAAGTGGGATTTTTAAGAAATGCAAATAATAGATATAAAATTAGAGTTTTCAAAGGTAACCACACTGTAAACCAACATAATTGAATAATATCTCACAGTGTAAATTGATAACAACATGGATAACAGTAATGCTAAAGCAAGAAATATCAAAATTTACTAATAATGTTAAGTGAAATTTTTATACTAACAATAGAAGTCGTACCAATAAAAATAAAGATGTACTGAAAATAATAAAAAATAATAATAATATGAGAATAATGAAAGGCAATTACTATTATTATAAATAATAATATTAAAGACCTGATGGCTAAGTATATATATTTTTCCACCACTTAAGTTGGATTTTTGTATACTTTTTGGAACCTGATAGGAGTGTGACGTTTTGAGTACTTAGCAAAAATCACTAATATAATGAAGGGTGTTTATGAAATACTTCAATCTGGAAGGGACAGTTGTGAAGTATTAATATATACAACACATCAAAATGATTGGAATTCACACCTACAGTTCGAGAAGCTTCAGGTCCTCAAAACCCTACCGCGTCCATCCTCGTCGTCTTTCGTAGATGTAAGCCGTATCCGGTGATATCGAAATATAAAAATATATAACGTATAAAAAGAAATTTATATACATTTAGTTGATTAAATATATTTATGTTGTTTTTGTCTCTGTTAGAAGTCTAAGGTTGTCTAAAATGTTTAACCGTATATCAAAGTTCACATTGTACTTTTATATTGTCTTTGTTCACGTTGCTCAATTTAATTGTAAAAAATGTTTTTTTGTTTGAATAAAAAAACGACTTACATAAGTTAGATAAATTGGTGTCGGGCTAAAATAAAAAACAAAACATGTATAGAACCAACATAAAAATAACTGTAACGAATAGGATACGTTAATAAAAGATTTTTATAAAATACAAGCCAAATGAAAATAACAACTATAGCAAATGTTATATCTTGAATAATAAACTGATTGTTTTTTAATATATCATTTTAAAAGTAATCTAACTTTTGATTACAATGATTTTGGAGGAATTATGCACTAAAACAAACTTTGGGTGACTTGGGACCCGTTTAATCAATTTCTCTTCTAGCTATTTTCTTTGATTTGATCTTATTGACCCATTAGATGAACATAAACGTAATCGACCCATAACTGGCATGTTAAAAAGGAGATATACTTAGTTACAAGGCATTTTGTGATCATTATTATTTTTATATATTGTCCAGAACGTGCCACCAGCTGTGTTGGTTCGGTTTTCAAGGGAGCATCGGTCAGAATGGGCCGACTTTAATAAAGATGCCTATCCTGCTGCATCGGTTAAAGCCAACCCATATAATACATATCCAGGGTCTTTTACGTTCTAGGGTTCATCGGTCAGAATGGGCCGACTTTAATCAAAGTTCTAGGGTTTTTTGCGTTCACTCTCCCCGTTGTGATGATGACCGAACCAAGGGTTCTAGCGATGGTCTGATGAACCGATCAAGGGTTGCATGTCTCAGATCTATGTAGATCGTTGATTCTCACTCACGCGATGGATGTTTTTGGGCTCAACACGGAGGCGTACGGAGTCACGGCGGTACCCGGCCTTGTCTTGGCCGATTTCGCTCTGGTAAGGGGTAGGAAGGCCTGCCGCCACCGGCGCTTTTGGTCGCATGGTTTCCTTGGCGGCAGCGGTGCCTCGGCCCGACCTTTCGAGCTTTTGACCTTTAAATATTTGTGCCCCTTTTGGTTTCTTGGTGATCGTGATTGAAATTATGCAGGTACGATGGATTCTTTCTATCAATGCTTGCGTTTAGCGTGTATCCTTTTGTGATTGAAGTGTGATTGTGATTGATTTTTTTTATCTTTTTTGAGTGGTTTGTTCGTGTGATTGTTGTGGGTTTTTGTTTCTTTAACGATCGTGATTGAATAGACTCATGGTTGTGTTGAGTTGGCAGCGTTATCATGGTTGTAAATTACCATTGCACCTATGGATTGTGGTTTGTGAATTGCATCTTTTTGTTAAATCTTGCTCATTTTTATCTGAATTATGCAGTTCTAAGAGGCTAATCTGTGTTTTTTCTTTTCATTTGCTTGATTACAATTAATAATCTAGTTTTTTTTGTTAAACTGATTTATGTGGTTTAATGTGTTAATTGAATATTTTAACAATATTTCTTATGTGAATAGGACTATTATGGTGTGATTCTACTTTGGGTACTTCATTATTACACACGGAAGAAGAGGATGGTGTGATTCTGCTTTGCTTACTTCATTACCCTGGTCTTTTTACGGTTGATGATCAGGTTTGTGTTGCGTCATTCTTGCTTTGCATTTGTTGCTTGTTTTGCCCGATGGATATATATTTATTTCCCATGTTCTTTTGGTTGAGGTTTGTGATGATTTACTCTCACTTTTGTATCTGTGAAAGTTATATAACGTCACAACCCTGTTGTGATGCCTTTCACCACCTCAGTAGATGATTCATTTCCCACTTTAGGGTTAGATTTAGCATATAAGTTGTAACAACATAACTCTTAACTTTAAGGCATTAACATTCAAATTTCATTAATATGCATAGATACGAACAACATAACCAAAGAAGCATGTCATTTCTAATGTGAGAAAATACTTACTTGTTATGAAAGTATGATGTTAAAGATTCTGAAACAGGCAAACAACAGACTTTGATCTACCTATAAACTGATATGTGAAACACAAATGTTAGGAATGATGCTTTTTATTTTCATACAATCCTAACAAACACCACATACTTCCATAGGGTATACATAGCACATTAATAATTTGAAACGGTAAGTAAAGAACCTTCGTTTAGAGTGTCACTTAGAAGATGAAGCTGAAACAAACGAAAACTACAACTAACCCTATAGGTATAATATGAAATGATGCTAAAAATGTTAAAAAACCTAATTTGGGCTGAAAGTTATTTAATTTTTTTTGATTGATCAAGCAGGGAAACATGATAAGCCTAATGCAAGATGATGGGGCCGCTTTGCCTCCTCTATGGGGTTGAGGTGGAGTGGATAGACGTCATCTACTGGTTAGGGGAGGCGACGATGGTGGTGAGACCACCATTGAAGCCCTTCAATGTTATGCCTCTCTGGTACCTAATTAGGGTTTACCAATGTGCTCTGTTTTGGCATTTAAATATTGTTGTTTATGATTGCGTGATGGGTTTGCCTGTTGGGCCCGCGATGTGGTCGACCGGATATGGCATGGCCGGTTTCCTCCAATGTTCCAGAATTCGTTTTTCGATGAGGTTATTGGCTGCATTTGGGTTAGTATATGTTGGTGATGATGAATATTAACTCATCTGAGACTTTTGAGGTTGGGTATGTTGGTGTTTCGGTGTTTGGTTCAAGTGTATTTCAAGGGCTATGATGATATACCGCAGTGGTGTCGGTTGCTTTGGCATGGCTATCGTTTACGGATAGCAGCCGCAACCGACCGTCGATTCTGAGCCAAAGCTAGAAATGAATGTGAAAATTTTCAAGACACTAAACCTAGCAAATGAATGTGAGAATCCATATATGCGATATATACAAGTAAGATTTGGGTTAGTATATGTCGATGATGATGAATATTAACTCATCTGAGACTTTTGAGGTTGGGTATGTTGGTGTTTCGGTGTTTGGTTCAAGTGTATTTCAAGGGCTATGATGACATACCGCAGTGGTGTTGGTTGCTTTGGCATGGCTATCGTTTACGGATAGCAGCCGGAACCGACAGTCGGTTCTACCGACCGTCGGTTCTGAGCCAAAGCTGGAAATGAATGTGAAAAATTTCAAGACACTAAACCTAGCAAATGAATGTGAGAATCCATATATGCGATATATACAAGTAAGATTTGGGTTAGTATATGTCGATGATGATGAATATTAACTCATCTGAGACTTTTGAGGTTGGGTATGTTGGTGTTTCGGTGTTTGGTTCAAGTGTATTTCAAGGGCTATGATGACATACCGCAGTGGTGTTGGTTGCTTTGGCATGACTATCGTTTACGGATAGCAGCCGGAACCGACCGTCGGTTCTGAGCCAAAGCTGGAAATGAATGTGAAAATTTTCCACACACTAAAGCTAGCAAATGAATGTGAGAATCCATATATGCGATATATACAAGTAAGAATATCTTACTCATGCAACTTGACACACCCACACACACTTGTAAATATATAACTAAACTGATTTATGTGGTTTAATGTGTTAATTGAACATTTTAACAATATTTTTATGTGAATAGGACTATTATGGTGTGATTCTGCTTTGGGTACTGGACTTATTACACACGGAAGAAGAGGATGGTGTGATTCTGCTTTGGTTACTTCATTACCATGGTCTTTTTCCGGTTGAAATTAGGTTTGTGTTGCTTCATTCTTGCTTTGTATTTGTTGCTTGTTTTGCATGATGTATGAATATTTATTTCCCCTGCTCTTTTGGTTATTGTATCTGTGAAAGTTGTATAACGTTTGTGAAACGGTGTTGTGATCTGCTAGATGATATGCGTCCTTGAATTACTTTAGCTAAAGGTGACAAAATATACAGTTGGGGTAGGGGGTCAATAAATTAAATTAGGTTAAAACTTTGTGTTCATAATTTTTTTTTCTTTTTGGAAATATATAACTACTTAACTTGTGTAGCTTGATTACAATTAATAATCTAGGTGAAAACTTTCTGTTCAAATGTTTTTTTTTGGAAATATATAACTAATTAAGTTGTGTAGCTTGATTACAATTAATAATCAAGCTAAATATATAACTAAAATGATTTATGTGGTTTAATGGGTTAATTGAACATTTTAACAATATTTTTATGTGAATAGGACTATTATGGTGTGATTCTGCTTTGCGTACTGGACTTATTACACACGGAAGAAGAGGATGGTGTGATTCTGCTTTGGTTACTTCATCACCCTGGTCTTTTTCCGGTTGAAATCAGGTTTGTGTTGCTTCATTCTTGCTTTGTATTTGTTGCTTGTTTTGCATGATGTATGTATATTTATTTCCCCTGCTCTTTTGGTTATTGTATCTGTGAAAGTTGTATAACGTTTGTGAAACGGTGTTGTGATCTGCTAGATGATATGGGTCCTTGAATTACTTTAGCTAAAGGTGACAAAATATACAGTTGGGGTAGGGGGTCAATAAATTAAATTAGGTTAACACTTTGTGTTCATAATTATTTTTTTCTATTTGCAAATATATAACTACTTAACTTGTATAGCTTGATTACAATTAATAATCTAGGTGAAAAGTTTCTGTTCAAATTTTTTTTTTCTTTTTGGAAATATATGACTAATTAAGTTGTGTAGCTTGATTACAATTAATAATCAAGCTAAATATATAACTAAACTGATTTATGTGGTTTAATAAGTTAATTGAACATTTTAACAATATTTGTTATGTGAATAGGACTATTATGGTGTGATTCTGCTTTGGGTACTGGACTTATTACACACGGAAGAAGAGGATGGTGTGATTCTGCTTTGGTTACTTCATTACCCTGGTCTTTTTCCGGTTGAAATCAGGTTTGTGTTGCTTCATTCTTGCTTTGTATTTGTTGCTTGTTTTCCATGATGTATCTATATTTATTTCCCCTGCTCTTTTGGTTATTGTATCTGTGAAAGTTGTATAACGTGACAACCCTGTTGTGATGCCTTTCACCAACTCAGTAGATGATTCAATAAGAAACTTAAAACTGAAAAAGTGAATTAAGTTGCTATAGTAAAGACTCATGGAGGATGAGAATAGAGTCAGCATTGTTAGGAGCATAGGTAGAAGTTTGAGTAGAGCAGCTGAAAAATTGCATCATAACTCTTAACTTTAAGGTATTAACATTCAAATTTCCTTAATATGCATAGATACGAACAACATAACAAAAGAAGCATGTCATTTCTAATGTGAGAAAATACTTACTTGTTATGAAAGTATGATGCTAAAGATTCTGAAACAGGCAATCTGCAGACTTCGATCTACCTATAAAATGATATGTGAAACACAAATGTTAGGAACGATGCTTTTTATTTTCATACAAACCTAACAAACACCACATACTTCCATAGGGTATACATAGCACATTAATAATTTGAAACTGTAACTAAAGTACCTTCGTTTAGAGGATCACTTAGAAGATGAAGCTGAAACAACAATTCATGAAACAAATGCCTAATATTAAATGTATAAGATCATACATGGTAAACCTACAAAATCGGTGCTAGAAATCAGGAAACAGTGTGGTTAACTGCCCCACTACCCCTGTAACTGTTTAAAAACCAACTGAACTTTCCTGAAACATTGCTATGACTAAGTCTATTTAGAAATATATTAATTTAACCCAATAAGAAAACGGCATGATAAGCCCATGGAGCCCAATACATATATAAAGCCCAGCATTAATACATCAGCATAATAAGCCCATGGAGCCCAATACATATATAAAGCCCAGCACCTAATAAACAACTTCCAAAATAAAACACAGCCCAAGCCCCAAAAAGCTAGATATAGCAATCAGCCCATCCAAAAACCCTCACAAAAAAACCAATCCATAAAAAGCAGATCCCCATAATGCGAGATATCTACACTCCAGCCCATCTCATCCAAAAAACATGCCCAATACATAAACAGCTGAAGAATATAATCAACAGATTTAAAAAGCTGATGGTGATCAGCTGTTTAAACAGCTGACAAAACGACTGAAGCTCTTTATCAGTTGTTTTAAACAGCTGATGAGCAAAATCTGTTGTAAACGACTGAAGCTCTTTATCCATAAACCCAAACCCAATATACAAACAGCTAAAGGCAGCTGATCTTCAGTAGATAAACATCAGTAGTTTAAACAGCTGCTTTCAGCTGTTCTTCAGCAGATGAGCATCAGCAGTTATAAACAGCTGAAAGCAGCTGTTCTTCAGTAGATGTGCACCAAAAATGGTGTTAAGTTTATTAGATAAACATCAGTAGTTTAAACAGCTGAAGCTCTTTAGTATGGTATATTTTCGATAATAATTACTTTTTCCAGTATAATTTTAGGAATGGCTTGTATATTGTATTTTCATGCGTATACAATACTCTAAACTTTAAAACTTTGGTTGTGGAGAAGTGTGCAGATGGATTAAAGTATGCTACTATGCTCTGTTTTAATTTATCATATTTGTTAGAATAAATAATTTAATGTGGGTTTGGATAAGATTTTTAATTTGTTTTCTCACTTAAATAATTATTGCTTTTGAAATTAAAAAAAAACTAACCTCTGAATGTATTTGCACATGTTTGCTTCTCTAGTTAGAAAGCTGATCTATATTATGCACTTAATATTATTACTAATATTGTTACTATTATTAAAACTACTTAAACTATTATTATTTTTATTAGTATCATGGATTCAACTATTTCTGTAACATATCACATTAATAATTTGAAACAGTAAGTAAAGTACCTACATTTCCTTCAGAGGTTCACTTAGAAGATGAAGCTCAAACAACAATTCATGAAACAAAAGCCTAATATTAAATTTATAAGATCATACAAGTTAAACATACAAAAATAGGTGCTAGAAATCAGGAAAGACTGTGCTTAACTGTCCCACTACCCCTGCAACTGTTTAAAACTCATCTCAACTTTCCTGAAACATTGTTATGACTCAGTCCATTTAGAAATATATTAAAACACACCATATATATTATAATTTTAATATTTGTATAAGTAAATGTACTAATCCAGTAACTCTTTCATTGTAGTTGACATTGTTAATATTGTTTACTATTATTAAAACTACTATGAATATTATTATTTTTATTAGTATCATGCATTTAACTGTTACTGTAACTGTTAAGTTTCATTTGACATGATTAGTAATTTTATTGTATTTTATGGTATTACTCAAATAAATATGCTACATTATATGAAAAAAAATTATTGTAATTTATTCTAAGATTTGACAATCATTAAGAAGTTTGAATATTTTTCATTTGACAAACGTTAAGATACAAAATCGGTGCTAGAAATCAGGAAACAGTGTGCTTAACTGACCCACTACCCCTGCAACTGTTTAAAACTCATCTTAATTACCCCTGCAACTGGTTTATGTTTCTAAAATTTTAATTTAACCCAATAAGAAAATGACATGATAAGCCCATGGAGCCCAATACATATATAAAGCCCAGCATTAATACATCAGTATAATAAGCCCATGGAGCCCAATACATATATAAAGCCCAGCACCTAATAAACAACTCCCAAAATAAAACACAGCCCAAGCCCCAAAAAGCTAGATATAGCAATCAGCCCATCCAAAAACCCTCACAAAAAAACCAATCCACAAAAGCCAGATCCCCATAATGCGAGATATCTACACTCCAGCCCATCTCATCCGAAAAACATGCCCAATACATAAACAGCTGAAGAATATAATCAGCAGATTTAAAAAGCTGATGGTGATCAGCTGTTTAAACAGCTGACAAAATGACTGAAGCTCTTTATCAGTTGTTTTAAACAGCTGATGAGCAAAATCTGCCGTAAACGACTGAAGCTCTTTATCCAGAAACCCAAACCCAATATACAAACAGCTAAAGGCAGCTGATCTTCAGTAGATAAACATCAGTAGTTTAAGCAGCTGAAAGCAGCTGTTCTTCAGCAGATGAGCATCAGCAGTTGTAAACAGCTGAAAGCAGCTGTTCTTCAGTAGATGTGCACCAAAAATGATGTTAAGTTTATGTTGGATCATGATGAGGCTGATGTAACCAAAACCACTTCATAGTCATTTTTGGTGCTACATTGAAGGGCTTCCGAAGCAAAGCAAGAGATCTTCCGAGAGTCTGAAGACAACAGCTGAAGTCAACAACTGAAGACAACAGCTGAAGTCAACAACTGAAGACAACAGCTGAAGTCAACAACTGAAGACAACAGCTGAAGTCAACAACTGAAGACAACAGCTGAAGTCAACAACTGAAGACAACGGCTGAAGTCAACAACTGAAGACAACAGTTGAAGCCAACAGCTGAAGACTATCTTCCGAAGACAAAGTCTGATGAAAGAGCTAAAGACAAAGTCTGAGCTTCCGAAGACAAAGTCTGATGAAAGAGCTGAAGACAAAGTCTGAGCTTCCGAAGACAAAGTCTGATGAAAGAGCTGAAGACAAAGTCTGAGCTTCCGAAGACAAAGAAGACTCCAAGCCTCGGAAGAAGCAGTCTTCGAAGTAAAAGTGGCTTCGAAAGAAGTTATTCTTCCGAAGTACTTTATTCTTCGGAAGACATTGCGATGACCAGCAGATAAAATATGGTCCCTGACAGTCCGCTGCAGACCTCTGATACAGCATGGCATCTTCCTAAAGAGCCATGTTGTTGACCATGCTTTATTCTACTGTTCACCTTTTTATGATAGTACATGTTACCAACTTTGGTTGGTGACAAAAGGTAAGTCAGGAACATGTCCTGACTACCAACTCTCAGGCAAAATGTCTGAAAGACCTCACCTAGAATCTTGTAGTATAGATGTAAGGTTAGAGGTGTCCAGCTGGTATCAAAGTATATCTGGCTGTAGGTAGTATTATATATATCTTCTCCTTGTAACTCATTAGAAGTGATTTTAAGAGTCCAAGAGTCTTGTAATCCTTTGAGTTGAGAAGCAATATATAAAAGTACCTTGAAAATTTACTTCCTGTGTTAATTTTCTTACTGCCTGTTACTTGTTATATTGTGATCAACTCTTCATAGACTACTTGCTGAGTGTTGTTCATACTGAGTTGAGAGAAAAACCACCCATAATCAATCCTGCAATTGGTATCAGAGCTTTAGGCTCTTGATTGTGAGATCTTACCATCCAAATCAACCTGTTTTTCACTCCTCACTACAAACCACTCACTCAAATGGCTGCTCTCTCCAAGGCTGATATGGAAACCGGTACCATGACCAAGTCCCCACTGATCACCCCTGAAGACTTTGAAACATGGTGTATCAGAATGGAAGGCTTCATCAAGTGTCAAGATTCAAGGATGTGGGACTCCATTGTCAATGGTCCTTTCATACCAAGCACCACTTCTGCCGCTGGTAATTGCATCATTCCAAAAGATGTTGATGATTACTCAGAAGAAGACAGGAAGAGAATAGAGCTGGATCAAAGGGCTATGACTTCTCTCCAAACTGCTCTCCCCAACTCCGTCTACAGATGCTTCAAGAAGTGCAAAACTGCTAAAGATTTATGGGAAGCACTGAAACTGATGTATGAAGGATCCAAGGAAACCCAAGAGAATAAGAAGGATCTCTTGAAGCAGCAGTTTGAGAACTTTACTTTCAAGGCTGGTGAGACCTTGACTCAATAATACTTCAGGTATGTTGAGCTAGTAGATACTCTGGAGGATATTGGAGTAGCTCTTGAGAATAGAGACATAGTTAGGAAGTTCATGTCTTTCCTTCCTAAACTATGGATACATTACTGTGTTGTAATCAAGAGAACTTCAGACCTTAAGACTCTTACTCTAACAGAGTTGTATGGTATCCTAAGTGCATTCCAGATGGAGATGAACATGCAGAACTCCTCTGGTCACTCCAATAACCAACTGAGTTCAGCCCTTCATGTGATTGAAAGGGAAATCACGGAACCACAACATCAGTTGTTGTGTTACCCTGACAACTCACACAGCGGACCTTACATTACTCTACCTGAGACTCCAAAGTCTCAAAAGGTTCAACACAACTCCTCTCAGGATAGTTGTGCCTTTGTCTCTGGAAGTGGACACTCTGGTGATTTTCAATACTGCTTTGATGATCTTGAGTGCTTTAGTCCAGATGATGTGAAGTATATGGATATTTTCCAGCAGATGGCTCTTTTAACTTACAGAGCGAAGAAGTTCTTCAAGAGAACTGGAAGGCAATTCCCACAAAACCCAGTCAACAGCAGGTTTGGGTTTGACAAAAGCAAAGCAAAGTGTTACAACTGCAACCAACTTGGTCACTTTGCTAGGGAATGCAAGGCTCCCAAGAACAACCCGGGAACCCCACAGGCCTCCACACATCCCACTGCTTCAAAGCATGAAGAGAAGTCAACTGAAACAGCTGTTGTGGCTCAAGAAGTTGACTGGAGCTTCATGGTACAGGATGTGACTCCTGCTCAAGCACTCATGGCCGGAACAGATGATGATCAGGTATATGAACATCTTTGTACTGCTGCCTGTATTGCTAAAGTTAAACTCTATAAGGATTACATTTCGGAAATCAGATCTGAGGTTGAGTCTTTAAATGTGCTAAAATCTGATTTTAAGAAAGCTGAATCTGACTATCAAAAGAAAATTGAGGAGTTAGAGAAAACTGTGTCTCTTTTAAAACATGAAAAGACTAATTATAAGACTCAAATTAAACATCTGATATCCAAACTATCTGAGGTTCAAGCCCAGTTGGTCACAGCTGAGGCTCAGGCCAGGAAGCAAGCTATTGCTGAGTAAAGCTTCCAAACTATTCTTGCATCAACCTCTCATTCCAAAATGTTTTATCAAAACAAAGAAGGGTTGGGAACCAATGAAATAGCTCCACCACACTCTTATGAGTCTATTAGACTACCTAGATGTGGTACTGAAGAGCAAGAGGTTCCAACTACTGACCCTTCTCCATTGGAACTAAAGGATGAGACGAAAATAATGGCCACCACAGGGGAGAAACAGGAGGATATACTCATCTCCACCTGTGAAGACCAAATCCTAACCACCAAGGCAAGAAGAAGCAGAGCTAAAGCTGCTAGAAGGACTGCCAAGAAGGTTGTAGAGTCCAAGCTTAAGATCGACCCAAAGCAAAAGGGTGTCTTCATTTCTGCCGGATTTCAAGTGGTAGGTACTTCTGATTCAGGAAAAGAGTGTAATACCAGCACTCCTATCCAACTGAAGGATCAGAAATTGAAAAGGAAAGTTGCTGATGAAGAGAAGAAACCTAAGAAACAGCAACCTGCAAGTTCCCAGAAAACTAACATTGCATGCATAATGTGTGGTCTGCACAACCACATGGCTAAAGATTGTTACTACAATCCAGCAAGCACACATTATGCAAATAATATTAGAAAAGAAGGAGTCAGAGAAGGTTTATCAGTTGGACCACTTCAAAAGGTCCAAATGATGAAAAAGGGAAGGTTGGTCTCGGAAGCCAAGTTGCTTTCGGAAGAAACTACTTCTTCCGAAAGGAAGATGGCTTCGGAAGCCAAACCTTCTAAGGTTCGGAAGAACAAGAAGGCTCCCTTGAAACCATCTCAGAAGAAGACTACTTCGGAAAAAAAGGTGGTGAAGGTTTTTTTCAAAAAGAAAGAAGCTTCGGAAGAAGACCATGCTGCACAAGCTTCAACAAGCTCATCTTCAAAGAACAACCAAGGGATGGATTGGAAGATCAAGGAAGATGCTGCAGCCCAAACCTCTTCTTCAACAACGACCACTATTGAACCCCAATGCATATCTTTTGGTTCAATTATGTCACTATCGTTGGAAGAGCCCAAGACCAGCAAGGCTTGGGCTTCCAAACAAAACTAACCATCTCATCTTATGTGCAGGGACGTCCATTTGACAAGAACAACAATGTCTGGATTGTAGATAGTGGATGCTCCAGGCACATGACAGGGAACAGATCTCTCCTTCAACAATTCCAGAACTTTGATGGAGGGCCTGTCCAATTTGGAGGTGAGGCCGGAGGATATATTTCGGGCAGAGGAAGTATATCCAATGGCAGAATAAACATTGACAATGTTCACTTTGTCAAACAGCTTGAACACAATCTGTTAAGTGTTTCTCAATTCTGTGACCAGAAGCATCAGATGCTCTTCACAGAACATGAGTGCATTATCCTCAAACCAGGGATGACAATTCCGGATTCTTAGATCTCCCAGGAAAGGGGATATGTACAAGCTGGATATGAACAATGCTTCTCCTATGGGTGAAGTATCATGCTTTCTTTCCAAAGCTGGTAGTGATGAGTCAACACTATGGCATAAACGTATGTGTCATGTGAATTTTAAAACAATGAATAAATTGGCTAAAAATAACTTGGTACATGGTTTGCCTAAAAAGGAATTTTTCTACAAAGATAACTGTGTTGCATGCCTGAAAGGGAAACAACACAGATCATCTCACAAATCCAAATGTGTTAACTCTATCACTACTCCATTACACTTATTGCACATGGATCTCTTTGGTCCCACAAGTATAATGAGCATTGGAAGGAAATCATACTGCCTTGTGATAGTTGATGATTTTACAAGATTTACATGGGTATTCTTTTTAAGAAGTAAAGATAAAACTGCTGAAACTTTAAAATCTTTTATTCTTAAAATAGAAAATCAAATTGATCACAAGGTTAAGATCATTAGAAGTGATCAAGGGACTGAGTTTAAGAACTTTGTTCTTGACTCATTCTGTGACTCAAAACGGATTGCCAGACAATACAGTGCTCCCAGAACTCCTCAACAAAACGGTGTTGCTGAGAGGAGGAACAGGACACTTATTGAGGCTGCTCGGACCATGTTAGCTGATTCAAAGCTGCCTCTAACATTCTGGGCAGAGGCAGTCAGCACTGCATGCTATGTGTAGAACAGGGTTCTTGTAGTTAAGCCCCATGGTAAAACCCCTTATGAGTTATGGAACAAGAGGCCACCGTTCGTTGGCTTTCTAAGGTCCTTTGGCTGCAGGTGTACCATACTTAACACAAAGGACAACTTAGCAAAGTTTGCTGAGAAGTCGGATGATGCTATCTTTATTGGATACTCTTCTAGCTCTAAAGCTTATAGAGTATACAATATCAAGAATCAACAATTTAAGGAATCATCCAATATAGTTGTTAATGAGCACACTCCTTGTGTTAGGGGGAATGGACCTGAGTATATCTTTGATTTAGAATTGTTTCCAAACTATTCTAAACCATCTTGTGAGAATGTTTCAGCTGGAACAGGTGCTCAAGAGAATGTTGATGCTGATGCTGATGCAAGTTAACTGTTTGAGCTTCCCAGACCTCTTCTAAATTCTCCAAGAGCTGAAAGGCAACAAGCTTCAACCATTCACAGATCTGATAGTGTAACTATCTCCAGGAATAATGAAGCTTCAACAAGTGAATCACTTGATCAACCTTAAAGTTCTTCAGGTGATCCATTACAACACCAGGTTGAGGGAAGTAGTATTCTGAAGGAACATGCAACTGTTAATCCTACTCCACAACCAACCATTGATGATGTTTCTCAATCATTTAATCAGTCCTCATTGAATGACTTTGAAACAGCAGTTGGACAGAGTGATCCAGTTCCTGATCAGAATATGTCTAACCTAGACTTATCTCTGCAACTGGAAGTGATTCCTCGTCTTAGGATTCACAACACTCATCCAACTGAGAACATCATAGTGAATGTCTCTGAGGGTGTGAGAACAAGAGGACAAACTCATCATGGTAATGTCTGCTTGTATTCATGCTTCTTGTCTCAGATGGAACCAAAGAAGGTAGAAGATGCCTTAAAGGATAGTAGTTGGGTTGAATCGATGCAGGAGGAGCTGCTTCAATTCAGAAGACAAAAGGTCTGGAATCTATGCCCACTACCATCTGGTCAAGTACCCATAGGCACTAAATGGGTATTCAGGAACAAGAAAGATGATAGAGGCTTGATTATCAAGAATAAGGCAAGACTAGTAGTTCAAGGGTACACCCAGGAGGAAGGAATTGATTATACTGATGTCTTTGCACCTGTTGCAAGACTTGAGGCAGTTAGGATCTTCCTTGCTTATGCTGCATCCAAGAACTTCACAGTCTACCAACTTGACGTCAAGTGTGCTTTTCTATATGGGGATATAGATAGGGAAATCTATGTATGTCAACCTCCAGGATTTGAAGACCCACAGCACCCCAACTACGTGTGCAAACTGGATAAAGCTCTATATGGGCTGCACCAAGCACCTAGGCTGTGGTATGAGACCTTGTCTTAGTTTCTCCTGAAGAATGGATACACTAGAGGTACCATTTACAAGACTCTTTTCATCAGAAAGAGTGGAGAAGACATTTTGCTAGTACAAGTCTATGTTGATGACATCATATTTGGTTCTTCAAACGATCAAATGTGCAAGGACTTTGAAAACATTATGAAGCAGAAGTTTGAGATGAGTTCTATGGGAAAAATGGACTTTTCCTTGGAATTCAGGTGAAACAGATGAAGAAAGGGTTCTTCATAAGTCAATCTAAGTATGTCTCAGACATCTTAGAAAGATTTGAAATGAAGAATTGTAAACCAGCCAAGACACCCATACCCAGAAACCATAATCTTTGCCCTGACCTTGAGGGGGAGGATACTGATCAACATCAGTATAGAGCAATCATTGGTTCTCTAATGTATCTCACTGCTAGTAGACCAGATATCATGTTTGCCACATGCATTTGTGCAAGATATCAGGTTGCTCCAAAGGTGTCTCACCTAGCTGCTGCAAAGAGGATCCTCAGATACCTCAAAGGAGCACATAAACTAGGTCTCTGGTATCCAAGAAATAGTAATTTCAATCTCTATGGATACTCTGACAGTGACTATGGTGGCTGCAACATTGACAAGAAATCAACATCAGGAGAATGTCAATTTCTTGGTGGAAGGATTATCTCATGGCAATGCAAGAAACAATCCTGTGTCTCTACATCAACTGCTGAAGCTGAATACATTGCTACTGCTAGCTGTTGTACTCAACTGATATGGATTCAAAATCAGATGTTAGACTATGGATTCAACTTCATGACTACTCCTATCCATATTGACAACAATAGTGCTATCTCCATTACTGAGAATCCGGTGAAGCACTCCAAGACAAAGCACATTGATATCAGGTATCATTTCATTAGAGATATTCATGAGAAACATCTGATCAAGTTAATCAAAGTTGACTCAAATGAACAATATGCTGATTTGTTCACAAAGGCATTTGATGAACAAAGATTTAAGTATCTTATATCAGCTATTGGGATGATAAATTTTGATTAACTACCTCTTTTGAAAAGCTTTTTAAATGTGTAATGTCTTGGGTCAATACAATCTAAGCCCTGTTAAAAAAGGATCTTTTATTCTAAATGTAAATTCCTTCCGAAGAGGAATTAACTCTCGGAAAATATTCTTGAATATCTTCCGAAGCCAAAATTCCTAAATAGAAATTGTCTTCTCGGAAGAGTTTTTGGTCTCGGAAGAAGCAATTGATTTTACATCAGATCTACTTCCGAAGCTTATAAAACTCTCCATTCGGAAAGATAACGTTACCTTCGAAAGCAATGTTTTGCTTCGGAAGAGAAAGTATCTTTAAAGGACCATTTTACCTTCGGAAGCAATGCCTTGCTTCGGAAGAGAAATTGACTTCGGAAGACAATTACCTTCGGAAATATTTTACATTCGGAAGTAAAGGTTTTTATATGTAACGGATATCTTTTGGGCTCCACTCTGTAAAAAGTAAAGATTTTGTCCATGATGGTCAGATTATTTAAAATTATCCTTTGCCGCCACTATCATTTCTCCACCGTAAACCACCATACCACCCACAGTAACCCCAAACAGTTACCCTATTACCGCTACTACCACAATTCATCCCTTTTAAATAATCTTGACTGATCAATTTCATCTTCTTTTACCAATTTACTGACCTAACTATTTCCTTCACTGTCAAACCTGCAATTTCACCCAAATTTCAAGCTTACCTTTTCTTCAATGGCGCTAAACCCTCAGCATAACCAAGTCGCATTACTTGATTCGTCAAGGGATGCCGACTTCACCCAAATCATCACCTTTCTTACCGAATACACATACCTCACTGCACTTACAGTTAACCCCACCGTATACTCCAACCATATGTCCGAATTCTGGAGCAACGGTCAAACTGCAGTTTTGAATGGGGTTCGAGTCCTGAGAACCCATATTTGTGGCCAAGAGTTGGTCATCACTGAACAGCTCATCAGGGAGCATCTTGAGCTCCATGATGATGGGGCTCCTACTGAGTTCCCCAAAGAAGACTTGGAAGACACCTATATATTCATGGGATATGGAAAGGATGTAAGCAGGTCTACCGTCTACAAGTTTAACTTCTCTTACCGTTGGAAGTTCCTGCTGCACATTATCCTGCACTGCCTCTCCAACAAATCAAGGGGTTGGGATCAAATCCCATATGAACTAGGATGCCTAGTTCATGGGTTGGTGAGAGGTCTCCGATTCAACTACTCACGATTTGTGTTGACCAACCTTATCAGCAATCTGAGCAGGGATACATTCTTCATGTATCCCAGATTTATTCAACACATAATCAACTGTGAGCTGGAACCAAGCAAGCTTGTCTGCGCAGCTGCTCTTACCGTTCCACAAATGAGGCCTACCATCTTCAAAATACTGAAGAAGGTTTCCATCAACTTCACTGGAAGGTACACTCAATTACCTCCAGAGATGACTGAGCGCATAGCTCCTGGTGACATCCCTGTTATCCCCACAGGTGATGAACCCACACCAGCAACCTTCACCACAATGCCAAAATCTTCTTTACCCATCAAAGCTATATACCAGAGACGACCCAAACGAACCCTTGTTCAATCTACTCTGATTGAACAAGCTCCTTCAGTTCAAACCAAAAGGGCTAGAGTGGAATCATGGGCTCCCACTCAGTCCGAGGTCACACCATCCTTCACATTCGACCTCAATGTGGGTTTTGAGCCTCCTCAGTCTCAAACCTAAGAGCCCGAACCCCAAGCCTTAAGCCCACAGGGTGAGTCTCTACACTCCCCTGTGCAGCCTTCTAGGGACAGCCCCACCATAGGCTCAATGCCTGTAGACATTGATCTAGGTCCCGGGTCAGTAGGTTTATCTTCCCTATCTTTCACTGACCTTTTACTCCGCACTGATGAAGATATTACATCTCTCCATGGCCATGAAGTTGATCTACAACACCCTCTGAAAGATCAACAGAGCCAAGAGGGATCCCTTTTCTCTAGCCCCCATCAGCAGCCAATTACTGAGGTGAGTCCCACTGATGTGGAGGGGACTCATGTAGACTCAGCTGCCACTACTCAGAGTCTCTCATTGAGCCCTCATGACAGTGGTAACATAATTAGGACTGAGTCTACGGCAACTTTGCCCATTGACATCTCTGAAAGAGATGACTCTGAGCAAAGGAAACCAGGGTGCCAAGAAGCCACATCTGGTGGTGAGACTGAGCATACTAAGTATGTTATCTCATCTACCCGTGATTCTTCTCATGAAGATGAGGGAAGTATGCAACTAACACTTCAGTACTTGCTTTCTAAGGTCTCCAACCTGGAATCACAGGTGAGGATCTTAGAATCAAGGACTGCCACTCAGCAACTTGAGATTAACACTCTCAAGGCCAAACTAGCTGAGAAACAGACGGAGAGGTCTGTTAGGCATGTACCAATTCAGGTCTCACTGAATTCTTCCTCTAGCTCATCTAGCTCTCAAGATGATGCTACCAAAAAGGGGGAGAAAGTTCAGAGACAAACAATTGAGGACCACAGACCCAATTTCTTACTTCCCAACTCATCACACTACCTGAGTCATCTCAATCTTTTCTAGAGATTGACTCAAATATGCTTCAAGATCTCTACCGACTTTTCACAAAGTTTGTATTGAGATCCTCCCTAGAACAGCCCAGCCCCGACACCACACTCATATATTTTGGGGCTGAGGAGCTTCAAAGACTGACTGCACCTTCTACCACTGTGGAAGAAGTTGGTCAACCTAAAGTCCACATGGAACCTGAGATTAGCTTCGAAGGGGAAATGGAGACTGATGGCCCAGCAACTGAAACAGTTGGGACAGAACTTGCAGCTGTCTTAACTTCTGAACTCAAGCTGAAGCTTCCGAAGCTGACATGGAAGCCTCGAAAGAACAAGAAAAGTCTTCCGAGGCCGAAATAGAAACTGTGGAAGGCTTATTCCAGATGTCCGAGGAACTGATCATCATAGATGTTATTGCTGAAATAGCATCTGAGGTGAGCAGGGAGGACATTTCTGACATTCCTCCAACCCAAACACCAGCTGAACCTCTCTCTCAATCACAACCATCCATCCAAGAACCACCACAGTCAAGCACTGCCAAAGACAAAGGAAAAAGAAAGCTGACTGCGGAAGAGCTTCAGGAGGAGGAGAGGATTGAGAAACTCAAAAAGAAAGGTAGGTTTCCTACTGAAAAGCTGCTAGCTGCTAGTTCTAAGGCAACTGCAACCAATCAGGAAGAGATCAACCAAAAGAGAAGGACAGCACTCATTGACCAGCTCATCAGCCTAGGAGCTGTCAATAAGGAAGTACTCCTGCTACCATTAGAGGAGTTGGTGTCTTTGGAGAGGTCAACCAGGCTAAAGCAAGAAGAACAAGCCAGGTTGACCTTGGAGAGGGAAGAAGAAGAAAGAAGAGAAGCAACCCTGAAGCTGAGAGAGGACAGGATTAAATTCCTACTCTCAAGAGGCTTCAGTCATCCTGAACTGTCTCCTCATGATGATGACATGATCCTGCTGCTCCACAACAAAGAGCAGGATCAAATGGAGAAGGAAAGGAAGAGAGCTGCTAGGGAGAAGTTGAGGGAGAAGAAGAGGAAGGAAGAAGAGAAGGGGGTCACTGCCGCCAAGAAGTCAAATGACAAAGCCTGGATGAAAGACTATCTCTGGGCTCATGGCTTCTCTGGTAGGTAGGTGGGACCTATGTCCGAAAGGACACTCTAGCGGATAGTCAGTGAAATTAAAGCTGACATCCGTTTTGGGAAAAGGAAGGAGATGTACAGGAGGGTAAAGGGAATGGTCTTCATCCCAGCCACTCAACCACAGTCAACCACTAAACCACAACCCATACCAGAAGAACCAACCCCATTCCCCATCAAAACAGAACCCACTGATGAAACCTTCACCCCTGAACCCACAACACTACCCAAACCTACCACATCACCTCAACCACCCAAACTACCCATCCTAAAACCCAAAACACAACCCAAAACCACTAAACCTAAGCCTACCCAACAAAAACCAAGACCATCCCCTCAGCCTCCTCAACATCTCTCCTTTGAGGAAATAAAGGAGTTCAAGACAAGGCTCATCAACTGCACCACTTTGAGCAGCATCTCCTGTGAGGGAGACCTTATCAACATCACCTATGTTGATAACTCTTCAAGCTCCCTCACCCTAGGCCAATTTCTTGAGTTGCCTAGAGACATTTTGGGCCAGGCTGCAAGACTTCTTGGTCTCAACTCCGATACCCTCAATGCTGAGGAGAAGAGACTAAGAAGGAGACTGGTGACTCTACTGGATACAAGGAAAGAGGACAGGATTTCTAGTCAATCTCCTGGACCTAGGAATGCTATAATCCAGTGGAGGTTCGATGAACCTTCTCACAACTTTGTTGTGGAAAGGGAGAATAGTGAAACCAACAGGCTCAATGCCACTTCTCTCCTGCATCTCAGCAGATTTGATCTTGCTGAGCTTGCTGAGAAGCCATTCTCCAATCCCTCCAACTCTGAGACTGTTACACACATCAGAAATCATATCAGCGGTCTCCACTTGGCTGAACAAAGTAGAAGAGCCAAGATTGAAGAAGAGTTGAAGCTGAAAAGAGCGGAAGACAAGGAAAGACCAACCACTAAAGGCACAGCCTTTCTACAGATGGTGGAAGGTCCTGAATTAGAACCAATAGTTAGATGGGAATATGACTATAGTTCCCATCAACTAACTCTCTTCAGAGGGCCACAACAAAGGGTACATATAATCCAAGGAGACAGAGTGGAGGTTTTGTCTACCAAGGATCTGTACAAGATTCTCAGCACCACGTCAGGAAAGAATAAAGATACTGATAAACACTTACTTTCCCTGGTGCTGAGAACTTTAAGAAGAAGAGGGAAGTGAAGTTTTGGTAGCATCAGCCTAGGGGGAGTTTGTTGGATCATGATGAGGCTGATGTAACCAAAACCACTTCATAGTCATTTTTGGTGCTACATTGAAGGGCTTCCGAAGCAAAGCAAGAGATCTTCCGAGAGTCTGAAGACAACAGCTGAAGTCAACAACTGAAGACAACAGCTGAAGTCAACAACTGAAGACAACAGCTGAAGTCAACAACTGAAGACAACAACTGAAGTCAACAACTGAAGACAACGGCTGAAGTCAACAACTGAAGACAACAGTTGAAGCCAACAGCTGAAGACTATCTTCCGAAGACAAAGTCTGATGAAAGAGCTGAAGACAAAGTCTGAGCTTCCGAAGACAAAGTCTGATGAAAGAGCTGAAGACAAAGTCTGAGCTTCCGAAGACAAAATCTGATGGAAGAGCTGAAGACAAAGTCTGAGCTTCCGAAGACAAAAAAGACTCCAAGCCTCGGAAGAAGCAGTCTTCCGAAGTAAAAGTGGCTTCGGAAGAAGTTATTCTTCCGAAGTACTTTATTCTTCGGAAGACATTGCGATGACCAACAGATAAAAGTATGGTCCCTGACAGTCCGCTGCAGACCTCTGATACAGCATGGCATCTTCCTAAAGAGCCATGTTGTTGACCATGCTTTATTCTACTGTTCACCTTTTTATGATAGTACATGTTACCAACTTTAGTTGGTGACAAAAGGTAAGTCAGGAACATGTCCTGACTACCAACTCTCAGGCAAAATGTCTGAAAGACCTCACCTAGAATCTTGTAGTATAGATGTAAGGTTAGAGGTGTCCAGCTGGTATCAAAGTATATCCGGCTGTAGGTAGTATTATATATATCTTCTCCTTGTAACTCATTAGAAGTGATTTTAAGAGTCCAAGAGTCTTGTAATCCTTTGAGTTGAGAAGCAATATATAAAAGTATCTTGAAAATTTACTTCCTGTGTTAATTTTCTTACTGCTTGTTACTTGTTATATTGTGATCAACTCTTCATAGACTACTTGCTGAGTGTTGTTCAAGTGAGTTGAGAGAAAAACCACCCATAATCGATCCTGCAGTTTATTAGATAAACATCAGTAGTTTAAACAGCTGAAGCTCTTTAGTATGGTATATTTTCGATAATAATTACTTTTTCCAGTATAATTTTAGGAATGGCTTGTATATTGTATTTTCATGCGTAGAAATCAGGAAACAGTGTGCTTAACTGACCCACTACCCCTGCAACTGTTTAAAACTCATCTCAACTACCCCTGCAACTGGTTTATGTTTCTAAAATTTTGATTTTTCTTCTACAAAATATATATATATATACAATTTTCTATCCAATTTTGTATCAAAGAATAAATAGAAATTGAAAGACAATATCATAAGCACAAAACAACGAACAACCTTAGAATTATAAAGTGGAAAGTGTTCAACCCAAAAACAACACAAATGAAGTCTCATAACATAAAAGCTACTAAAAACTTTTATGACCACAACTTCACAGCCTAAACAGATTTAAATGAAGTGTCATAACAGAAAAGCTACTAAAAACTTTCATGAACACAACTTCACAGCCTAAAAAGATTTAGGACGATTGCGGCTGTTAATCACAATCTTTGGAAGTTTAAGATTTTCATTGAACTTTTCGAGAGAATCTGCCGTGTCTCCTATGTCATCCTCAATCGTCTCATCAATGCTGCCAATCTCAATAACTTCATCCCATTTCCAGTTTAACAGATTTTCAGCCCTCTTATTTTTTTTTGCAGACTGATGATCCTGAATTAAAAATAGATGTTAAGCCAAAACAACAAATAAGCATTAGGTAATTGAAAAACAAACCAACAACACACACATGACAGAGTATACATTACTTCATAATTGAAAAGGGTTTTAGGACATCTGTTTTTCAGCTTTGTCATCTTTGATGATTTTTTCCTGTATGATCAAATGAAATAACAGAGGATACATTAGTACGTAAGTAATATACATTGAACTTTTAAAACTTTAAATAGAAAAAAATATTAGGACAGGTAAGTTTAGGCTGCAATCTGAAGCATACATTTTCCTCATCTTGCATTAGCCTTATCATGTTTCCCTGCTTGATCAAACAAAAAAACAATATTAAACGGCCTCAAATGCACGTCTTAGGTGTTTGAACATTTGTAGCATCATTTCATATTATACCTCTGGGGTTAGTAGTAGTTTTCGTTTGCAATAACAGGGTGTGAAGGATCGCCCACCAGTGTTGATATTAAGGTTGTCATCCTGGTCATGAGAAACAAAATATGATTCAATATTAGTTGTATAACAATTTATATAATGAACTGGTACAGATGAACACTTTCGCAGAAACATATGAGGCAAGAGAAAGTACTGGCGTTGGGTGACAAAGCTTCTCCTCCTCCTCCATGCCATCAAACAGGTATGTTTTCTCAGGTGTCCATCGAAATGACATTTTTTTACCAGGAATAAGAGGCTTTTAGATGAAATGTAATTACTAGTAAACCTTTATTAGCTATTTATAAGTGGCTGAATTCGGAAAAACCAACAACCACCACCGAAAATTAAGAAAAACTAACCCCACTATCTTCTAGTTTTAATAGAAACTGATAACTGCAGCTAAAAAGAACTGCTATTAACTGCAGCTAAAAAGAACTATTTTTTTATAACTGTCGACTTTTAAAGGTCAAGATCTTCTCCTGTGTACTTTCAATGGTCAAGATCAGCCTAAAAGTTGGTTATTGTGACTGAGAGTAATATATTATATAATTTGTCAACTTAATGACCGGGTTTTTGTATTGAAGATGTAAAACATGTGATCTTAAACATTAACTTAAACAATTCCATGTTTACTGGATGATATTTTTATCTAAGATGATTTTACTAGTTTTGTTGATGATTTATAAACTTGGAAGATTAAACCTAATAATTGCAAATGAAACTTAAAATTATTATAACTATATAAAAGGTTTTTTAGCTGATAAAACAAGTAATATACATTATGGTGAGTCAACGTGTTTTGACATGAAAATTTTAAAAATATACAAAACTAAAAAGATAGAAACCTTAAATTGAAATAATATTAAAAAAACATTAATTTGGTAGAGGTGACAGCTGGAGGAGGTAAGCAGCAAAATAGATAAAAAGAAAAAAAAAAGGAGGTAAGTTGAATAACTTTGTATTAGACTTTTGAAAATGACAATCAACATAGTTGAAGTGTTGAATGACATCACAAACCACTATAAAACACATATCAACCTAGTTGAGGTAAATTCAATGCTAACATATATACAAATACCAATTTAACTTTTTAAATCAGATAATGACAACCGTCAAAGTTGGTATACCACAGCTAAATTTATGATAACTCATTGCAATCGATGCTTTTTTTACTATTGATGATATAAATATAAAGTTAATGGTTATTCTCATGTAAGTTATTTTAAATAGATAATTTAGTGAGTATAATATATTTTTAACTAAACTATAACATAGTTTCGATCAAGACAATTGACATGTATTTGTTTCTATTTTTGAGTAAGTAGATGCTTCCTTTTTTAAACTACAAAACCAACCCTCTAATTAAGTCCATAATCTTTGGCATTAATTAGCGAATATGATTACACATATTTGTTATGATTTACAAAGGATATGGAGAATCTAACACATATAAAACTCAAAACAAAAAATAAATCTTTAAAGAATCAGAAAAACTACAGACGAAAGTAAAAAAAATATGTGTGAGCTTGGAGCGTTGGACATGTCTTTTTTTATGGGTTAGAGCATTCACAGCCAATGCTTCAAAAATATGGGAGTGAGTTATTATATTATATGAAATGATTTTAAATAGTTATGAGTACATGAAAGAGAAAATGTCACTGTTCATCAGTAAATTTAAGGATTTACTGTTCAACCATTGTAAATTTTTTAATATTTTTAAAAGTTATTATGAGTAAAGATATAGAAAAGATAATGAAAAATGTATAAAAATATATTATTTAATTCAAAAGAGAGAATAAATTATGATTTTTAATATAATTATAAGAATAAATATAAAGAATGAGACGTGAGTACTCTTACAAGAACAATCGTTGGATCAACAACTTGAACCTCACTTTAAACTGGACACATTTTAGTTCGTTACAAAACTCAACTAAAAAGAATACAAAACCATTAATTGTTATATATTATAAATACATACTTGAAACTTAGTAAATAAATCATATTTCACCGTTACTACCGACAACTATTTCACATAATCAACGGACATTTATCAAATTTTCGTCCAGCGATACTAAGGTCTGTAAAATAACGTTCATCTACATAAATTTAAGAAACTGAGTCCCACAGTAAATAATGATGTACTATAAAACTATATTACATTACACATATTATAAAAGTATATGTTGATATCATCATGATATTAAGATCACTTTCTAAAGTTAAAATTCACCACTCAAAAGTTATAATGTAGCATATGACCTTTCACTTTTTATTGTTTGAACCAACCAATTTATTACAAGTGACTCACTCACAACTTTTTTTTTCATTTTCATATAATTTCTAAAAACAAATGTTTTATAAAATTTCAAATATCATTGTTACGTGTTTATTTTCATCTACATTTATTTATAAAATAACGTACAAATCGCTAAAGTTAATTCTTATAAATTTCAAAATATTCGTGCGCTAAGCTTCACCCCTCTTTAAAATTAATAAAAAAAACACAAACACACAATGTCACATCAAAGTGAGTGTTTGTTTCACTATTGCTTCCACTTTTATACCAAAAGCCCTCACTTCAACCTTTGTCTTCTTCCTCCATACATTACTCCCTCAAATCTTACACCTGAACAAACTACAAACAATTCAACCTCTCAAACATCACACACAAACACACATATTGCCTCTTGATTCATTCATCAATTTCACCAATGGATCACTTCAATCCAAAGGAACAATCGTTCAGTGATCCCTTCATCACCACCACCACCACCATTGGTGGAACCTTCTCCGAACACGACATCGAAGAGCTCCTCAACCACACAGAAGCTGCTGATCTCAGATGTCTTCCGCCTGCCGGAGCGATGTTCGCCGCCGCTGACGGTGGTTGTTCGCCCGATCTCGGTGTTCCGTACATGATTCCGGTTTGTTGTTTGATTTTATTACTATTATTGTTATTGTCTGTCTGGATTGCATATACAGTGTACTGAATTATTGAGTTTATTATTCGGTGTGTTGAATTGTGTTGATTGTTGGTCACTTGGTGGGTAGGCCCCAAATCATACCTAATTTTTGTTTTTTTGTTTGTTTGTTTGTTTGTTTCATCAACGTTATAGTCAATATGTGTTTGATCAGAGAAGTATAGATAACAGTCTGATCAAAGATGATGAAGAAGCTTGTTGAATTAAGGATAAAAGAACTGAATTGTGTTGAAAATTTGAAGTTGAAAGTAAATTCATGTGTTTTTGATGATTGAGTTTGTTGAAGCATGTTGATGGTTGGTTGGTAGGGGCCCCAAATCTGACCTGATTATTTGTTCATTTGTTTGTTTCATCAATGTTATAGTCAATCTGTGTTTGATCATCAAACTGTAGATAGCAGCTTGATCAAAGATTAAAAGCTAAATTGTATATAGTCTTAAATCAAAACTATATCATTTCACACTTTAGTTCATTTGTTTTTGATGATCGAGTTTGTTGAAGCAAGGCCCCAAATCAGACCTAATTGATTGTTCATGTGTTTGTTACATCAATTTTTATAGTCAATCTGTGTTTGATCATCAAACTGTAGATAGCAGTTTGAAAGATTAAAAGCTAAATTGTATTTAAATCTTAGATCAAAATCAAATCATTTTAACATATCAGTTGATGAGTTTTTGATGACCGAGTTTGTTGAATGTTTGGATTACAGGATAACTTGAATACGTTTTCAAGGTGTGGAAACCTTAATCCAAAGAACTCTACTGTCATGACGACTTTGGATTCCCAATCTTCAATATGTGGTAGTAGTGTGGTACACCTGTTAACTTACATAAGGGGTGTTTGGATATATGTTTTGGAACTGGACTGGATTATCGTATGTCGGTTTTAGTGTTTGAATGAAACACACTTTGCTTCTGATTTTTGAATGTTTAGGTGTTTGGACAACACAAATTTCAATTGCTTTTACAAGAATGTCTTTTTTGGTTATCTGGTATTTTCTTAAATGATCGATTGTTTCCAAACATTTTTAACAATTATTACAACTTTGAACAACGAAATATGTGATTATTGATCATTAAACATTGCAATTTTGCATAGTCACTCTCCAAACGCACATCCAAAGAACCCATACAATGAAATATGTGATTTTGACCTATTTACTTATGATTAAGTCGATTTGGGGTATAATGCTATGAATTTTCGGTTTGTAAAAACTTTTAGATCATCTTGTCAAGAAATGAAGTTATTATTGAATTAATATGATTTTCCTAATCAAATATGACACACCAATAATAAAAAAAAAAAAAACTGAAATTTTGGACATTTTTTGGGCAAACCATATCATACCCCTTGACCCGTCCATACAAAATACCCAGTTTGATCCTTTACCTTGCCCACTTGACCCGTTCATTTTGCCACCTCTACTTCAGTACTTCCTATATAAACAAAGTTTCAGGGGTTTGATGTGGTTAGTTGCTGATGTATTCATATTTGGTCAGCTGAGAGTCCAACTTCGGATACCAATACAAAAAGAGGGAATGGGAATGTAGTCGGCGCAACCAGTGATTTTGAACTATCAGATGACGACGATACGGAGATTGAAGCTGGTCAATGTGAACAGAGTAACGATCAGATGGACGTCAAAAAGCATAAAAGGTAAGATTTTGTTGGGAGTTATATGAATCTAAGGCAGGCAGGTCAGTCAATCCTACTCTAATGTCATTGACTATGATTTCAGGATGGTTTCGAATAGAGAATCCGCAAGACGCTCAAGAAAGAGAAAACAAGCACATCTAACAGATCTTGAACAACAGGTGCGTACTTATTAACGATGTTAAATACATAAATTCTTAATAATTTTCATAACTATATCGCAAGAGATCCATAATGTATACATTTCAATTCCTTCCAAAACGACCTGTGAACCAAACATGTGCTTCAGGTGGAACTATTGCGAGTAGAGTACTCAGATTTGTTCAAGCAACTCACGAATGCTAGCCATCAGTTCAAAGACGCTTCAACTAATAATATAGTGCTCAAGTCACAGGTGGAAGCCTTGAGAGCTAAGGTACCTTCTTTCTTTAATCATGAATATTAACAAGTTTACACATTAGGTGGCTTTCGACCCGTTTGACCCATTTGCCCCTTTTCTTTATGGCTAATTATCATTCATTTTAAACTGTCTGACCCATTATCAACAAATCACAACCCTTGAAATCTGAAGACCCATAAGTTAGTGCTAAAAGAAACTGTTCTTTGGTTACAGGTTAAGCTAGCTGAAGATATGCTGGCTAGGGGCTCATTAACATCTAGCCTTAGCCACCTCCTTCAAAACCATTTAACCACTCCACAAATGTTTAACTGCCAGAACACATCTAGAATGAGCAACGTCGCTCCAACCATAACCGTTCGTGGGGATGATCATGGGCACCAGCCTGGCCTACCCGTTCCCGGGCAACATGAGATAGTTGGACTAGGTGCTAATCCTGATGTCTTCCATGGTAACGTTAACAATGGTATAAACGGTGATGGTGGAAGCTTTGTATCTAATACTTGGTCGGGTTGAACACAAAATAAACCGGTTTCTTGCTTTAGAATCTCCCCTAAGATTTTTCTGGTTGCTTTTGTTTTGCGCAGTTTTATTGTAATTTATGTAATACTCGTATGATTTGAATCCTTAGACATGATCTTGATGTAGTATAGTTTGGTTCTACTTTAGATATATGATGTTTCATTAGCGTTAATCCTATAATGAACTTAACATATGTAGAGAAATGTAGTATTTATTTTGAACAGAGAGGTAATTTGGTTTTTATTCCTGGTATGAACAAAATATGCTATACAAATGTTTTAAAAACAATAAAATTCACAATATTTGATTAGAACTTTAACATATATATTGTTAGAAACATCTAATTTTGATTATGTGACTTTGATAGAAAACTACACATATGAGTTCGTGGTGGATTTTAACTGACAGTAAAATCTTTGGTAAAGGAACTGAAGAAACTTCTAATGAACGTATAAATAAACTTATATCGTGACACTATATTTAATGGTGTTTACAGAAAACAACCGTAATTTGTTGTCAGTATCATGAAATGGTGAATGAAAAATTAATAACAGAAAAGTATTAGTGAAGAAAACATAGCTTTATACGTTCGATTTACACCTCAAAATCTTTGTTAAATTTGCACATATGATCAAGTTTTTACCTCATATATTGGTTTAGTGTATACACATGTTTAGATCAAACCCCTTCAATTAATCACAGGTCTCCCAGCAAACACACTAGATCCTGAATACTCTTCTGGTACAGGAAGATCAAGTTCCGAGCAAACGAATCGGATTACCTCACCGGTCAAAGCACCAAAAGACAGCTTGTTTAGTGTCACAGTGATTGCAAACCTGTTGTTTATGTCACAGTATGCCGTTGATCCACCTAACCCCGAGTGACCGAACCCAATCATAGAACCATCAGCCGCTTTAACCCTTCTAAATCCCAACCCGAATCTCCCATTCGGGAAGATCAAATCCTTATATTCTCCAGTTCCCATAAAGGCATCGTGAAGTTTCGTCTTAGGAGTTTTAAAGATTTTAGTATCAATTTCTTCGCTTGTATCTTCGGTGTCTGGTATTCTGGTGTAAAGATCAGAGTTAGGACTTTTGGAACCACTTGACTCTTTCTTTCTTCCATTTTTGATGGAAGTTTTCTTGGAATGGAACATTGGGTGGTGAGGGTGGCTTCCGAGTGGCGGGAGGGAAGAAGAAGAATGACGAGGCGGGACAACACCACCATCCATGAGGGCGGCATAGTAGCGGGCTAGTGCACGAGCCGAGAAGTGTCCGTTGGCAGCAGGTAGGATTGCACGGCGGACATTGAGAGTATTGGATAATGGAATGAGACCAGAAATCATTTCAAATGTGAATGAGGAAGGCAGGGTTGTAGAGATTGAGCTGCCTCGAGTGGTGTCAGGTTTTGGGGCTGACCTACTGAGATCACTTGTATCGAGTGTGAGAGTTGCCAGTCGAGATTCCACACCTGAAATGAGTTTAAAAAAGACATATTTTTATTTTATATAAACTTGCTGGCTGCTTTTTTCCTAGTTTGATTAGTTGTGAAAGTTCTGGTAGGTTAATAATACCGGGTGGAATCCCTATATAAAGCTCGCCTTCAACGTTAAGTGGGCGAACAAAGGCTTCCTCAAGAATATCCTGAAACTTCTTCCCAGATGCATGCTGCGCGTTCAACAACATACACATTCATTAATACATTATTTAAAATATTGAAAAGGATTGAAGTGGTTTATGGGTTTATACCTCAATGATCCCGCCACATAGCCAACCGTATGATAAATAATGATATAACTGCTCACGCCCAGGTTCAGTCTCGGGTGCAACCATAGCAATGCGTTTTAGACACTCGTCCCAATCACAAAATAACATAGGATCTTCTTGTGCAATACCGGCTAGAGCATTGTGCAGACCAGCTGTATGATTAAGTATATGATTAACTTTTATTTGATCTTTACCGTTTGTACCAAACTCTGGCCAAACGTTTGCAACGTTTTCATCAAGCTTCAGCTTCCTACAAATGAAAATGCGAAATAATATTGTTACTATATTATTATTGTCATTATTAGATCAAGAATGTTAGCAGTTGCTATGAACATGAGAACATACCCCTTATCAACCAGCCAATGTACCATTCCAGCCGTGACTCCTTTAGATACAGAAAAAACAGGAAATAAGCTGTCGGGCTGAACTGGACGAGGATCATATTTTCCCAGCACTCCAGCTGCAGTATCAATTATCACTTGCCCGTCCTTGTATGCACAAACCTAAGAAGCACAATAACATCATACAAATGACCATTTTGTTGCAGCGAGTATGAAAATGATAAGAAACATATTGTTTATCCAAACACAGAAACTGTAGATGATAGCAATGCACACCTGGATTCCAAGTATTCTATCAGCATTCCCTAATTCAACCAAGAAACGCCTCAGTTTTGCCTCTACATCAGAATGTACTGGACTGTCGTATACCCAGTTTGGATTTGAGGATGGTCCACGGTTCATGTCACTGAAACAGATTAATAGCTAGTAAAACAAGGGTATTGTTAAATATGATGAGAGAATGAGTAGTGACTCAAACAACTAAACACAATCATACCTTTTCAGAACAGCTTCAGCAAAAGGTCTCATGATACTTAGATAGCTTATACGAACATTCATCGAGGACGAAAGCCCTGAAATGAGGTGAGATTTTTGAACAATTTGAATGTGATTTGAAAGTAATGATATGAAATTTGAGTATCAAACTACATAACCGATTTTGAAAAAACTACCCTAGAATATAGTGTTTGTATGTTTGAGTGTTTAGCAAATCAGATTATTTAAGGAATCAATAGATAAATAAACCTATAAAAAAACATCATTTGTTTGTCTAGACACTAATAACTATTAGGTTAAATAATCAGTTCCAAAATGCAAGTGTGACAACAACAATAGATCTAAAGGACCGGATAGAGACCTCTGAGCAGATTAAGGACCCTCGAGAAAATTACAATGTCTCCTGGAAATGCATCAATCTGGAAGATACCATTCAATTAGTTTCCAAAAATCATAACAGATACTTTAGGAGAAGAGATAAGAATTTACTTACAGGATTAAAGCGTTTAACTTCTTTCTTATTAAGGTTCATCTTTTCTTGTAAAATTTTCAAATTTTTTTCTCTTTGCTGTGCAAGAGATTTAACATTTTCCTAAACCAAAAAGGAATTCTCAGTTTAGCATATAATACAGGGACACTTTCTGTCTAATATAAAAGCAAGACAATTAGTGCCACTTACAAGAGCTTCAGTTGCTGGAGTTGTAGCCCTGAAGAACACATTCGTTATCTCCATAGCCTGTTCTGGCATGTCAAGGCGCAACTTGAGCCCCATTTCAGCAAATGCAGACAAAAGAGCTACATGATCACCCTGAAACAACAAATTTTTCTAATTATTAGTTGTTTGAGTGTTTGATAAATTCTGATTATAAAAAATCAATGCATAAAATGAGCAAAATGACATTTTTTTGAGAAAATGACAGCTTGTGAAATGGGGATAGAAGTCATCTATAAGGTTTAAAAGAAGAGATTAATAGGTAACATTAAATTACCCTCACATAATCAACATTATCTAAAACTGATTATCTAAAATCAAAAGAATAATATGTTTATCCAAACATTAAAAAGCGAGTATGGCGTTTTCAAGTCCCAATAATCAGATAATAAGTTTCACAAGTTAAAACTGATATAGATTTGCCAAAAGTGTGCTAAGAGTAGTATCTAGGAAGATATCTATATATTTGCTCAGCTACTAACATAACTACTATATATAGGAACGTGGCAACCTCTGCAGCTGCCAGAAACATTTTTGCCAAAGCATGTTTCACAGAGCTTGAAAGCAGCTTTGTAAGCCCGAAATCAAGCAAAATTGGATGATGGGGAGGTTCTCTGCTCACAAGAAAATTTCCTGAAATAGTCAAATGAATATGCGACAAAGGAATCAAACCTAATATCTTGCAGTGAAGATCAAAATAGAACTGAGAGAAGAGAGAGTACCTGGATGAGGATCACCATTGAAAAATCCATCAACGTAAATTTGATGAGCATATGCACGCGTAATTTCCTCAACAAGCTTTTGTTTGTCAACTCCAAGTTCTTCCAGGGCACGAGAATCATTTAAACGTATCCCATCCATATACTCTAGAATGAGGACTTTCTCTGTGGACTACAGATAAAATAGAAATTTTAATATTATAAATTCTATCGTTAACAACAATCATCAAAGACTTGTATTTCACTCAGCAAAAAATCATACAAAAGAACAGAACAGTGTAATTTTATCTAAAAATCATGTTTCATTCAGAACCAAGCCTAGACAGAGCCTTTGCATCTTACCAATCACACCCTAAATATTTCATATAGGGTACCGCCATGCATACGGAACCCTCAACCTGTTAAATAAGGTGAGGAAGGATGATACCTGAATAACTTTCGGTATCAATACTTCCACATGTTCAGGTTTTTTGTCAAGACCTTCACTTTTGCAGCCTAGGTTTCTAGAGACTTTTCTAGTATTTTCTACAAGAACAAGAAATCATTGAGAACATGTATACTTGACACCAGAAACACAAAGATTACAATAAAAACATAGCATCTATATTATACCAGCTTCATGGTCAAAATCTAGTTCTTTTGGTGCTTCCCTTATCCATTCATCTATCATAGGGTTTAAATCATACTGGGGTTCAGCCCAAGCAATCCAGTCAACTATTGACTTCGCATTCTTCAAGTCCTGTAAAAAAGTAAAGTTGGATCATTACATGTCTGGTGTTTAAGTTCAGATATGGAAAGAAGAATTAAAGCCCCAGAACAAACCTCCAAGATTATAGTTTTAATGCCTTCATGTTGAACTTTAACAACTACCTCCTGTCCGTCATGTAGAGTTGCACGGTGAACTTGAGCTATCTGCAAATATTAGTTATACAATGTTAATGATTCAGAAGTTAATAACCAGAAGGGTAATAAAATTATGACTCGTTGTTAGTTTAATCTACAGGAATAAATGTGTACTTAGCATGACAATGTTACAATAATACACATTTCAGCATGTCAATTGTAATTTTAAGTTTAAAGATATCAGACATAAAACCAAAATAGATATCCTTCCAAGGAAAGATGTACTTACAAAAGCATGTCACATATTAATTGCTACAGACCATGAAGAATAACAAGACAGTAGTTGGTCTTATAATATATTGAAGTAAAAGAAATGAAATAAATGCTCAAGTTGCCACAATACAAACTGTTCAACATCAAGAATAAGTACTTTGGACAAGAGTATAATGTATATAACACTGCCAATAAGTTTAATAAGGTTCTTACTGATGCTGTTGCTAAAGGTACGCTGACAAAATTTGCAAATAGATCGTCCATTGATTGACCCAACTGCTTCTCTATAGTTGAACGGACCTGATTCAAGCAGAATATAGGGAACATGATCACTGGAAAAGAAAATGTTACATGTAATCATCTATTTTACCAAGTTGGAATTTGTCACCAGCTTGTTAATAAAGATAATACCCATGTGCATTTTGTACAAGATACAAGCAATATTACATCACTTGCACAGTTGCACAAACTTACAAGGCGATACAATACGTATAGTTATAGATTCTCTAAATCAACAAAACATGGTATATATATTCATTCTATAGATAAAAAATACCTCTTCCAAGCTACGAGGAGGAAGAGAATCTTGTAATTGCTTCAAAAGGCGTATATAGGCCTCCGGGAGCACATCAGCACGAGTAGACAAATATTGTCCCATTTTCACCCATAAACCTTCCAACTCAACAATCAACTTAAGAACACGTTTAGCATTCCGCCCGTGAGCTTTCTCCCATAACCCATCCCGCTTTGATCTTTTCGTCAATTTCTCCCTCTGCTGCAAGGCCTTCAACATATATATGACTCATAAAATCTTAAGTTTCTCACTAAACACACAAATTATCATATCCAGATAAAAAAACAACCAAAATTTTGCATACCTTATAATCCAGGTATATCATAAATGCCAATGTGAAAACCTTCATTCGTCTCTTGTAGATATTCCCCCACCCCATTGGATAACGCTTAGCAAAAGAATAATTGTTGTGATCAGATAGCAGTTATGAAACTCTCATATCTTCATGTATATCATATAAACAAACAATCAAACAAACCAAATCAACAAACCTACAATCAACCGATCATAAATTCCTATGATCATACTAACATGTACTTAAAACCACATTAGAACCCTAATTCCAGAGGTTGTATAACCGCCGTACCAGTTACAATCAACGACTACACAAAATTCGCACCGATTCAACTTCTCCAACACCAAACACACAGATCAATCAACTCAATTGCGCTAACTATCACTATACAACCACAATCAACAGATCATTCACTCAATCAACACCGAATTGCAATTACTCAATTACTCACATATGATCAGGTAACTTGCAGGAAAAGAAACACCGCACAATTGACGGACGATACAAGAACACAAATATCAATGTAGACACAAAACTCCACACACAAACAAATGAACAAATGAACAATTGTGGATCCTTTGGCAGTTGCTTTGAACTAAGGTAAAACGTTCTAGAGGGCGCGCAATCGTGCTCCGGTGATGACACGTGTACAGGCGATCGTGGGTGTACTGTGTCCGTCAGTTTTGGCGAGCGTGACGGTAGGTGGGTTTAGCATCTCTCCGTAGGGAATGAGTATTGACCGTAGATGTGATTAGGTGTAAAAGCAACGAGCGAATATTGGTCGCTGATTTCGTCACTAAAGGGTAGTTGTGTGGATGTATGTTTCCCGACGGTCCAAGCGAAGACAAATCTAACCACTACTAAAATTGCTTTTGACTACTCTGGTCAACGTAAAAAGATTGTGCTTTTTATTAAGAGGCAAGTTTCATGAAATTGAGCAAATTAATATATTAATATTATGCTATATTTTCTAGGGAAATTTCTTAAAATGTTTCTTTTGATTAAAATTTCTTTACAATATTCTGCCCAATATTTTCTATTTTAATGCCTCCTTCAGGCAAGGCGTCGGCATCTTCTTAGACACGGCGTGAATGCGTAGCCACTCAGAATCATACACGTGTTCTAAGGAGGTGTCCGCCAGCGCTCTGGAGGTGTCCGGCATTATAAAAATACACATGTGTTGATTTTCAGTGGACCGTTATACGGGCTTTCACCCCCTGTCCAACGAGACGCCGACGTCTTGTCTGTATATGATATTTTGAGAATAAATTATTTAAGGGACATTTTAAAGAAAATAAGGGAGAAAATTGACATTTTGGGAACTTTTCTTGTTTTATAATGCAAACTAGTTTTATAAAACATGTGTATTACACGGGTTGAATAAAAATAAATAAATAGAATACAAAATTATTAATTATAAATCAATATTTTAAAATAAGATATGATTGCAATCTTTTTTCATAATAAATAAAATAAAATTTTTATTTTAAAACAAATGTTTTAGAAATGTCATATTTAAAAACTTTCTTCTATGACTCACTTTAACTATTTTTTGTTTATAAAAGTTTTACTTTTTAAAAACAATATTTATAAATATTTTATATTTTTTAAAAAGTTTGATGTTCTAAAAAGTTTTCTAAATTATGAAAAAATATTTCCTTAGAAATAACAGTAGCAAAAATATCTTTTTTAATTTATTAAAAAACTATTTTAATAAAAAAAATTAAATAATATTATTAGTAATTAATGTTATTATTAAATAGGAGATAGAAGCGGGAAAAAATTGTTGAAGAGCAATATGGTGTTGACATGTGTCCTCTTAGATACATTTTTATTAGAGTAAGGAGATGTTATTAAATAGTTATATTTTGGTGTTTTTGATCTTTGAGTTAGGTAAAGTTTATAAAACCTAATAATATGAAGATAAAAATAACAAAGCAAGTCATATTAGTCGTTACGGTTTAATATCTTTCATTGTATATAAGAGTAGCTAAAAATTTGTGTAGCGATTGCTAAATGTGAATGCACATTAAATTTTGTTGAATCTGGATAGAGCATGTATATATCAAAAACTTGTCAGTGTTTGAAAATTTGTATGGTTTTTTTCCAGTTATAAATTTTGTGTAATCATTTAGTCTGGTGAGTTTTGTTTTCACAATGATAATCAGAATACTTTTGGTTGTATTTTTCGTATATTATAATGGAGACAATTACAGGGATTAAATAGATGTCTGTTGAGGCCTATACATAGAAATACAGCCTGTGCTACAATGGAATTTCTATAATTAAAGTTTGTTAATTTTGAATGGGATATGATATTGAGCTGATCCCCTTAATTATTCACTCTTTCTTTTAACAATCCCCGTCAAGTTAAATAGTGGGATCTCCAATATTCAACTTGGTTAAACAGTTGGTGAAGCTTCTTCCGTTGACGGCTTTTGTCAGTACATCTGCCAGTTGGTCTTCTGAGCGAACGAACGGAAGTTCTACAATGCCAGTTTCAAGCTTCTCTTTGATAAAGTGTCTGTCGACTTCTACATGTTTGGTCAGATCGTGTTGAACTGGATTATCTGATATCTGAATTGACGCTGTGTTATCACACATTATTTTGCTGGCTTTGGTTGGAGGGAAGCCAATCTCAGTTAGTAGTTTTCGTATCCATAAGACTTCTGCGACTCCTCTTGCTATTCCTCGAAACTCGGCTTCGGCACTGGATAGTGCTGCCACTTTTTTGTTTTTTGCTTCTCCATGTAACTAGGTTTCCTCCAACTAGAATGAAGTAGCCTGAGGTTGATTTCCGACTTCCTTTATCCCCTGCCCAATCAGCTTCGGTGTATGCCCGGGTCTCTAGATGTTTATTTTGTTTGAAAAGAACCCCATGACCTGTTGTTCCTTTCAAATATCTGATATCCTCCATACTGCTTCCATGTGTGTTACTTGTGGTTGGTGTATTAATTGGCTGACTACTCAACGGCATAGGCTATATCCGGACGCGTGTGGGAAAGATATATTAGTTTTCCCACCAACTATTGGTATCTTTCTTTGTCTGCAAGCTCCGCTCCTTCGACCATGTAAAGTTTATGATTTGCCATCATTGGGGTTTCTGTGGGCTTACAGTCGATCATTCTTGTTTCGGCTAGAAGGTCCAGGATATACTTCTTCTAACAGATGAAGATCCCTTGTTTGGACCTTAACACTTCGATTCCCAGAAAATACTTGATGTAACATCTCGTATTTTCGTTAAATAAAAGTTAATAACAATAATGTTATTAAAGAGAACAATGTTAGTAATAAAACTAATATTAGTAATAATGATAACAATTTAAACAATAATACTAATTAAGATAATAGTAATAATAACCTTAATCTTAATAATAATAATTATAACAATAATAATAATAATAATAATAATAATAATAATAATAATAATAATAATAATAAATAATAATAATTTAAACAACTAATAAAGGTTAAACATTAAAACTTAAGTTAAGGGGGCTTTAGTGTTATTTTATAAACTTTAAATAAAAGTTTATACATAAAATAATAGAAGTTCTAAAATTCAGGGACCAAAATTGTAAAATTGGTTTAAATAACCCAAACCGTTCCCCCCCCATTCCCGAATTTCCGGCGACCGGCCGGCGGTACTCCGGCGCGGCGCCGGCGATCCCAAAACCTTCAAAACGTTCGTTTGTCATGCAATTAAACCTCATCTTAATCATTACTCTTCGGTTTCAAACTTAAAACCATGTTTAATTGTGAATTATTCGGCTATTAACACGAGAAATCAAAATCGAAACCACCAATTCAAATCCTTAACTCGTTAATATTGAAACTGTTCGAATTGCATCTGATTGAATGATGGGAAACATTCTTATCGATTCTCTAAATCATTTTGCATCATCAATCACACAAACGAACTCATAAATCGACCATTCCATCATCATTATCTTCTTCGACCTGCAACTTGGTCGACGACTACCCTCGAAGCATGATAAGTTAAAATTGTTTGAGGGCTTTTAATCCTGAGCATATATTGAAGCTTTTTACGAAGTGAATTCGATTATTATCAACATTTGCACCGCGAACCATCTTCTCCCCTATCGCGACTTGCTCTTCATTCGTGTTCATCGAGTTTTAACATCTTCCTGGTAATTACACACACACACACACTCGATTTACTGTGGGAAACAAAAGCCCCATACTTAATTTGGTTATCAACACCCGAATGGTGTTCGATTGGAACAAAAATCGAGTTAGGGTTCTTGGGTGAAATTGGGGGATTTGGTTAGTTAATGGGTTTATAATTTATGTTTGGATTTGGAGCAGGTTTGGGCTACAGCCCAACTGGTAACTTGCGAAGACCATAAGCATGAGGTCCCGGGTTCGAACCGGGCCTCTGCCACATTTTTGTTTTAATTGTTTTCTTGCATTTTTTATTTAGAAAGTTATTATTATATTAATAAATCAAATAACATTTATTTTGTTAACTAAAACATTTCAGAAATTAGCAAGTTAAATTTTTAAAGATTTTTAAACTTATGGTTGTAAATTTAATTATTTTGTTTTATAATAACAAATGTTATAAAATATTATGTAATCTAAATGTTAAAAATATTTTATGATACAAGTTTCGATTATATCAAGATATGATAAAGTTACATGTTAAATAATTAATTATCCAAATGGTTATTTAATAATTATTTAAATATTAGTTATTCATCAATTTATTTAACTATGTTACATATAAATAGTTAATGAAACTATTCCTTAAACTTTTATTTAAATTCTTGAAACTTATAAAACAATAGAATTTTCTATTATATTTTAT
Organism: Flaveria linearis; assembly: GCA_024085815.1. Lineage (NCBI taxonomy): Eukaryota > Viridiplantae > Streptophyta > Magnoliopsida > Asterales > Asteraceae > Flaveria > Flaveria linearis. Next base: position 91,715,368 of record CM044004.1, read on the forward strand.
TCTTATTTTTTTAAGGTTTATATTAAAAGACCTTTATAAATCATTTAAAAGTTTAAAACTTTATAAAATAGTTTTATATAATTTTAAAGTCATTTAACTAAGTACTTAATCAATTATTTTATCAAAACTTAAATAAATAATTATATTAATTATTTCTTCTCACACGTTATCTTTATTAACATCAATTATTGAATCATTCGTTATCATTATCAATTTTAATAGGGTTATTTCATCTTTATTGAACCAAAACATAAGTGATTGCGTTATTATATTTTGTTTGACATAAATATTTAAAACCCCCAAATTCCACCTAAAACCCTAGTTCACGTTAAAACATTAAAACTTATTATTAAAAACTTTAACCTTGTGAATGCATATATATATTTAGGTGCCTTGTGGCGTTGGAACGACGTTTATTATTCTTATTAATCTTCATTGCATACTTATTTTCCATGTGAGTTTCCTTGCCCCTTTTTATGCTATTTCACACCGTTTTGGGGTGAAACATGTTACATTATTCAACATACACTTATAAACGTTTAGATCTTATAAAAGCACATGCAATTCATACTTTTATTTTTGTCATGGTTATTTGTGTTATTGTAAGTCTTATAAGAGTTACATATATTGTTTACAATCATTAACTATTGCTAGCCTGGCGACGTCTTAGATCTTTGGGCCTGACAAGCCTATTTGGTGCTAAAGTCGATGTATTGCCGACTCCTAGGAGCCGTATGCTTGTGCACTAGGGAACCAAGTACACTTAGCCACTCATATAAACATATAATCTAGTCGAGGTTTGATTGTACTATATGTGCTTTATAAACTTGCTAACTCATAACCTATGACATGAATTGCTACTTGAAAACCCATGGGATATTATGTATATGAAACCCTTGGAAACTCACCAACTTTATAGTTGACCCGTTATTTTTAACATGTTTCAGGAAATGCCAAGTTTGAAGCCATCATTTGAAGTTTGCATAAATCTAGGATTTGGACCTAGATTAAAGAATGAAAAGCTTTGGATTACTTTTGTTTTATGTTTTGACTTATTTCATGTTGAAACTTATGATTGTAATTGCATTTGCAACTTATAATAATAATATTTACATTTAAGGCTAGCGTTATGTGGCTGTGAACGATCTTAACTCTCACACCTCGACGTTTCCGCCGTCAAGGTTGGGGTGTGACAGATTGGTATCAGAGCCCATAACTATAGGGATTTAGGTTATTAGAAATGGTGACCTAGACTATAGTTGCATGAACCTCATAGAAAGATCTCTATACCTTTGTGCTTACATATTGTTTGCATGTTACATAATGCTATGTCTTTTATGCAACTTGATGCCTTAGCATAGGAATTGCCTTATGTATGCTTAAACTTAGTTACTTGTCTCCCTAAACTTAACTTTGACTCTGTGACTCTCCCCGACAAATGAAACTTCCTAAACTTATTCTCGACGACGTGTGGAATCTACACTACCTATCGTGGGTTTAATTCTTTAGACTCTATGTCTAATCATTGAAAATCTCATCAAGGTTTTGATTTCATGAACCTAAGAAATTTGTGTGACCATAGACACCTGTATTCTGGATTTCCTGGCAAAAGGCCTTCGGGCTAAGGCAAGCATATCGCATAAATCTCACTACGAGACCAGTTATGCTTATCTGGGGATTTCTGGGATGAGTGATAAACTATGGTCAACGTACACAAGTTTCTAAGGTAAATGGGTCAATTTACCTTGACGTGTCAACGATTCCAAATGGTAATGTGTTACTAAATGGAACCATCCTCTTTATATCTTAAAAATCTTTGATTCCTTGAACTGGTTTCTTCTCATTCCTATCATACATAATGTTCCTGTGATATTGAAATCGTCTTACCTTTCAACTCCTACGTTTAAACATCGTTACACGCTAGGCGTTTCATGTAGCTATTTCTATACCTTGATCAACGTATACATGACTCTTGTTATACCCAAAGATATTGGGAATCTAAACCGAAAGATCTTTAAAACTTTAAATCATTACTTATGGTTTTCAAATCTTCATAAGGGTGTGTCCCATAACTAAATACATTCAATGTTGTAGGTGGAATTCCTACATCTCGGGATACTTTGCTAATTGAATGTTAATTTTGTTAACTCAAATATTATAAGTGGACACTCACCCCAATGATCAAATAAACTAATTATAACTTTGTTACCACTTATAAGTACACGTGTCTTCAACAAGGTTATGGCTGACCTCATATCTTGAGAAGTCCATGTATTCCTTTTGATTGTGAATCGAATGTTCACATCTCACTATGATGATTGAATCATTCTTGTCCTTGATTTCGTCTTCCCGATTTAAGCCATCCAAGATTTGAACACCATAACAAATTCTGTTGTCTCGAACTTTGATCTTAAGCTTGTAAGCATGATTTTCTCTTTTGTTACATTGATGAAACTTGAAATTTCCTGAACTTCTAATTGATATTCTTTTCCTTTCGCTGTTAAGTCAAACTTCGTACCGTTTGCACCATGGGAGATGCAAGAGTTTGTAAGTCAAGCTATGACTAAGAACATTCGTACCTCCTAAATGATTCTAACTCATCAAAACAGGGTGATTCCCTTACTTTGATGGTTCTCTATTTGTTTCGATAAATGGTTTCCAATTGTGTATGTTAGGAGATTTCATTCTCTGGATCGGGGTGATTCCTTATCTTGAGGATTGACTTCAATTATTCTCATTGGAACTTACATTTCACGAATGACATGATCTCACCAAATAGGGTTGAAACCCGTACTTTGGTGACAATTGTCAATTTCCGATTGTTTTCTTGTTATTATGAAATTCAATCATCAAGATAGGCGTGAGTTCCATACCTTGAGAATAATTTTATTTTCATGGATTGTATTTCTCAAATAAAACGACCTCATTAAAGTAGGAGTGAATTCTGTATTTTGATGAGGAAGTTCGTCTTGTTATATTTTGTTTCTGTAAAACTTCACCGTTAAGATAGGAGTGATTTCCCTTACCTTAATGGTGAGTTAACTCGTCTTATTTCTATGGATCCTTAACAATGAGTTGGGGATCGAACTTTTTGATTGGTAAGTTAGTGGTCATACCTTGGGAGTACACCATCAAGTTAGGAGTGAAAACCACACCTTGATTACTATTCACATTTCTTGATCATCAACTTATCAAGGTTGTAATCAAGTGACGAGAAACATGTAGTAACTTGAAGGGTGAAACAATGATTAGTGTTTCGACCTAGCAAGCCAAAGCATGATCTCTGAACTTGAAAGGAGACCCGATCACTCTAGGTTGATTTTGATTCCGAGCTTGGAGTACGTAAATTCTTAAATCGATTTCTTTTCCTTTATCTTCATGTTTTGATTTGATCTAGCTATATGGAATCACTTATTCCTTACTTATCAACTTCATTTTGAGATATCATCAAACCCATAAGTATAGTCTTCCTAAATAATCTTTTGTCAAATAAAGGTATTATCAAATACCTATCCTATTGTTTGATGAATTACGTATGCAATCTGCATTTGAAAATTTGTTACCTTGCAAAACATGTTTACAAATACCTTTCTTATTGTTTGCGTCATTTCTTGAATCGTTTTTGAACTCTTCACCTTGAAATCATTGAAATTCTATCGTGGTTTTGAACAACAAGACTCGTTATTATCCTCATTGCGATGTGGATATAATGGTTCATAAAGTTTCGAAATTTGTAGTCATGGGTTTGGCATAAAATAAAAGACATAACTTGGCATGTGTCCAAGTGTCTTACCTTCACATATGACAAAACCTAACCTTCGTGATCCTATGGATCTCCTGTTTAACTTTCCATTCACTAAATGCTTCTTATTTTAAATGTCATGATGACAATCGGTGCATTATGGACCGATTGGCTAAAAATTCAATTTGATTTATGTGGGATGACGGGTCGGGAAATTGACTTGTATCTGCTTCAAATATTCGTATACCGTGGTATGACGTTAAACATTGATCGTTATTTTGGATGACCGATTTATTTTCTGCTTTTAAAAATATTCCTAATCATCATCGTGAACTCATTCCAAAATCTTCGCATATCGTATTATTCTTAGACCGATGGTTGGTCAAAGGAGAAATACATATTCACAAGATATGCGTTAAGATCGTTTCATATAATGACGTTTGGGATTCTTAAATCCCGACGGTTATTTTTTTTCTTATCATTGTTGGTCTTTTATTGATTTCTAGACATCATTTTACTACGAAATTATATTCTAGAAGTTGTGGTTTATAAATCTAACAGACCACGGTAACTCGTCATCGTTTTCCAACATTTCATCTCAAACGTCTCATATTTCACTGGAAGAGTTCAAGTTGGCATGCATTATGCCAAGAATCTTGCAAGATTCCATAAAGTGAAACGCTTCATCTGTAATCAAACGTCAAACGTTGTTCGTTGTACACTCATCTTGCATCATAATTCCTTGTTTATCTAAGTTTCATTCTTAATTTCGGGACGAAATTCTTAAAAGTTGGGGAGACTGTAACATCTCGTATTTTCGTTAAATAAAAGTTAATAACAATAATGTTATTAAAGAGAACAATGTTAGTAATAAAACTAATATTAGTAATAATGATAACAATTTAAACAATAATACTAATTAAGATAATAGTAATAATAACCTTAATCTTAATAATAATAATTATAACAATAATAATAATAATAATAATAATAATAATAATAATAATAATAATAATAATATAAATAATAATAATAATAATAATAATTTAAACAACTAATAAAGGTTAAACATTAAAACTTAAGTTAAGGGGGCTTTAGTGTTATTTTATAAACTTTAAATAAAAGTTTATACATAAAATAATAGAAGTTCTAAAATTCAGGGACCAAAATTGTAAAATTGGTTTAAATAACCCAAACCGTTCCCCCCCCATTCCCGAATTTCCGGCGACCGGCCGGCGGTACTCCGGCGCGGCGCCGGCGATCCCAAAACCTTCAAAACGTTCGTTTGTCATGCAATTAAACCTCATCTTAATCATTACTCTTCGGTTTCAAACTTAAAACCATGTTTAATTGTGAATTATTCGGCTATTAACACGAGAAATCAAAATCGAAACCACCAATTCAAATCCTTAACTCGTTAATATTGAAACTGTTCGAATTGCATCTGATTGAATGATGGGAAACATTCTTATCGATTCTCTAAATCATTTTGCATCATCAATCACACAAACGAACTCATAAATCGACCATTCCATCATCATTATCTTCTTCGACCTGCAACTTGGTCGACGACTACCCTCGAAGCATGATAAGTTAAAATTGTTTGAGGGCTTTTAATCCTGAGCATATATTGAAGCTTTTTACGAAGTGAATTCGATTATTATCAACATTTGCACCGCGAACCATCTTCTCCCCTATCGCGACTTGCTCTTCATTCGTGTTCATCGAGTTTTAACATCTTCCTGGTAATTACACACACACACACACTCGATTTACTGTGGGAAACAAAAGCCCCATACTTAATTTGGTTATCAACACCCGAATGGTGTTCGATTGGAACAAAAATCGAGTTAGGGTTCTTGGGTGAAATTGGGGGATTTGGTTAGTTAATGGGTTTATAATTTATGTTTGGATTTGGAGCAGGTTTGGGCTACAGCCCAACTGGTAACTTGCGAAGACCATAAGCATGAGGTCCCGGGTTCGAACCGGGCCTCTGCCACATTTTTGTTTTAATTGTTTTCTTGCATTTTTTATTTAGAAAGTTATTATTATATTAATAAATCAAATAACATTTATTTTGTTAACTAAAACATTTCAGAAATTAGCAAGTTAAATTTTTAAAGATTTTTAAACTTATGGTTGTAAATTTAATTATTTTGTTTTATAATAACAAATGTTATAAAATATTATGTAATCTAAATGTTAAAAATATTTTATGATACAAGTTTCGATTATATCAAGATATGATAAAGTTACATGTTAAATAATTAATTATCCAAATGGTTATTTAATAATTATTTAAATATTAGTTATTCATCAATTTATTTAACTATGTTACATATAAATAGTTAATGAAACTATTCCTTAAACTTTTATTTAAATTCTTGAAACTTATAAAACAATAGAATTTTCTATTATATTTTATTCTTATTTTTTTAAGGTTTATATTAAAAGACCTTTATAAATCATTTAAAAGTTTAAAACTTTATAAAATAGTTTTATATAATTTTAAAGTCATTTAACTAAGTACTTAATCAATTATTTTATCAAAACTTAAATAAATAATTATATTAATTATTTCTTCTCACACGTTATCTTTATTAACATCAATTATTGAATCATTCGTTATCATTATCAATTTTAATAGGGTTATTTCATCTTTATTGAACCAAAACATAAGTGATTGCGTTATTATATTTTGTTTGACATAAATATTTAAAACCCCCAAATTCCACCTAAAACCCTAGTTCACGTTAAAACATTAAAACTTATTATTAAAAACTTTAACCTTGTGAATGCATATATATATTTAGGTGCCTTGTGGCGTTGGAACGACGTTTATTATTCTTATTAATCTTCATTGCATACTTATTTTCCATGTGAGTTTCCTTGCCCCTTTTTATGCTATTTCACACCGTTTTGGGGTGAAACATGTTACATTATTCAACATACACTTATAAACGTTTAGATCTTATAAAAGCACATGCAATTCATACTTTTATTTTTGTCATGGTTATTTGTGTTATTGTAAGTCTTATAAGAGTTACATATATTGTTTACAATCATTAACTATTGCTAGCCTGGCGACGTCTTAGATCTTTGGGCCTGACAAGCCTATTTGGTGCTAAAGTCGATGTATTGCCGACTCCTAGGAGCCGTATGCTTGTGCACTAGGGAACCAAGTACACTTAGCCACTCATATAAACATATAATCTAGTCGAGGTTTGATTGTACTATATGTGCTTTATAAACTTGCTAACTCATAACCTATGACATGAATTGCTACTTGAAAACCCATGGGATATTATGTATATGAAACCCTTGGAAACTCACCAACTTTATAGTTGACCGTTATTTTTAACATGTTTCAGGAAATGCCAAGTTTGAAGCCATCATTTGAAGTTTGCATAAATCTAGGATTTGGACCTAGATTAAAGAATGAAAAGCTTTGGATTACTTTTGTTTTATGTTTTGACTTATTTCATGTTGAAACTTATGATTGTAATTGCATTTGCAACTTATAATAATATATTTACATTTAAGGCTAGCGTTATGTGGCTGTGAACGATCTTAACTCTCACACCTCGACGTTTCCGCCGTCAAGGTTGGGGTGTGACAGATTGGTATCAGAGCCCATAACTATAGGGATTTAGGTTATTAGAAATGGTGACCTAGACTATAGTTGCATGAACCTCATAGAAAGATCTCTATACCTTTGTGCTTACATATTGTTTGCATGTTACATAATGCTATGTCTTTTATGCAACTTGATGCCTTAGCATAGGAATTGCCTTATGTATGCTTAAACTTAGTTACTTGTCTCCCTAAACTTAACTTTGACTCTGTGACTCTCCCCGACAAATGAAACTTCCTAAACTTATTCTCGACGACGTGTGGAATCTACACTACCTATCGTGGGTTTAATTCTTTAGACTCTATGTCTAATCATTGAAAATCTCATCAAGGTTTTGATTTCATGAACCTAAGAAATTTGTGTGACCATAGACACCTGTATTCTGGATTTCCTGGCAAAAGGCCTTCGGGCTAAGGCAAGCATATCGCATAAATCTCACTACGAGACCAGTTATGCTTATCTGGGGATTTCTGGGATGAGTGATAAACTATGGTCAACGTACACAAGTTTCTAAGGTAAATGGGTCAATTTACCTTGACGTGTCAACGATTCCAAATGGTAATGTGTTACTAAATGGAACCATCCTCTTTATATCTTAAAAATCTTTGATTCCTTGAACTGGTTTCTTCTCATTCCTATCATACATAATGTTCCTGTGATATTGAAATCGTCTTACCTTTCAACTCCTACGTTTAAACATCGTTACACGCTAGGCGTTTCATGTAGCTATTTCTATACCTTGATCAACGTATACATGACTCTTGTTATACCCAAAGATATTGGGAATCTAAACCGAAAGATCTTTAAAACTTTAAATCATTACTTATGGTTTTCAAATCTTCATAAGGGTGTGTCCCATAACTAAATACATTCAATGTTGTAGGTGGAATTCCTACATCTCGGGATACTTTGCTAATTGAATGTTAATTTTGTTAACTCAAATATTATAAGTGGACACTCACCCCAATGATCAAATAAACTAATTATAACTTTGTTACCACTTATAAGTACACGTGTCTTCAACAAGGTTATGGCTGACCTCATATCTTGAGAAGTCCATGTATTCCTTTTGATTGTGAATCGAATGTTCACATCTCACTATGATGATTGAATCATTCTTGTCCTTGATTTCGTCTTCCCGATTTAAGCCATCCAAGATTTGAACACCATAACAAATTCTGTTGTCTCGAACTTTGATCTTAAGCTTGTAAGCATGATTTTCTCTTTTGTTACATTGATGAAACTTGAAATTTCCTGAACTTCTAATTGATATTCTTTTCCTTTCGCTGTTAAGTCAAACTTCGTACCGTTTGCACCATGGGAGATGCAAGAGTTTGTAAGTCAAGCTATGACTAAGAACATTCGTACCTCCTAAATGATTCTAACTCATCAAAACAGGGGTGATTCCCTTACTTTGATGGTTCTCTATTTGTTTCGATAAATGGTTTCCAATTGTGTATGTTAGGAGATTTCATTCTCTGGATCGGGGTGATTCCTTATCTTGAGGATTGACTTCAATTATTCTCATTGGAACTTACATTTCACGAATGACATGATCTCACCAAAATAGGGTTGAAACCCGTACTTTGGTGACAATTGTCAATTTCCGATTGTTTTCTTGTTATTATGAAATTCAATCATCAAGATAGGCGTGAGTTCCATACCTTGAGAATAATTTTATTTTCATGGATTGTATTTCTCAAATAAAACGACCTCATTAAAGTAGGAGTGAATTCTGTATTTTGATGAGGAAGTTCGTCTTGTTATATTTTGTTTCTGTAAAACTTCACCGTTAAGATAGGAGTGATTTCCCTTACCTTAATGGTGAGTTAACTCGTCTTATTTCTATGGATCCTTAACAATGAGTTGGGGATCGAACTTTTTGATTGGTAAGTTAGTGGTCATACCTTGGGAGTACACCATCAAGTTAGGAGTGAAAACCACACCTTGATTACTATTCACATTTCTTGATCATCAACTTATCAAGGTTGTAATCAAGTGACGAGAAACATGTAGTAACTTGAAGGGTGAAACAATGATTAGTGTTTCGACCTAGCAAGCCAAAGCATGATCTCTGAACTTGAAAGGAGACCCGATCACTCTAGGTTGATTTTGATTCCGAGCTTGGAGTACGTAAATTCTTAAATCGATTTCTTTTCCTTTATCTTCATGTTTTGATTTGATCTAGCTATATGGAATCACTTATTCCTTACTTATCAACTTCATTTTGAGATATCATCAAACCCATAAGTATAGTCTTCCTAAATAATCTTTTGTCAAATAAAGGTATTATCAAATACCTATCCTATTGTTTGATGAATTACGTATGCAATCTGCATTTGAAAATTTGTTACCTTGCAAAACATGTTTACAAATACCTTTCTTATTGTTTGCGTCATTTCTTGAATCGTTTTTGAACTCTTCACCTTGAAAATCATTGAAATTCTATCGTGGTTTTGAACAACAAGACTCGTTATTATCCTCATTGCGATGTGGATATAATGGTTCATAAAGTTTCGAAATTTGTAGTCATGGGTTTGGCATAAAATAAAAGACATAACTTGGCATGTGTCCAAGTGTCTTACCTTCACATATGACAAAACCTAACCTTCGTGATCCTATGGATCTCCTGTTTAACTTTCCATTCACTAAATGCTTCTTATTTTAAATGTCATGATGACAATCGGTGCATTATGGACCGATTGGCTAAAAATTCAATTTGATTTATGTGGGATGACGGGTCGGAAATTGACTTGTATCTGCTTCAAATATTCGTATACCGTGGTATGACGTTAAAACATTGATCGTTATTTTGGATGACCGATTTATTTTCTGCTTTTAAAAATATTCCTAATCATCATCGTGAACTCATTCCAAAATCTTCGCATATCGTATTATTCTTAGACCGATGGTTGGTCAAAGGAGAATACATATTCACAAGATATGCGTTAAGATCGTTTCATATAATGACGTTTGGGATTCTTAAATCCCGACGGTTATTTTTTTTCTTATCATTGTTGGTCTTTTATTGATTTCTAGACATCATTTTACTACGAAATTATATTCTAGAAGTTGTGGTTTATAAATCTAACAGACCACGGTAACTCGTCATCGTTTTCCAACATTTCATCTCAAAACGTCTCATATTTCACTGGAAGAGTTCAAGTTGGCATGCATTATGCCAAGAATCTTGCAAGATTCCATAAAGTGAAACGCTTCATCTGTAATCAAACGTCAAACGTTGTTCGTTGTACACTCATCTTGCATCATAATTCCTTGTTTATCTAAGTTTCATTCTTAATTTCGGGACGAAATTCTTAAAAGTTGGGGAGACTGTAACATCTCGTATTTTCGTTAAATAAAAGTTAATAACAATAATGTTATTAAAGAGAACAATGTTAGTAATAAAACTAATATTAGTAATAATGATAACAATTTAAACAATAATACTAATTAAGATAATAGTAATAATAACCTTAATCTTAATAATAATAATTATAACAATAATAATAATAATAATAATAATAATAATAATAATAATAATAATAATAATAATAATAATAATAATAATAATAATTTAAACAACTAATAAAGGTTAAACATTAAAACTTAAGTTAAGGGGGCTTTAGTGTTATTTTATAAACTTTAAATAAAGTTTATACATAAAATAATAGAAGTTCTAAAATTCAGGGACCAAAATTGTAAAATTGGTTTAAATAACCCAAACCGTTCCCCCCCCATTCCCGAATTTCCGGCGACCGGCCGGCGGTACTCCGGCGCGGCGCCGGCGATCCCAAAACCTTCAAAACGTTCGTTTGTCATGCAATTAAACCTCATCTTAATCATTACTCTTCGGTTTCAAACTTAAAACCATGTTTAATTGTGAATTATTCGGCTATTAACACGAGAAATCAAAATCGAAACCACCAATTCAAATCCTTAACTCGTTAATATTGAAACTGTTCGAATTGCATCTGATTGAATGATGGGAAACATTCTTATCGATTCTCTAAATCATTTGCATCATCAATCACACAAACGAACTCATAAATCGACCATTCCATCATCATTATCTTCTTCGACCTGCAACTTGGTCGACGACTACCCTCGAAGCATGATAAGTTAAAATTGTTTGAGGGCTTTTAATCCTGAGCATATATTGAAGCTTTTTACGAAGTGAATTCGATTATTATCAACATTTGCACCGCGAACCATCTTCTCCCCTATCGCGACTTGCTCTTCATTCGTGTTCATCGAGTTTTAACATCTTCCTGGTAATTACACACACACACACACTCGATTTACTGTGGGAAACAAAAGCCCCATACTTAATTTGGTTATCAACACCCGAATGGTGTTCGATTGGAACAAAAATCGAGTTAGGGTTCTTGGGTGAAATTGGGGGATTTGGTTAGTTAATGGGTTTATAATTTATGTTTGGATTTGGAGCAGGTTTGGGCTACAGCCCAACTGGTAACTTGCGAAGACCATAAGCATGAGGTCCCGGGTTCGAACCGGGCCTCTGCCACATTTTGTTTTAATTGTTTTCTTGCATTTTTTATTTAGAAAGTTATTATTATATTAATAAATCAAATAACATTTATTTTGTTAACTAAAACATTTCAGAAATTAGCAAGTTAAATTTTTAAAGATTTTTAAACTTATGGTTGTAAATTTAATTATTTTGTTTTATAATAACAAATGTTATAAAATATTATGTAATCTAAATGTTAAAAATATTTTATGATACAAGTTTCGATTATATCAAGATATGATAAAGTTACATGTTAAATAATTAATTATCCAAATGGTTATTTAATAATTATTTAAATATTAGTTATTCATCAATTTATTTAACTATGTTACATATAAATAGTTAATGAAACTATTCCTTAAACTTTTATTTAAATTCTTGAAACTTATAAAACAATAGAATTTTCTATTATATTTTATTCTTATTTTTTTAAGGTTTATATTAAAAGACCTTTATAAATCATTTAAAAGTTTAAAACTTTATAAAATAGTTTTATATAATTTTAAAGTCATTTAACTAAGTACTTAATCAATTATTTTATCAAAACTTAAATAAATAATTATATTAATTATTTCTTCTCACACGTTATCTTTATTAACATCAATTATTGAATCATTCGTTATCATTATCAATTTTAATAGGGTTATTTCATCTTTATTGAACCAAAACATAAGTGATTGCGTTATTATATTTTGTTTGACATAAATATTTAAAACCCCCAAATTCCACCTAAAACCCTAGTTCACGTTAAAACATTAAAACTTATTATTAAAAACTTTAACCTTGTGAATGCATATATATTTAGGTGCCTTGTGACGTTGGAACGACGTTTATTATTCTTATTAATCTTCATTGCATACTTATTTTCCATGTGAGTTTCCTTGCCCCTTTTTATGCTATTTCACACCGTTTTGGGGTGAAACATGTTACATTATTCAACATACACTTATAAACGTTTAGATCTTATAAAAGCACATGCAATTCATACTTTTATTTTTGTCATGGTTATTTGTGTTATTGTAAGTCTTATAAGAGTTACATATATTGTTTACAATCATTAACTATTGCTAGCCTGGCGACGTCTTAGATCTTTGGGCCTGACAAGCCTATTTGGTGCTAAAGTCGATGTATTGCCGACTCCTAGGAGCCGTATGCTTATGCACTAGGGAACCAAGTACACTTAGCCACTCATATAAACATATAATCTAGTCGAGGTTTGATTGTACTATATGTGCTTTATAAACTTGCTAACTCATAACCTATGACATGAATTGCTACTTGAAAACCCATGGGATATTATGTATATGAAACCCTTGGAAACTCACCAACTTTATAGTTGACCCGTTATTTTTAACATGTTTCAGGAAATGCCAAGTTTGAAGCCATCATTTGAAGTTTGCATAAATCTAGGATTTGGACCTAGATTAAAGAATGAAAAGCTTTGGATTACTTTTGTTTTATGTTTTGACTTATTTCATGTTGAAACTTATGATTGTAATTGCATTTGCAACTTATAATAATAATATTTACATTTAAGGCTAGCGTTATGTGGCTGTGAACGATCTTAACTCTCACACCTCGACGTTTCCGCCGTCAAGGTTGGGGTGTGACACTTGAGTCTTCCCAGGTCCTTCATTTTGAATTCTACGAATAGTCTTTCCTTCATCCGCATCATTTCTTCTTCATCGTTTCCTGTAATTATCATGTCATCAACATAAATAATTAAACATGTCACAAGTTTACCTCTTTGTTTTAGGAAGAGAGTGTGATCCGAGTTGCTTTGTTGGAAACCATATTTCTTCGTTGCTATAGTGAATCTTCCAAACCAGGCTCGAGGTGATTGCTTTAGTCCATATATTGCCTTTTTTAGTCGACATACTTCTTCTGCTTTGTAGTTTCCTTTGAATCCCGGTGGAGCCTCCATATAGACTTCTTCTTTTAATTCACCGTGGAGAAAGGCATTCTTCACGTCGAATTGGTGGAGTGGCCATCCTTCATTTGCAGCTACTGAGAACAACACCCGGATTATGTCCATCTTCGCCACTGGAGAGAAGGTTTCTGAGTAATCAATTCCATATGTTTGGGTGTATCCTTTAGCTACTAGCCGAGCTTTATATCTTTCAATGGTTCCATTGGGTTTATGTTTGATTGTGAAGACCCAGCGACAACCAACCTGCTTCTTCCCAGATGGGAGAACGCACTTCTCCCATGTGTCACTTTTCATTAATGCTCTCATTTCGGTTTCCATTGCCTCTTTCCAGTTTTTTGATTCTAGGGCTTCTTCTACCGAGGTCCGAATTTTCTCTGTATAGAGTGATGAGGCAAAGGCTTTTGCTTCTTGAGTCAAATTTCCCTGGGCTATGTTGGCCGTTGGATATCTAGAGGCTCCTGTTTGTTTCTCTGGAGAGTATCGTTTTGGTGGCACCCCTCGGTTAGTTCGGGGTGGTAGAACATATCTCCCGGTATCTTCTTGTGTTGGTTCATTGGTCTCTTCTTCCTCGAGCTCCCCCTCTTCATCTGGCACTTGTTCTACCTGTTCTGTGACATTTTCTTCATGAACAACGTTAGATTATATATTTGATTATCTATTTGGGGGTTATTTACCTCAGTTGTTGGATTGGAATGATTTGGCTTGGCAGTGACACTGATTTGTGGTTCGGTAGGTTGTGTGGATTCGGATGACTCGTTCTGGGCCCTATTATTGACTTCTCCTGCTGGTGATATCCATTGTAGCCAACTCAGCATGTCTTCATACCTCGTCTCCCCCTGACCACTGTGTTGGGATTTGTAGAAGAACTCGGTTTCGAGAAAGTCACAGTTCATGGTAGTGTAGATCAATCGTTTTCTTGGACTGTAGCATCGATAGCCCTTTTGGTTTACCCCGTACCCTACAAACATACATTTCTTGGCGCATGGATCGAGTTTGGTCCGATCGGTTTTAGGAATGTGGACAAAAACAGAGCAACCAAAGATTCGTGGTTGTAGCGTAAGGGCCGGAGGAAGTTTAGTAAATTCAGACAGGGCTTGGATGGGAGTCTTAAGATCAAGAGCTTTAGTTGGTAATCGATTAATTAGATATGTGGCGGTGGCAAGTGCCTCTGGCCAGAAAGATTTAGGGACTTGTGACTCAATCAGAAGGGCACGAGTTATTTATAATAGAATACGATTTTTCTTTCAACGGTGCCGTTTTGTTCGGGTGTGTGTGGACACGAAGTTTGATGAACTATCCCTTTATTTTGGCAAAATTGTTTCATCGAGTTATTGACAAACTCACCCCCATTATCAGAACGGAGGATCTGAATTTTTTTATGAAATTGTGTTTGGATCATGTTGTAAAAAATACTAAATTTATCGTGCACTTCAGATTTATGTTTTAGGAAATAAATCCAAGTCATTCGCGTACAATCATCCACAAAAAGTAAGAAGAACCGATAATTTTGCCCCCTATTTACCTCTGCGGGTCCCCAGACATCGGAATGTATTAATGAAAAAGGTAAATCAAATTTTGTGTTATTTGACTTAAAAGTATGTCTATGACTTTTCGCCAACGCACAAACTTCGCAATTGAAATCTTTATTGGAAGGAAATAGTTTTGGAAACAAAAGATTTAAATAACTAATAGATGGATGCCCCAACCTTCGGTGCCACAACCATGCTTCTCGATTAGTCGTCCCATGAGCTAACAGACTAGTGCCTTCTTGAGTCACCTCATCCACATAGTACAAACCCTGACGTTCAGTGCCATGCCCAATAATCATTCCAGTCCTGATGTCCTGTAGAATGCAAAATGTAGGGTGCATTAAGACCGTACAATTTAATTCCTTGGTTACATGACTAATAGATAGTAGTTTATGTGATAAGGATGGAACATATAGACAATTCAAGAGTTTAAGATGCGGAGATATCTCAACAGTACCTCCCCCCTTAACAGACATTACACCCCCATTAGCCGTTTGAATGTGTGTTCTATGGGGTTTGGATGTTGAGACAATATCAGAAAGATCATATGTCATTGTGTCTGTTGCCCCGCAATCAAGAATCCAGGATTGTGTTTGATTTCCACATTTATTGTTTACTAAATTAGCTTTACCATAGCTAATTGAAGAAAAATGTTATTATTTGTACACGAGTCAGAAATTTCATTTTTATGAACATTATGTGAATTTTCTTTTAACAAATTAGTAAAGGTGAGGTCTTTGTTGGTAATATCAAAATTGGGGTTAAATGCACTAGGCATTTTTTTTGGATTAAAAAACTCTGGGTGTCCTTTAAACAAACTAGTAAAGGTAAGGGGTTTCTTTGTAATATATGAATTAAAGTGGTCATTAGTGGAAACTTTGGGGGGGGGGTAAGTGAAACTTTGCAATTGAAATAGGATGGGCTTGAGGGTAAACCCTCAAACCCGGTACCTTCGACGCTCTCGGCCGCAGCCGCTACTCCTCCAAAGCCGCCGGACTCGGTTGTGGTGCGGTGATGGTCGCCGCCGCTGCTGCTGGTGGCTTCCTTGCGGCCCACGGCGGCTGGTGACCGGCCATCAGTCCCTTTCTTCCCCTTCTTGTGACCGTCGTTCCACCACTCCGGGTACCCGACGAGTTTGAAGCACTGGTCTTTGGTGTGTTTGGTCATGCCACAGTGGCTACACTTCAGGTTGGTTCTATCATTCCGGGATGATGACATACCCGGCTTCAGGTCTGACCGGCGCCCTTTCGAAACAAGCCCTAATCCGTCGGATTCGTCTGGTCCGGTGACAACAAGACCGGCCGCCATACCTTGGTCCACTGGGTTAGTCTTGGGGGTGAGTCCGACAATATTCCGGTGAGCCGCCTCTTCTCGGACGGCGGCGTAAGCGCCCTCTGTTGAGGGTAGCGGATCCCACCGGAGTATCTCTCGTTTTATCGGGTCATATTATCGGTCAAGGGCATTTAGAAATTGGAACAACTTAGTTTCAGATCTGATGTTGTTGTACGTGGTGATATCAGCAGCACATTTCATTGGATTTGGGTCTCGTCGTTCGATTTCTCCCCAGATCCCTTGCCTTACTATCCAGAAATCTTCGAGCGGCACCCCATTCTACTTCATCTCATTCGCTTTGACGTGTAAATCAAAGGTTTGCAATTTATCTTTCCCGCTGCTGTAAGTAACTGCAAGAGCATCCCACAATGATTTTGCAGTGGGAAACTCGGTTAAATTACTTGCGAGTGCGGGTTCGATGTTTTGTATTAGCCACGAAAAAACAACAAGATCATCCTGTTCCCACTGATCAAATGTATCATCAGTTGGATTTGGAGGTTTCGGATTTCCCGAGAGATGGCTGAGGAGGTTCTTTGATTTACCTCCTATGGCCACTTGGATCATCCGAGCCCACAGGGCATAATTCTAGCTGTTTAGTTTTAGGCTAATTTTGAGGCTGTCGGACATGCTCTGTTTTTTATTTTGGTTTAGGGAAGGCTGTTTTTGAGGAGGTTTGCAAGTTGGGTTGAAAGGTCATCGTTGCCGATCAGATTGCCGTCTCCGGACATGGCGATCTGATTTGGGTGATGAGACACAGGTAGATGATGAGCACGAGCAAATGAACTGATCCAAGGATCATTCACTGCTCTGATACCATGTTTTCACAATGATAATCAGAATACTCTTGGTTGTATTTTTCGTATATTACAATGGAGACAATTATAGGGATTAAATAGATGCCTGTTGAGGCCTATACATAGAAATACAGCCTGTGCTATAATGGAATTTCTATAATTAAAGTTTGTTAATTTTGAATGGGATATGATGTTGAGCTGATCCCCTTAATTATTCACTTTTTCTTTTAACAAGTTTTTCTAAAATTTAATAGAATATAGATGATGTTAATAATTGTTTTCATGCGTGCAATAAATACATGTTCTTGAGCTTTCGAGTATGTTATATACGTAACTACGTAAGATACCGTTTTGACTAGTTAGTTGGTTTGTTAAATGTTATATACAATGTTTTTGAGACCGGATCGGACCGGCCGGTCCGACCGGTTCGACCGGGATTCGGTGCCTGGTCCGGTCCGGTCTGGGTGAATCGTTTTCTACTGGTCGAATCGGCCGGTTCGTCCCGAACCGCTGGTCGGACTGGGAAACCGGACCGGTTTTGGTTTTTTTTTTATTTAAGGGGGTAAAAACGGGGTGTTAAACCATAAATTAGTACGTTGGATATACAAATATAGTTAAGTTTTATATATAACTATAAAATATATATATAAATCATATATAAATTACTTATATTTAATTACATATATAAATATAATTAAAATATAGTTAAATTCGATCCAACCGGTCCGACCAGTCCGACCACCAAACCAATAAGACGTCCGGTTCGACATCCGATCCGGTTCTGAAAACATTGGTTATATACAAAATATTTGTCTATCATGTTTGTAATAGTTCTACATGTGCTTTCATATTAACTGTGCGGATGTATCTTTCCTTACGGTCCAAGCAAAGACAAACCTAACTACTAACATATAATTTGACCACTATGGTCAACCTAAGGAAAAGTATGCTTCTTACAAGCGGCAACTTACATGAAATAACACAAATTAATTAAATTATGCTATATTTTATAACGCAAATATTATCAAATAGCTGGATTGTGGTTCTTTGGATCTTTGGCTTAGGTTATACTTATAAAACCTAATGATATGAAGCTTAAATTAAAACCAAGCTATACTTGTTTCATCTTTAATTTACAATAAAAGTATATGCAATTATGTGTAGAAATTAATAAAATAAAATTTGATGACTAAAAGTTGAGCATGCGCACACCGGAAAGTTGTGATGGTCTAAAATATGTATTATCGTTGTTTGTCATGGTGCAATGTAATAATTTAGTCGGATAAGTTGTTTTAGTGTCTAATGGAATATATAGTAGGATTCATGCTCTTTTTTGAGTTTTCGATTAGGTCGTATACATAGGATATTGTTTCGACAAGTTAATTGCTCGGTTGTATATTGGACATTTGTCAATTATGATTGTAATAGTTCTACATGAGCTTTTAAATGTGCATGATATGTGTTTTTTTGGCACATTAGATTAATAAGGGTTTGTGGTTAGTCGTTATACATACATCCTGTGATTAAACATGTATTTGAGGTTGATCCACATGCTAATATGGTATTCACTTGTGATTTCCTAATAAATCCATGGAGGCAATGGTGCACAAAGACCATAAATATAACCTAGGAGCGAACATGCACACATTCTCGTCGACGGTTATCTCCTATGATATTTGTCGTCAAGTATGTTATGGCATCTACAGTCCATGATGGGTGGTTGTGTTAGAAGATATGGAATGTTTATCATAAGTCTTCATCTAGTAAGTTTTTTAATGATGAAAGTTACTAAGTGTCACTAGGTAAAAATGACCTTGCAACTTAAAAGAAAAATTAAAGCTTCTTTTAGAATATTACATACATCAAGTACGTTCACATTCACTTTCGCTTTGATCATAATAGTTCATTTCACCTATATGAAGCAAACCCTTCCCTTTAATGTGTTTAACATTGCCTTCTTACTAAAAATGACTTTAAGCACATAATTCATCGTCTATCAGTTTACTTAACCTACATTGTAGCATTTTCTTCAAGCTACATGCTACTAGCTATATTTTTAACTAGTGACCACATGATCACATCAAGTAATAAAATACTGTACGCATTAGGAATTTAGGATTTCGAAAACTATCTATAAATATAACAATAACTTGTATATTTTTAGGTGTATATTTTGTTTAACAATAACTTGTATATAACTAAACATATATAAATTGTATACATTTAAATCATCTGATTGGGGAAACAAAACTTGAATTTCTATAAGTTTATATGTAAACTCGTAAAACATATTCTTTAGAGATCGATTAATTTTAAAATGTTCAAATTCTTACAAAGCATGTGTGATAATTTGTGAAAATAATTGTAGGGTTGGTTTCTTTACGGTTTTTTTATTTTTTGTGGTAAAATTAATTTTGTGAATCTGGGAGCATATCAAGGTTTTGTTGGTTGCAACCGAGGACGGACCACGACGTGTTGCTAGTATATATTTGGGGTTTATGGTTTATGATGGTTCATGTGATGAGAATGAACAACTTAACAGAAACTGATGTCGTGAATGGTATGTTCAGCTTAATTTATGAATACTTGTCTAAGTTCTTATTTTCTGAAAAAATTTGCAGGCCAAATGTTATGTGTTCATGATCTTATTGTATAACACATAAAATACTTACGTAAAACTACTTTTCCATTTATATTTTGTGTTAAAAGCAAGATACAGTTTATTAAATTCCCAAATGTACTCGTAATTATATACACGCACACTCACATATGTGTGCGTTTATTTGTAGGCTTAGAACGACAACAAAAATTGTCAAATAGAAGGTAGATCGAAAGAAGTGTGAAGGAAGTCGTTTCACCTGTTGAGGTTTTATATGGTTGAACGGTGATATGGTGTTAATAACTTATTACGCAAAAACAAAGAAATTTAAAACTTAACTTGCCATTATCATTCATCAAATATCATGCATATTATAAATGAAACAATTGATGATATATGTTTTGTATTAATAATCAATGTGACTAACAGCACTTTAAATTTTGAAAAAGTTAAAACATATCATTTAAAAAATATCATTACCCTATTATGAAAAACAGAAGCTGATGAACAGTGGCAAATTCCATCTGGGCCGTTCATTTCTTTCCTTCGATCTCAGCCGTTCGTTTTTGGGTCCACCTACCACCGTCTTTACCATTCTTTCTTTAACATGCCCACACCGCCTCATTACTTTCGACAGAGAGAGATGTGATGGTGGTTGTGCGATGTCGTCGGGTGGTATCCTCACCTGTCGTCTCCGGCTACACATTTGCCCCCTTCGTTTGCATCGCGAACAGGTCCCTTATTTCTTTATTCTTGGATTCTGTGTAGATGGCGGTGGCCGTGGTGATGGGATGCGGTGACGTTGATGTTTCGACTTTCCTTTCCGTTTGACGTGATAGCAAAAGATTTTTTTGTTCTCGGTTAGGGTATGTGGCGACGGTGGTGTGGCAGGTTGTTCTCGCCGCCCGACCATCTAAGAATATCGCGATAGACGCCGCCGGTGGCTTGTTTGTGCCGCCTTAGGTGGCGCCTATGTCGCAGTGAGGGCCAATCGTCACCCAATGATTCCATCGACCGGCGCTGCTTACCTCCGTCTTGAGATTCACCGCCAGTGACCTCTACATGCCATCTGTGTCGCTGTCGTTTAATGGTTCTATGTTGCTCAATGATGATGTGCAGGCCACATCTGAGAGCCATTTTTATCATAGATCTGGTGTTGGTGACGATTTCCTTTGTGAAACAATATCATTTACGGAGTTTGTTTTGGGTTTTCTGTTTTTCTTGGTTGCTCTTTGATACTTTTGAATTGTTATTGGGTTTGTATATGTCAGCTGTCGTTTAATGGTTCTATGTTGCTCAATGATGATGTGGAGGCCACATCTGGGAGCCATTTTTATCATAGATCTGGTGTTGGTGGCGATTTCCTTTGTGAAACAATATCATTTACGATGTTTGTTTTGGGTTTTTTGTTTTCTTGGTTGCTCTTTGATACTTCCGAATTGTTGTTGGGTTTGCATATGTCAGTTGTCGTTTAATGGTTCCATGTTGCTCAATGATGATGTGCAGGCCACATCTGAGAGCCATTTTTATCATAGATCTGGTGTTGGTGGTGATTTCCTTTGTGAAACGATATCATTTACGAGGTTTGTTTTGGGTTTTTTGTTTTCTTGGTTGCTCTTTGATACTTTCGAATTGTTGTTGGGTTTGCATATGTCAGCTGTCGTTTAATGGTTCCATGTTGCTCAATGATGATGTGCAGGCCACATCTGAGAGCCATTTTTATCATAGATCTGGTGTTGGTGGCAATTTCCTTTGTGAAACAATATCATTTACGAAGTTTGTTTTGGGTTTTCTGTTTTCTTGGTTGCTCTCTGATACTTCTGAATTGTTGTTGGGTTTGCATACGCGTGGTGCATTTCGCCGGTGATGATGAACGTATGTTCGTTTGAGACGTTCTTTTTTATTGATTTGTGGCTGTGATGATACAATATAAATGGCGTCAGTCACCGTCAACCGACAGTTGGTTCTGAGCCACACACACTATTCTGCTATGTTTATTCGACGGTCGATTTAAGACGCGCGACGCGCGTCGGGGAATCAACTCTAGTTTTATTAGTATTGAAGATGGGAAATGAATAGTCCCCTTTTGACTTTTAAAGTTTTTTCACATTAGTTTTAAGTTTCTGCCATTTTTTACATTAACTTTTGTTATTTAATTTTGGCTACTAAAGTTTAGGAGTTTAAATTATGGCTACCACACTATTTATAGTGAAACTTTATTTTATCAAGTTTGGCAACTAGAGTTTAGTATTTTATATATTGACCGTCTAATTGTTTTTCTAAATTTGGGCACTAAAGCTTAGGATTTTAGAAACTGGCCACCGATTTGTTTTTTCTTTGACTGTTGACGTTTAGGATCTTAAAGTTTGGCCACTAGAATATTTATGTTGAAGTTTTCTTTTTTCGAGTTTGACCACTAAAGTTTAGTATCTTTGAGTTCGCTGCCAAAAAATGATTTTATGGTTTCCGACGAACTGGACAAATATCGACCAAAGTAACGCAACATTACGTGTAAGACAATTGACCTGACTCCCATCATAGCGTGTGACTTTGACCACTAAAGTATTGAATATGAGAGTTTGGACCCTGATTTTTTTTTACTTTAGTCAACAAAGTTTAGAATCTTAGAGTTTGACCACTAAACTATTTATAGTGATGTTTTTTTTTTCGATTTAAACCACTAAAGTTTTGTATCTTTAAGTTTCGCAACTAAACTTCGATTTTATGGATCCTGATGAGCCATACAGATAACGACTGAAGCAACGCAACGTTGCATTTGAGAAAATTTACCGCACTCCACCGCATGACATGGGGAGAAAAAGTAGTTTATATTAACGATGAATGAAAACATGTGTGGTTCGGATATATAATCATGGTTAATACAGACAACAAGAAACTTATATCACATACTGATGTTGGTTAGTGCTCGTTGTCGAAGTAACAATCAAATAAGATGTTAAATGTGTGTTCCTATTCACCTTAAACTAGTTAGGGTAAGTAGGGTTGTCGAACCTCGTGGAATTAGTGGTCGGTGCGTCGTACTTTGATTTGTAAGAAAATAGATTAACTAATGAATTATTAAACTATTGCCTCTTGGCTGTGAAAAGTGAATTTTGGAATGATTAACAACTTAATTGAGAAAACAAATTACAATTAATGAAATTGATTAGAAGATAGTTATGAAAAAGGGTAATCCACCCCGGGATTCAAGTTCGGTTCTCGGTAGTCGCCTAGTTCAACTTGGTGGGAAATCCTTAACGGGGATTCTATAAGTGTAATGACTAAGTGGTAAAGATAACCAAGACTTAACGGGTCTTAGTACACCATGCCAATTGGATTAACAACCAAAACTTTGCAATCATACAACTCGCGCATAATCATATGAAGTTCAAATCAAGATTTACTAAAACAATTGTTTAAACAATCAAGACACAAGTTAAACTCAATAAAGAACTTAATGGGTTCTACAGTTTAATCCCAACACAATTTGAACATAAACAACAACCTAAGAACACAAACCCTATTACCCGAGGTAGATCACGCGGAGTTTAGCCTTGCATCTTCATATATTCACAAACAAAATCGGATTGAAGCATGATTGGATGGATTGAAATGAGTTAGAGAAGTAGAGAAAGCCTCCAAAATCGCCTAAGTTCGTCCTCTCTGCCTCTGCTGCCGATTAGGGTGTTTTGCCCTAATTCTCTTCCTTAAATGGGGTCAAATTCCGAAGATTCTGGTCAACCAGGATAACGACGTAAGCTACGTCCATAAGGACGTAAGCTACGTCCTCTTCACTAATTTACGTCCTGAGCTACTGTCTTACGTCCACAAGAAGGGGTGAAAACATAGGGACGTAAGCTACGTCCTATAGGACGTAAGCTACGTCCCATGCATATTTTCGCCTTCGATCTTTCTTTTGTTGTCTTCCCGCGTTCCAGATATCATCCGTCTTTCTCTAATGCTCGATTTCCTTCCTTTTAGCTTCATGTACCAGCGTTTCATAAGCCGAACAAAGTGATTCCGTTCGATAGTAATAATGTGATAATAATGCATAATTGAACACTTAAACACATATAAAGCATGAACGCATCAGTTAGAAAAAACCAATTTCCCTATATATTTAAAAAGCAATGGGAATGAACAGTATGAACAGTGCCCAAGGTTATATTAGGTATTTTGCTTTGTGTTTAGGGTATTGTGCTTCTTCTTTTTATAGATGGACAGAGATACAGATCCCGGCCTTCTCCCTTGGCGTCTATCGTTGGCTTCTCTCTGCGATTTTGCTTTGTATGGGTTCTAGGGTTCTGGTGGTGGCTTTCCTCAGAGAAAGATATTGAAGGAGTTGAGGGGGTGCCGGATGAGGGCTTTCGGGTTTGCTGCTATGGTCGCCGGTGTTGGCTAGGTCACGGTTGAGGCGGATCTCACTGCATGGAGTTTGAGGGTGGTGTTGTGACAGTGTTTGCGACGGTGGTGTTGCCGGAGAAGGGGGCGAGGATGGTGAATCGGGTGTGGCAGGTGGGGCCGTCGGTAGCGGAGGATGGGGCTCCGGTGGGACATGCGTTTCATCCGGAGAATCTGGCGGAGGATGGGGCTCCTGTCCCTCGATTTTCAGGTACTACTGGTTTATGTTTCTCTGCAATTGGCCTGTGGGTTCCATTTTATTAGGGGTTTTCGGCGTTGTGGAAAGAATTGGCTTCAATTTGGGTTATTGGTACTTGATTCATGTCTCTGTTTTATTATTTTTGAATTGTTAATGGGGTACTTTTGCTGTGCGGATATTCATGATTCGAGTGTTTCTGTTAATGAAAATATAATTTTTAGTGTTTACTTAAAGTTCTTTCTTTTAATGAAGCACGATACAATAGAGAGACCAAATAGTTTTGAATTGATCAAGCACAAAACAGCTCTGAAGGTTACCAAGTCATTTATGCATAGAAAGATCGATTCCAGTAAACTGAACCACTTAAGAGCTGATTTGATATACAAATTCAGTAAAAAAAAATTTGACCGGTCAAGACACTTCTACCTATAATTATGAGGTTAGTTCCTTAAAAGGAATTGTTTTCTTTTTGTTTGAATAGAGTTTCTTTGGTTGGAATTCTCAACTTTTGGCAACATATTTTGGAGTTTTCCGGTTGCACCCTTTGTGGCCGTCGACCATTGGTGTTACCGAAATTACAGATTTTTGCCGATGTATTTGAAGGGTTTTTGCGTTTAAGGTCGATGATGGTACATTTTGCTCACCTGAGACTTGCTATGGCAGGTTTGGTCTTCCGACATTATTGTTGCTTCTCTACAAACTAGGTTGTTATGTAGCTACTCCATTTGGCATGGCAATCTATGTTGCAGCCATGGAGGAGATCTGAGCCTCAAGTAACCAAATTTGTTATTTTTAACAGTTGATTATGATCTGCCTTTGTTTGTTATTGCATTAACTATTCTTTGTTGATTGTTATTATCCATCTTGGGCTCTGTTTGATGCTAAGCATAGGCTCACTTGACCATTGTTTGATTCTGGTGGTTTGTGTCTACTAGAAGACACGTTGATGACGAGGTCATGTATTCCTCCATGACTATTAGTTTTGGTTGTTTTGTGGCTATGATTGATACACCGAGATTGAAGTCGGCTGTCCTGGTATGGCAGCTATTTTTGGTTTGCAGCCGCAACCTGCTATCGGTTCTGAGCCAACTTTTAGTACAAATCCGGTATATTTGATGCGCAACGCGCGTCAAGGATAAAAAACACTAGTTAGAATAAAAAACAAAAATGTCTTTATCTTTACATGAATAATAGAGGATTCATTATCCACTAGCTCAAGCTAACTTAACCTTCATGGTCCTATAACTAAACCATAAATACAAATGATAAAAATCATATATACATATATGCCCACATTTACTTACCTATTATTTATAAAATATGTTGGAAAATATATTTATATTAATAAATATTTAAAATTAGATTGGGAAATAGGAAATCAAAACGTCAAAGTATGCCAATTGATTTAAGGTGTCTTTAGTTTACAGTTTACTACTCAAAAGCTTTAGAGACTACTTAGAGACCAATAACTTAACTTGGAGGCCACGTAAACAAGTTACAAAACTACAAATATAAGCTAAAATTCTATTGTATCCGTATCCATTTTCGAAGAGGAGAATTTGTCACCAAGTAAAAGAGGATTCAAGAAAAGACTTTTGGTGAGTTTTCGATAAGTTAGATTTATGATAATTAATATGCTTATTAATTAGCGTAATGGCTTTACGTGTCATTTTTAGTTTTTTTCCTGTTAACATTACAACTAACTTTAATTTAGTTTTCTTAAAAGATATCGTGTTTAAACACGAGTTAAAGATGCTCGATGTTCACATGATACATGAAGGGTACCTAGCATTTATTTGACAAGATGCATTTCTATTAAGTTTTGGATCTATTTCTATAACTTTTGCTAATAAAGTTAATTATACTAAACATTTATGTTGCAAGAAAATATTACAAATCTAATGTTCTTTCAAGATTACAAATTTGGTTCGTATAGTGCCAAAATATAAATAGTTTGATTCTTATCATTAACACATGACAAACTTGTTTAAAAATTAATTACATATGAAATGACAATTTTAGCCTCTTGTTAATTTTTTTTAAAACCACACACTGACCTCGTTTCATGGTCAAAAAACGATCATATGCGTTGTTAAAGCAAATCATCATCAAAGACCAATGTCAATACCATCATTATCCATCTTAAATACCAGTTAATCACTTAATCCTTAAAAGCGATCGTAAGTTAAATTTATGAGCCCTAAATCAAATGCAGGCTGTAGGAGCTTTGACGATTCGAGTTTGATATCAAATGCATGAATTGTTGTTTGTCTGGACTTTCTTTCGAATTATAATCACACTTTCATATTAAAGTAACATCGTTGGTACTTTATAACCCATAAGCCGATAAGTAAAAAACAATTTCAAAAACAAGTATAAAATATATTATGAAAATCTTACAAAATATTAGGAAATCGGTTACCTCAAAGAACCAGATGAATCATAAATCCTATATACAATAACAACAAGCTCTCATCCTCACTACAAAGTAAAACATGTTCAATTGTTCATGAAAATTTACATACACAAACACACCAGTATACTTAAAAGTTAAAGATCCAAATGTCAATTTATAGTACTAGAAGGATCATCTTTGTAACTTATCACTGTCTAAAAAAAACAACAATAAGAAATTAAAACCCTAGCGTCTCAATGTTTTTAATCGATAAATATTTTCTCTCCCCTCGTCTATCTCTTCTCCGCCACTCTCCTCCTCCTCCTCCGCCGTGGAGCCCGTCGTCCGGCAACCGTAAGTTCATAATCTCCTCCGTCGGTCGTTTGTTGTTACTCCATTTCTATCACCGGAGTTCATAATTGATTAATTGTAACGTGATATTGTGATTAGAAGCTCGGTGATGCATGCAGTCAGATTGAGGATAGATTATAGAGGGAAAAGTAGTTTTAGTTAATCAATTTGAGTTAGTGATTGCAGTTAGAGGCAGATAACTTGCGATTTAAGTTATTGCTGTTACTTGTTAGAATTTGCCGCTAAAACCCGGTGATTCGGTGAACGTAGGATTTGTTATTGTTGAGTGCTTTGTTTTGGTATGCATTTTCGTTGAGCTTTGAAGTTCATAATATAAAAAAAAGTGTAGCGCTGCTTGATTTAGTTTTCGCTTTGTGCGAGGTCTCCAGAGGAGCCATGTATGCAGCCTTATCCTACATTTTGTGTAAGAGGCTGGTTCTCACAGTTTGAATTATGATCTCCGTATCACAAAGTAACAACCATAGCAAGTAGCATCTTGCTTTAAGGTCCGCTGTCGTGAAGTTCATGATAAGATAACTAAAATAAACATACATATGCCTTTTTGATTTTGCATAACATGTTTTTTTTTGCTGCTATTGTTGCATTTGAGAAACTGGGAATGTTCATAGTGGTTGGAAGCTTGGTGGTATACTGGTATGTGATTATATATATTATGTATGATATATCAAATGTATGCTTCTGATGGAAAATTGAAAATGAGTGAATTGTTCAGTAATTCAGCCATTTTGTTGGTAAATAAGTGAAAGTATTTGATTGATCTGTTTGCATAATTGCAATGTGAGTTCTTATATTTTGTTACTGCAAAACTAGACAGGTATTCTGAAAGAAGCATATAGAAGAAACCTTCCAGTCAAGTGGGCACATTCCACATCAACCATGGCAGATGCACATGTAAGCAAGTCTCTTAACTTACACATCATCATGCAAATATTTTTTTTATGTATATTGAAAGTAGTTTTTAAATTATACATGAAGTACAAATAGAAAAAGACTAAGATTTGTAACTAATGAATATGTACATTCTATGTTTGAAGTTCACACAGTAAAAATGATGCCAGTTGTTTTGTAATTCAGGAAGATAATACAGGAAGCCTTAAAGAACAATTAGCAAAGGTATTTGAGGTCTCATTGAAAATTACTGTCCCTGATGAGCCAGAAGTGACACCTTTAATTGCTCCCTGCTCCAAAAAGGAAACTGGTGATTACCAATGGTATATATTTATTTCTCATGCATGTGCATAATAATTTCTTTTTTTTTAACATTAGTCAGCAATCTTTACTCCTCTCTCTCTCTCTCTCTCCCTCTCCCTCCCCCCCCTGTGTGTGTGTGTGTTTGTAACATGGTAGATAGTCATAGTAGTTTTGGTTGCATCATTGTTTGTATAGCTTGCTTTTCTTCATAATGTTGGGTGCTAATGCATAAATTTTCATTAATGTAATAGCAACAATGCCATGAGCTTATGGTCTAAAATAAAAGGCAAGGGTACAGAATTTAGAGGACCACAACCTGTTGGACAGGTAAAACTGTTTTCTTTTTGTGGAAGTGAAATGTTCTGGATGCTGAATGTATAGAGTAGTTTTTATTCTAACACCATTTACATGGTTCTATGTGATCTTTCTAATATGCAGGCGATCATGAGAAATCTACCAGCATCTGACATGATAGAATCATGCTCTGTAGCTGGTCCTGGCTTTATAAATGTCAAGTTATCAACACAATGGATAGCTAAGGTATTTATTCTTTACTAACTTTTTGAAATATGTCTTATAAGCCTGCCTGATTTTGTGCCTACTTTTCTGTTATCACTGTTTTTTTTTCCGCAGAGCATACAGAAAATGCTAACTGATGGTATAGACTCATGGGCACCAAAGCTTCCGGTCAAAAGGGCAATAGTTGACTTTTCATCACCAAACATTGCAAAGGAAATGCATGTGGGGCATTTGAGGTCGACTATCATTGGAGACACACTAGCCCGTATGCTTGAGTATTCTAAAGTTGATGTGCTGCGCAGAAACCATGTTGGGGATTGGGGTACCCAGGTGTGTGAAATTTTGTTAATTAAATCTTATATGTTGATACGCGGGAACTAAGAATGTGGTATTACATGTATATGTTCTTTCATATGTATTGTGTAAATAAATAAATCAAATATTTTTTATGTTACCCTTTCTGCAGTTTGGAATGTTGATTGAGTACCTATTTGAAAAGTTTCCGGATGGGAAAGTTAATGATCAGGATATTGGAGAACTTGAGGTGAGCATAGTCTACTTTGAAAGTGCACCACTTATTTCATTTACTTATTTTAATTGATAATTCACATGAGATGTATGGATGTACAATAAGTCAAGAAGCATTCCTGGGTTTCATTTTTCTGAATTTTTTCTCCATCTTCTAATTAGTCATATCCTAGATTAATAGCCTCCACAAACAACAGTTCAGAAATATTATATTCGATACTGAACAAGTGATGTTATTCTAATTTAGTTGGTACTTTGATAGGTGTTCTATAAGGCTTCAAAACAGCGGTTTGATGGTGATCCTGAATTTAAAGAGAGAGCCCAACAAGCGGTTGTCAGTCTTCAGGTGAATTAACGAACTTTGTGGTCCACATAGCCATTGTAATCAACACCTACTGATAATTCAGTTTATATATAATACCTTTTTTTATATGTAATTTAATGATTTTTGAAACAGGGTGGGGGAAAAGTATAGGAAGGCATGGGCACAAATATGTGAGATAAGTCGAAAAGGTTATGAAAAAGTTTATCAGCGTTTAGGCATCCACTTGGAAGAAAAGGTATAATTTTTCTTATCTCTTAATATGAAGTAGGCATATATTCATGTTTATTTATTTTTGAACAGATATATTCAAATTTATTAATTTATCAGCTGGGGTTTACTTTTATTGTGTTCAGGGTGAAAGCTTTTATAATCCCTACATTCCTGGAACCCTAGATCTTCTAAGGGAAAAGGGTTTAATTGAAGAAAGTGAAGGAGCTCAGGTGATCTTTATTGAAGGAAAAAAGATACCTCTTATAGTTGTGAAGAGAGATGGAGGTTTCAACTATGCTTCAACAGATCTTGCAGCTCTGTGGTTAGGGTTTTTTTTTTTTTTTTTTTTTTTTTTTTTTTTTTTTTAATTAAATAAAGTTTATCTTGTTAGTCAATGATAGATTTAAGTTTATATTTACTATTTAATCACTATTTCATGTTATATGTAGGTATCGCCTTAATGAGGAAAAAGCTGAGTGGATAATATATGTAACTGATGTAGGCCAGAGAGAGCACTTTGAAATGTTCTTCACTGTAAGACACTTATACACAAGTACACAACATTTTTATTTAGAAAAAAGGGAGAAAACTGAATATTGACGGACCTAAAACACTTTTTTTTTCAGGCTGCAAAACGTGCAGGGTGGCTACCAACTGATGAGAACAAATACCCTAAAACAAGTCATGTAGGATTTGGTCTTGTTCTCGGTGATGATGGAAAGAGATTTAGAACTCGTAGTACTGAAGTAGTTAAGTTGGTTGATTTGCTTGATGAAGCTAAAACTCGATGTAAAGCAGCTCTTGTGGAACGAGGTATTGCCATATTTTGGCTTATTAGTTTCTAATAAGATGGGTTAAGTACTAAAATTATCTTTAAATTTTATTAGGTAAGGCCGCGGAGTGGACTCCTGAGGAGCTTGAGCAAACTGCTGAAGCAGTTGGATATGGTGCTGTTAAGTAAGATTCTCATGCTTTATGATGAATAATAATGGTTTTCAGAACTAATAAGATGTGTAGTGTTATTTATGATTAATTTGTTTTAATGCTATTTCTTTTTTGGGGGATTGGGATTATAACTAATTGTGCAATTGCACTTTTCAGTTTGTGTATATAAAGAGGAATCGTTTTTGGTAGAGGTTGCAAATTGGTGGGTCAAGCAGGTTGTGTGCCTGATTTCAGGGACATTATTAGTGCGGGTTCAATTGGGTTGGTCGGACCTGTTAACACGTTTGTACCAATTTTTTAATGCTATGAATAAGATCTAAGATAAAATTGCAAAACCATATTGTTAAAATGACAGTCTATTCTTTTAAATAAAGTGATTTTGACCTTTTGAAAGACTGGGTAAATTTGACCTGCTTGACTTAGTAAACCCATTTGACCCGCTTCTATTTAGATAGTATTTAACAAAATTACCCTTACGACCTTTTGGATATTAATTGCAAATTTGCAACCCAAACTGACCTTTTCTAGCAAAGAAAGGGTAAAAATTGCCAGCTCCAATATATAGATACTGCAATCTATTCATTTGATATTTCCCTTGTTTGACTAATGATATTTTAAACAGATATGCAGACCTGAAGAATAACAGATTGACCAATTACACATTCAATTTTGATCAGATGCTTAATGATAAAGTACGTTTAATAATGTTCTCCCCATTTCTATGCTGTTTAAATATTTAACTAGGGATGCAATGCCATCACATATTGTAGTGAAAATGTGAAAAGAAACCCTATATACTTTCTTTGACTTCACACATAAGTCCCTGAACGTTACAATTACATGATTAAAACCCTTGACTGGTAAAAAGTTAATGAAAATTTCCTCAATTTTACTTTTAACAAATTTGCTGTTCTTGTTTTAGATGATTAAGTCTTGGAACTTATAAAATCTCAACTAATAGGTCCTTGTTTTTTCATGGTTTAATCTCTAACTTGACTAGTAAAAAGTTAATGAAATATTCCTCAAACTTCACTTTTAACAAATTCGCTGTTTTTGTTTTAGATGATTAAGTCCCTAAACATATAATATCTCAACTAATAGGCCCTTGTTTTTTCATGGTTTAGTCTCTAACTTTACATAAAGGACCTTTTATCGAGTTTTTATAAGTTTATGACTTTAGGGACTTAACATTGCAAATCTAACATTAAAGGACTTCTGTGTGAAGTCTGTGAAAGTCCATACTTTTTTTTTGACATTAGGGACTTAATGTTGTAAAAATCGCAGGCGCTAGTCGGGAGGTGAGGTACCAACTAGCGACTATTTTGAAATCCGTACCATCTGTATTTCCACATTTTTTCCTACTTTATTCTCTCCATAATTTGAATTCCATACACTTTTCTTGTTTCTAAGCTGCTCAAATCCTTTGATAAATAGGGAAATACTGCTGTATATCTGCTGTATGCACATGCTCGTATATGCTCAATTATAAGGAAATCTGGTAAAGACATAGAGGAATTGAAACGGGTAAGTTTCTTTAATTGCTTATCTTGTTTTATTTTAGTTTTTAGTTCTTTAATTGGGTATTAATATTATGATCAAGTTTAATTGTCTGTGACAGGAAGGACAAATAAAATTGGAGAAAGATGAAGAACGCAAGCTGGGATTACATTTGCTCCAGTTCGCTGAGGTAAAGACGATTTTGCAAAGAAGCCATTGTTCAAAGCTTTTCTTTTGCTTTCTTTCTACAATGTTACATATACATGTGTATAGCTAGCAAATTTGGCAGGTCGTGTGGGTTGGGTAACATGTCGTAACGGTCAACTATTAGCACGGGCAAAGGACCTTCTGATTTAATTCTTTAATTTTTTTTCAGGTTGTTGAAGAGGCTTGTACTAATTTGTTACCTAATGTCCTCTGTGAATACCTATATGATCTATCTGAGAAGTTTACGAGTTTCTACTCCGAGTGCCAGGTATATATACATATGCTTCTTCGCGTGCAATAGTTTGGTTATCAAAGTTATTTATTTTTTAGTCAGTTTTTTATACTAACTGCAATAAAATTAAATACCTATACGATTTTACAAAAATTTTTGTAAAAATTATTTGACCTTACAAAAGGCAAATATGGTTCTTTTTTGGATTTGGTTTCACTCGAGTGTGTTAATGAGCCAACCAAGTTGGAGCTTGATTAAGCTCGAGTTCGCCTTGCAAGTTAATTTGCAAGTTCAATATGGTTTTGGGCTTAACTCATATATTATTAATCATGTTATTAAATATTATATTATCTCAAATAAAAAATTATTATTTTACATATGCGTATATTTGGCGTGTTTAGGGTCGCTACCTAATCAAACTCGTATATGAAACTCGGCCTCGTGCTCATTTATTAAACGAGATGTAATTTAGGATTTGAGCTTATGCTTGAGCTTGTTTAAGCTTGACTTGGTTCGAGCTGTTAGTGAGTTAATCTTGAGTAGTTCTAGACTGTGTTGTTTACGTCCCAAGCTTGACATTGGTAACTTTGTGCAGGTTGTTGGGTCTGCTGAAGAGATAAGCAGATTACTGTTGTGTGAGGCAACTGCAGTGGTGATGAGAAAATGCTTTCATCTTTTGGGAATTACTCCTGTCTACAAAATCTAGTTATCTAGTTTTACAATTTGGACCCTGAAGAATTTCATTGAAGCTCATTACACCCCTGAAGGTTGTAAATGTTCTTGTGGGTCCTTTTTTCTTTTTGCTGATTGTTGTGCCTTTGGGCATCATCATATAACTAGATTATGATTGTAACACAAGTTTATAATTCACAATCTTAAAGCATGCTAATTTTTTTGCGTTCTTGTTATGTTTGAAGTTTGATTTTAGCATTTTGTTCAGGGTTGTTAATTTAGATCGTATTCGGGTTAACCCAGATTCAAAGTGAATTTATATTAGCGTACTTTCTACAAGTTGTGTATCTGTCCCACAAGCGTAGAAGCCCGATTACTTGTAATGTGGTTAAGTGCTTGAAAGTTGAAACCAATAATCCAATGGACCTGGTGAAGCGGAAGTTTGAATCCAAATAATTTGGTTTGAAATTTTTGTTGTGATTAGGGTTATTCATGAGTTGATTCGAGCCGAGTTTGAGTCCCGCTCGACTCTGCTTCATTAGGAAGTGAGTCGAACCGAGCCAACTCGGTTTGTAAATAAGCCAAGTTGAGCTCACGAGCTGAAACCGAGCTATTAGTTATTTGAACGGCTTAATTTTTGCAAGTGGGTGATATAAATTATTGGGTATTTTGGTTATAATTAAAGTATGAACGTAATTTTATATAATTTTTGTTATTATAAAGTGATTAGTGTAATAACGAAAAGTATCCACCGCTCATAAATAATAATATATATACTACATAATGAAAAATAAACAATTTAAGTCAAAGTAAAGACGACTTGAGTTTAAATGAGTCATACCGAGCTGATTTGATTTTGTGTGCATGTCGAGTTAGCTCAGAGTATTAATGATAAATTAAATATTCAGGCTTTTTTTAGAATAAAAATTTACTTCTTTTATTACATAAATAAACTCCTGACCACTTAACAACCGCACATTCTACATGCAAGTTAAAATTGTTAGGTCAAATATCTATTGTAATTACTTTCTGTTTGCATTATATAAAACGGTTCTTACCTTTTCTTAACAAAATATTATTTTCTTAATATATTATTCATATAGTAGTGCTAAACATCAAAATAATATGTCATTATTCAAATGCTTAGTAAGCAAGATTTTGTTAAAATAAGGAGACGTATTGGGTCAGAAGTTTTCTCACATGAGGTGAGTTTCTTTTTTATGATGGCCTCGGGTACCGTACTCAAGTAACAGAGATGATCAGATGATTCGATGACCTGCCAATAATCTCTAGCTTTAGAAAAATTATTCAAGCTCTTTATTATCACTTTGTAATGAATAAATGAAATTTATAATATGAATAAATGAAATATACTAATTATTATCTTCATTATTACAGTAATTACCAACTACCGACCCTTAAATCCTCGATATCATCGAATCAAATCTTCATCAACGGAAGTCAATCTTCAGTCATCCCAAAAACCCCCAAATTCACACAACAGCGATCCACCAAACAAGTGTTTAAACACCACCACGTTTTCCAATTCACCAGTTATATCTTTCATTACATTACATTAGTCAACAAATCATCACTCCCTTCATTGGGATTCCATCCATCCATCCATCCATCACCTACACGTGAAATCCCAACTACCCATTTGTTGTCACTGTCAATTCCGACGGAGTCTTCAACAGAAGCCTCAAATCCATCGATTCTGTAGGTCTTGTGCTTGTTGTTCCAAGTTCCAACCCATGGCGCTATTGAAGCTCCATATGCTCCTGATTCTGGCCCTTTTTGCCCTAATTTTCACTCAGATTGGAGCCGATGAAGTTGCCGTTGGATCTGATGGATCTGAAGTGTTACGGATTGAGTTGGAGAAGCTGAACTCGAAGATCGAATCACTTGGTTTGTGTTTGAACTTTTACCTTTCGGGTTTTGAGTTTATGTGATTGGTAGAGTTAGGGGTTGGTAACTTGTTTTGCAAGTAATATGGACTCGAATCACTTGAATCGAATCATTTGTTTTTTGTTTGAAATTTACCTTTCGGTTTTTGAGTTTATGTGATTGGTTGAATTAGGGGTTGAGCCTTGAGGTAACTTGTTTTGCAAGTAATATTGAATCGAATCACTTGGTTTGTATTTGACCTTTTACCTTTCGGTTTTGAGTTTATCTGATTGGTAGGATTAGGGGTTGGGGTAACTTGTTTGGCAAGTAATATTGAGTCAAATCACTTGGTTTGTGTTTGAGTTACCTTTCGGTTTTTGAGTTTATGTGATTTGTAGGATTAGGGGCTGAGGAAACTTATTTGGCAAGTAGTATTGAGTCGAATCACTTGGTTTGTGTTTGAAATTTCACCTTTCGGTTTTTTTAATTTATGTGATTAGTGGTAGGATTAGAGGTTGAGGTAACTTGTTTGGCAAGTAATGTTGAATCGAAGAAGATAGATGGTTAAGTGTGTTTAAAGTTTAATTTACTTTGATTTTGATGTTGTGTTTGAAGAATCACTTGTTCACAAGAAGAGTGAAGAGTTGAGGACCAAAGATGAGATCATTGGTGAGAAGGAGAAAGCAATTGCAGATAAGGAGAAAACGATTAAAGAGAAATCAGATAGCATTTCTTCTTTAGAAAAAGATGTTGCTTCTCTTAAGGTAGGATTATGAATCTTTGGTTAGTTCTGTTTCAGTCTATTGCATATTTGTATGCATGAATTTATGACTGTGTGTTGTTTTTATAGGTTAAAGGGTCTTCAGATGCTAAGGAGCAGGTCCAAAAGGCTAATAGAAGATCGCAGGAGTTAGAGAAACAGGTTTTCATGCAATGGAATTTGGTTTTATTAAAGTATTTAAGGATTTACATTTCATAGTGGTTTATGGTTTTTTGTTTTGTGTTGCAGGTGGAGAAACTGCAGATGGAATTGGACATTAAGACCAGTTTAAGGGAAGCCTTGGAAACTCGATCAAAAGAATTGGAGAAGAAGACGCTTGAATTGAATTCAAAGCTTCAAAATGTAAGGTCTTGTATTATTGTGTTTGTTATGTGTTATATTTTTTGGTCCTGTCGAGGGGAAAAAAGCTGACCATGACATTGGAAATGTTTGGATCGACAAAATTGAGAATATTACGGAGAAATGAACGCATAGGAACATTTTTGGGAGGTTGTTTCTCGTGTTAGACCAGTCCGATGCTAGATTTATGGCATTAATGTCAGCATTTATGCATCAAGTTTTAGTGTCAAGATAGCTAGTAGCTAAATTACGTTTTTTCCATACGTGCCACAAGGCTTGTACATTTCATATAGGCTCAAAATAACGGAGTAATCTTTTTGTTTTCTATTTCTTGTTCCAGCTTCAACAGACTATTGAAGAACAGAAGACAAAGCTTCATAAAACTGAGCGTGCTCTTAAAGTTGCCGAGGTATGTTCATATCATGTTGCTTATCATACTTTTTAGATGTGAAAAATGTGATGTCTTTATATTTATGATCATATGTAGGAGGAACTTAAGAAGACTAAGAACGAAGCTGCACAGAAAATTAAAGAACTGACAGAGGTAAAACCTGAATAATTGTGTTTCATGGTGCTGCTAACTATTTCAGTTGCTCATAATGTGATACCTTTTGTTTTAAAGAATATGTAATCTAAGCCTTTGAAAGTTGGTTATCATTCTTTATATGAGCTTAGCTGTCTTATGTTTGTATGATTTTTCTTTCTTCATTTTATATTTTGTGGAACTTTCTTCATTCCCCACATAAAGTAAATCAGACCTACAATAGTATAATCTCATTTCTTGCACCATAGAAATGGGAGCCATATAGGGATAACGGCAAGTAGTGATCTTGAAAGGACACTAAATGATTTTTATGTAACATCTACTATATTTCATATGAAATTATGAACCACTCGTATAATGGTGCAAAGAAACATAGCAGAATGTTGTCATTCAAAAAATATATCCTCTGTTTTGGTCTGACCCAAAACGTTGCAACATTTCCTTTTTGGTGAGTGTTTGATTATAATTTAGGTTTTTGCCCATTAGTAACCATAACTTTAATTCTTTATTTTGTCTTTGTAAAAGAAATTATATGTATTTGATCAATAGTCAAACAATTTTTCAAAACAACAAGCCTATTCAAACTTCACATTTTCTGGGAGCTACGTGGGTGTGGTCCTTGTTATCTGCTTCAGAAATTAAACTGCATTGCTTAGAATTTAAAGAACTTACTTCTGCTATCCCATATACGGAAGTTATATAATTGCATAAAACAAGAATGTATTCAAAATCAGCATTGGGCAACTGGTGATAACATGATCCCTTTCATTTGGTGATTGTTCTTCTTCAATATTGCTCGCAAATCATTACACAAAGTAGTTGACATGATCTCTTCTCTTATGTTAAATAAATTTCTCTTTGTTTATCTATTTTTGATTAGGCAATATAATTATTTAGTGTTAAACCGTAATCATATTTTATTTTGTAGACCAACCTCTGTCTGAACCATTTGACTAAATCTTATTATGTGTTCTGCCTTTGTTTTTCAGGTTCATTCTGCATGGTTGCCACCTTGGCTTGCAGCGAGGTTGTATTCTAGTCAGGTAGCCGTCTTGTGAATATGCTATACATACTTGTAAGGATATAGTTGTGAGATTTGACCATTTAACTATATCAAAATTTGCAGTCTTCTTTGGAGGCTCATTGGAATAAGCATGGAAAGCCTGCTCTTGATACTTTCATAAAGAAGGTAATTTCTTTTTTAGATTCTTATTCCCCGTATAATTCACTTCAAATTACTTTTAAAATATTCTCTTCATTATGGCAGACTTTAGAGAAGAAGGCACAAGCTGAAGAGTGGGCTGAACCTCATATAGACACAATCAAAACCGTAAGAATAATTCTCGACTGTTTTTAGTTATCGTTTTCTTTTACTTTATATTTTCACAATTGAATTTATGTCAACATGCTTGATTTAAGCAATTAGTTAGTGTTTATGTTCCTCTGCAATCTTTTTGTTGAATTGTGTTCTTCAAAGTGGTAAATTAACTCTAGTTTGGTCTGTGTGTTTCAACTGCTTAACTAATCACCGCTTGTATAAAATTTACATTCTTGTTCACTCTTTTCGTTGGGTTGCTACTAGAGGTGGCAATTTTGACGCATTTACTTATGAATGGGTTGATTTGGGCTATGTTTTATACTTTTATCCTTAAGTAGTGAAATGGCTTAGTTATTAAAATAAGCTAAAAGGGAAATGAGTTGAACGCTGCTGAAAGTGTAATGTTTTGACCAGACCCGTTTAATCGCTGGTCTTTTGTTGAAATCCTAAATTATGCAGAGGTGGATTCCTGCTGCGAAGGAACATGGGTTATTGTGATAGCTAATGTTGAGCCACATGTGCAACTATTGACCAAAAAGACCAAAGAGGTCTATGCTCAATCAAAGGAGGTTATTACTCCACATGTCATAAAAATTAAAGAAATTGTAGACCCTCACTTTCAGGTATGTTTCAATCGACTTTCTTGCTAGTTTCTCAATAAAAATGTGTCAAAGTCATAAAATGAAAGTATCATGGGCCAGGTTGCAAAGAAGTTTTGCAAGCCATACATTGATCAGGTTGCTGTTGCAACCAAACCTCACCTTGATAAAGCACAGGAAGCAATGAAGCCCTACACAAATCAGGCAGTTCAAGCATATGGCCAGTTTCTTGAATCCGCAACTAAATACCATAATCAGGTACTACTTTTTATTGATGTTATTGCCTTTTTTAATGTTCCATTTGATGTGATTACAAGGTGTTTGGACGTGTGTTATGAAACTGATTATCTGATTACTGGGACTTCAAGTCACAATAACTAGTTTTAGGGTTTGGATAAAGTGAATTTGATTCTCATTATCTGATTTTTTGGGATCAAATAATTAGTTTTGGAAAAATGCTTTTCATGAAACCAATTATACAAGGGAAGACTATGATCACTTATTGACTCCATTTTATAATATATTACACACTATTCACCTACTTTTCTCAATGTTAGTAACACTACTAATAAAAATGTTAATTTTTGGAGTTATGGATGGAATAGTTAATTATTGGAACTATAGTACACAAATATATTAGATTATATCTATAAATAATATAAAAAAGATTTTATAGTTTATAAAACATAATTGACGCATTTTAAATTTAAATATGTTAACTCTACAAAAATGGCAAGTTTGACAATTTTATCTATTAGTTACTTAAATGTTCATATTTCACCAACATCTTAATAATTGAGCATCTGATTGATACAACTCCTAAAGTCCTAATTGCATCAGCAATTCAAGCACCATCTCATGTCACACATATAACTACATCTGATTGTTTGATTTTGATTGTGTCATATCACATAATTAGTGTTTCTGTTTTCTCATGTTCTAGATTATATCAATGATAATGTTGGGACCTCTCTTTACATGTCATGCTATAAGCTTATATGAATATGTCACATACACTTAATCTTGATATATTCACTTTTTGACATGTTCGTTGGTTCCTGACTTTAGTACCTTATATAAAGGGGCACATGTTGATGACTGCATTGTAGATTGTGTTCATGATGTTAGGAGATGTGAATAGTTCCTTTTAAAGGATACACATGTTGCTCATAATAGTCTGTTTTTTCATGCGAAGGTTCAAGGCACTGTTGAAGAATCATTGAAAAAACATGAAATTACAAGATCTCTTGCAACTAAGGAGTTTGTATGGTTTGCTGTATGTCTCTTCTTCCCTCCCTCCTTACCCACCCCACCCAACACATACAAAGGAATATGATAAAGGAAATGAATGCCATATTTACAGGTGGCAAAAAGGGCGCGTTGGGTAATGGGTTAATCGTTCAGCTCAAAACTATTTACTTCCAAATTTGACCCAATATCCATAAACTCAAACCAAAAGAACCCGTTATTATTTCTTATGTAGAGGTTGAAATTGCCTCTTTTAGTCATATATTTCTATTTAGGCATACAAGCATCAATTTACCTTTATCTTTCAGGCCTCCGCGTTATTGGCACTGCCTATCATCATTTTATTCAGAGCTTTATCAGCCATCTTTTTGTAAGTTTTCCTAATTTGCATGTTTCATATGTCCACTAATCCATAATATAAACATCATATCATGCTTCCTGTAACTATTTTGCATATATTATAATCTTATATTATAAATAATAACCTTTCATCTTCCCTAAATATATTATTGAAATGCAGTGGGACCCCTAAGAAGCCCGCTAAAACTAGCAAGCCAAACCATACACGTCGCAAGGCTAAGCGACCACATTCAGACAAGTAGTGAGACAGGAAGCCAACATGCTCATTTTACATGAATTTTAGGTATGCAGCTTTTAATCCCCTACCTTTATTCAAGCTTGAAATATATTATGTATTCGACATGATTGCAAGACTATATTTAGAACTAATAGTAATCTTTCTTTTAAAAAAGTGCTCATTTGAATACACATCAGCAACTTTTGATTTGTTTAACCCGTTCGATCCATTTGACCCGTTTCATTA
Organism: Flaveria linearis; assembly: GCA_024085815.1. Classification (NCBI taxonomy): domain Eukaryota; kingdom Viridiplantae; phylum Streptophyta; class Magnoliopsida; order Asterales; family Asteraceae; genus Flaveria; species Flaveria linearis. The sequence goes on from CM044004.1 coordinate 91,756,694, forward strand.
ATAAGTCTTTTTTTAAATAATTTGTTGATGCATATAATCTAGAAACCATACAATTTTGACCAAATTGTGAAGATTAAGCGCTAATCCATTTGACACTCAAAGTCATACACAGATCATGACTTCAAGGTAATTGGGTTTGGATTGATGTGATGAAATTTTAAGTTTCAATTTATCTGTTTATGTGGTATGCAGAGGTGGCATTATCTTCAGCTGTTATGGAGCTTCATCTGTGTTTTTCAACAGCTGCTGTGTGCTGACGTTATCAAAGTTTGCTTCACATAGGAAAGGAAAAACAGAAAGATAAAAATGTTGTTTAAGAAGTAGCTTAGTACGGACTTGTGTGTATCATGTGTGTTTTTTTTGTTGTTGTAGTTCATCTACTTGTAACTCATTATTTATTTTAAATCCTTCTCATACATGATTTTGACATATTGGTGATTGCATATTGTACTTGATAGCCTTCGTTTTCCATATATGTTTCGAGATTATGTTATATTTGTGTACCTTTATTACATAGTATGGATGTCTCCAAAGGGACAACATGATGGTAACATGTCTTTTTGCTATTCAACATGATGGTAATGTGTCTCTCTTCTATTTAAAAAGTTAAAGAGTTTATATCTTGTAAAATGTAAGCGGACAATATGAGTAAACTATAGGTTAGTTCTAGAAACATGGTACCGCATATTATGCCTTGACATTATGTTGTGCGTAATAACATTCTAACGCATAAGTGAGACAAGTACAATCTTGTTTTATAGTCTTAATTAGGATTCTGTGTGTCCTGCGACCTTTATATTGGTTGGTCGGGGGTGGCAAATTGATGGGTTTGGTAAGATGAGAAAATGGGTAAATTTTAGTATGACGTTGTACTTATTTATTTATTTCAAAACATTTATACAAATAACTGAGTGTTTAGAGGATTATTATGAAGTTATTATATTGTTTAATTTTACAACTTAAAATATGGAATAATCATGCCTTTATCAACATTCTACGTTATGGTACATCGTCAATCAATCCACCTCTTTATAATCTATAGAACTTTTAAGATTTTAAGAAAGTGAAATGGACATTTATTATCCAGAAATATTTGGATATTAAGTTTTCCAAGGGGAGAATGAAGTGATTGATTAATTAGGTCTTTGGAAAAAGGCAGAGTGATTATAGCGTAAAAGGTAACGTTATTATAACGTAAATTTGTATTTGATACAAATCCGTCAACCAAAGATACATGTCGTATTTGGTGGCTTCATACACTTAGTATATAAAAAAAATTTGTATGTAAACCCCCCTCTCTTGTATTTATAACCATGGAGTTTTTTTATTTAGCTAAATCCAATTTCATATATGGCATATGTGTAAATCAACATACAATCACCTTTCATTTAAAACTTGATATTAAAATAAATACAGACCCTGTATCAACGAAGATCCTTTTAAACCTTTTACTACCATTCACTCTCACAAAATTTATGTCCAATATAACAAGTCAAGAGCTATTTTAATGCATATATATAAAAAACCCTAGTATTTAAAAGTGGGTTTAAATCATTTAAATCACAGAAAGCCCTTCCGTCAACATGATTCATTTATCTTCTTCGATGAATACTATCAATGGATGAACGCCTTAACTAATTTGCAAGACACATCCTTACGCAAGAGCTTTTGTTTACTTCTCAAAACATGAGATCTTTTTACACCATCTACTAAAAACTATCTGTTACAAGACTCATTTGACTCATGTCTCGAACTCTCGATGCACGACTAGACGGGATACATACCGTATACCTTTGACTTCTCATTTTACAAATCTTATGATTTATACAAGTGGCTTGTATAAGATTCATATAAGTGGGTTGGTGAACAATCCAACAAGATATGGGGCATTAAAGATGTTATGTTTCGGGTCGGGTTTAAATTTGCAGGTCATGATAAACGGATCCGGGTAATCGGGTCCCGAAGCTTCTGCAAGAATCCCCTAAAATTTGTAGGGAAATACACATTCACACGCCTATCATATAAACCACTCTTCTCCAACACAGTCGCACAATTTCATTCAACAACCAAACATTCACACAATTTCTTCAAACCCCTTTTGTTTCCATTCAATCTGCACCAAATTAACCCTAAATCGTCTGTTGTTTGATCATGGAGGCGACTACCGACGATCTCCAACCGGAGGGAGCCGCGGCGCCACCGCCGGAGCCGACGCCACCGGCGGAGGAGGAGGACGACGACGACGAATACGAAGAGGATGAGGAGGAAGATGACGAGGATGAAGAGGAGGAGGAGGTGAATAACGAAGATGAAATTTTGATAGCGAAGGCTCAGGGACTGATAGACAAGATCACGGCGGGTGCTGATAACCCTAACCCTAGTTCTCTTCATGCGCTAGCGTCCGTTCTTGAAACGCAAGAAGCCAGGTTATATGACTCTGTTGTTCATTCTCTGTTTGTATATATGCACATGCGTTGGTGTAATGGTGGTGTTGTGTTTTTAAGGGTTGTTTGTGTTTGTTTTAGTGTTGTATATTGTGTGCATATATACGGTGGGATGAATTGACTGTGTGTTTTGTTGTTTTTATAAAGTGGTCGTGATGTAATGAATGAGTATTATGAATGGTGGTATTTAAGGTGAAGCAAATTTAAGGGGTTCTCTGTTTTTTTTTTCCTTTATACATGGCCACTTTTTACAATATAAGGTTAATGATCATGTTTGCAGTCTGCAGAAGTAGATTCATATATGTATATAATGAATAAAAGGCATTTTATAGTGTATACTCCTGGCTGGCATACGTCACGATGAGTAATTGCTGTTTACTGGTGGGCTTGAGTGAGGGATTTCACATTCAAGTATTTAACACTTGGCTGTTATTGTTTTTAATAGTTTTAATACAAAGCAATTATGAGAATTTAGCAATTGTGTGGTTAAGATATTTAGCTTTAAAGAGAATTTAGCAAGTGGGCTTTATACAACACATTCCGATGCGAGTCACCCTATACAAGGACTTAATTGAGATATTTGGTTTGAAGAGAAATTGCAGTAGATAAGGATTTGAGTAGTTTCTTATGTATTTTTTTGACTACTTAGTGTTGGACTTAATCATTGTAATTATGTTGGGACTTGGGACATTAACTTTGATTTTTTGGAATGGGTCGAGATTTTCTGGGTGGGGCAGCTGCTAACCTGGAGTCCTTGTAGGAGTTTTAGTCTAGTTAGTAAGTCTTTTGTTTAATATTACATAGCATTTTTATCTTGGTTTAGTTGGATTATAGGTTAGAGTTTGAGTCAATTTAGGATTGGTTTTGTTGACTATATAAAGAGGGTCGCAAGTAAGAAATACTTGGTCAATCATCATGTTTTTGATCAAATTAGTTTCTAGGCTTCACTTAGTAATATTGATCTTGTTGTGTTAACCAAAAACACCCAATAATAGACACCAGTTTGTTTTTGTATTGCCTTTCTGATACATTATTATGGCAAGTTTATGCGACTTAACTTTAGTTTAGTCATATATAGTATCTGAGACTTGGGTTTGGAAAACTTTGGGTGGCTGATATATTCTTGTCTATGTATGTGTAGGTACATGGAAGAGACTGGGCATACCTCATTAAACAATGGTCGAGCTTCACATAACATAGGGCGTCTGGGGAACTTACTTCGAGTAATTTACATTTATTCTTTTATCAGTTTGTTATTGTGCTGTAAATATTTATATTTGAATATCATCTTGTATGCTATTCAGATAAAGTTGTCTAGTAAGTAGTTCATCCATTGGAAAAATTGACCTGTTTCGTTTCTGCAGGATAACGATGAGTTTTTTGAATTGATATCCGTAAAGTTTCTCTCAGAAACTCGATATTCAATGTCTGTTCAAGCAGCTGCTTTAAGACTTCTCTTCAGTTGTTCACTGACCTGGATGGTATGATCTTTAATCAAGCTTCTAATTACACACACACACACACATATATCCTTTCTTTTTTATGAATTAATACGATATATCTAATGAGTTGCAATTGAATGCAGTATCCACATGTTTTTGAAGAAACTGTATTGGATAACTTAAAGGGATGGGTGATGGATGGGGCTATAAGGCCTTCTACTGAAGATCATAAAGGGAAAAATGGGTCTGGTGTAAGACAATCATCAGATTCTGAAATGCTGAAGACTTATGCAACTGGACTTCTAGCTGTATGCTTGGCTGGGTACGTATTGTACATTATCTTATTTGTGTTCTTAGATTTTTCCCATTACATTATTCTCACTTTTTGCAATGTTTACTGCAGTGGAGGTCAAGTAGTTGAAGATGTTCTTACATCTGGATTATCTGCCAGGCTTATGCGGTATCTTCGAGTCCGTGTTTTAGGAGAACCAAATGCAAGTCAAAAAGAATCTAATTATCTGTTAGACAACAAAGGTTCATCAGCTGCTACTTCAATTAGATCTAGAGAAGATAGTAGGGGTAGGTTTAGGCATGCTTTAGAGACATCTGTGGTGGAACCTCCTAGAATATCAGAAGAAGGTACCTCAGATGATCAGGTTGCTGAAAGAGATCGGGTCAGAAGGTGGGCTGATCCACCTGATGGGTTAGATGAGGATAATGAAACTGTGAGGGAGAGTTACGTGATGGTAAAACAAAGGTAAATGACAAAAGTAAACCTTTACGGGAAGATGAACACAGGTCAACCCGTGGATTAATAAGATCTAGAGGAAAAGGAAGGGTTAATGAAGCTGTTGTGGAGAGTGAAATGCTTTAAACTCCCCGGGATCTGGAAGTAGATTTGGAGGACAAGGTAGGAGTATTAAGGACAGGAGTTTGTTAAAAGTTTAGAATCAAAACGTGTGCCAGACATTAAGAAGTCTTCTGGAAGAATTGGCGCCGATGATATGATTTTTTGAAAGAGATGATAGTGATGACTGTTTTCAAGATTGTAAAGTAGGATCAAGGATATTTCTGACTTGGTGAAGATGGCTGTAAGAGCTGCTGAAGCTGAAGCCAGAGCAGCAAATGCTTCTGTGGAGGCCGTTAAAGCTGCTGGTGATGCTGCTGCTGAACTTGTTAAATCTGCAGCATTGGGGTGTGTAATTTTAAATTTAACCATCTTTTGTCGTTCTATATAATTATATATGTATGTTTATGCAGTAGGAATAAGGTGTTAAATTCTTATTATGATTAGGAATTTAATAAGACAAATAATGAAGAAGCTGCGGTTTTGTCAGCATCACAAGCTGCATCTACAGTCGTTGATGCAGCTAATGCTATTGAAGTTTCCAGGTTGGTGATTATACCTGTTCGATGAGCTTTTTGATTTATTTTTTAAAATAATCTCTTTTACATAATTACATGATTTCTTGTTGATGTATCATGGGTTATTACAGGACTCATAGTGCTGATGTCGGCGAGTCGGCTAATTCCAAAGAGCCCGAACCTGAGGCCAGTGAGGAAGTTGAGGAGTTCTTCATCCCTGATAGTGAATCGTTGGCAAAGCTGAGGGAAAAATTCTGTATTCAATGTCTAGAGATCTTAGGAGAATATATTGAAGTTCTTGGTCCCGTGCTACACGAAAAGGTGTAGATGTCTGTCTTGCATTGCTGCAAAGAAACTCTGATCTTAAAGAAGCATCACAAATTGCAGTGCATTTACCTGATGTATTAAAACTAATCTGTGCATTGGCTGCCCATCGTAAATTTGCTGCATTATTTGTGGATCGTGGTGGCATACAGAAGCTTCTTGCACTCCCAAGAAAGTCAGTCACCTTCTTTGGGCTTTCGTCTTGTCTATTTGCAATTGGTTCACTTCAGGTAATGGTCGAACTAAGTTATTAACTTTATTCATTATGTGTCTTCATGCTTATGTATTAAAATTTCTAACTAATGGTGGTCTTTTAGGGAATAATGGAACGGGTGTGTGCCCTACCCTCAGATGTCATCCATCAGTTGATTTCATTAGCTCTTCAGCTTCTAGAATGCTCTCAGGACCAAGCGAGAAAAAATGCAGCTTTATTCTTTGCTGCTGCTTTTGTGTTTAGAGCAGTATTAGATGCTTTTGATAATCAAGATGGTCTTCAGAAACTGCTAAATCTGTTAGGTGAAGCAGCATCTGTTAGATCCGGTGCCAGCTCAGGAACAGTGGGCCCATCTACTTCAAGTGCACTTAGAAATGACCGGACCCCACCAGAAGTACTGACATCATCAGAAAAACAGATTGCTTACCACACAACTGTCGCATTGCGCCAGTATTTTAGAGCACATCTTTTATTGCTTGTGGATTCAATTCGCCCTAGTAAGAATATTCGAAGTGCAGCACGGGTTCCAAGTAGTAGGGCGGCTTATAAGCCACTTGATATTAGTAATGAGGCTATGGATGCTGTTTTTCGTCAAATACAAAAAGATCGTAAGCTAGGTCCTGCATTTGTGAGAGCTCGTTGGCCTGCAGTTGATAAGTTCTTGAATTGCAATGGGCATATTACCATGCTGGAGCTATGTCAGGTGTGTTGGTATAGAATTTTATAGTTTGCTTTATTTCTTCTTGATTATCTTCCACGCTCAGATATTTGAGTTTTTTTTCTTGTTTTTAAGTAGGCCCCACCGGTTGAACGGTACTTGCATGATTTGCTTCAATATGCGCTGGGTGTCCTGCACATTGTTACTTTGGTTCCTTACAGTCGCAAACTGGTCGTAAGTGCTACTTTGAGTAATGATCGTCTAGGTATAGCAGTCATTCTTGATGCAGCAAACGGTGCTGGTTTTGTTGATCCTGAGGTATGTACTTTGTGAATGAGCTTTTGTACCTAAAGGTGGCAGAAGGAACCATTAGGGCAGAGTGGGTAATGGACATGCTTAATTTTTGATACTGGATGAGACTGTTGGGTTGGTATCAGCATGCCATGTATGATAACAAAACTTATTATTGTTTTTATTTCAGTAATAATCTGTTCCTTTAATAAAATGTTTACCCATTACTAAACCTGTATTTATGGAACTAGCATTTGTAGATTTTGGACTCATTAATGTAAACTCATGCTGCATGCACAGATTATTCAGCCAGCGTTGAACGTTCTAGTAAATCTTGTTTGCCCTCCGCCATCAATCAGTAACAACCAACTGTGCCAGCACAAGGACAAATGTCTTCAGCCCAACTACCAAATGCTCCTGCAGAGGCAACAAACACAACCAGCTTGAATGAGCCACGAGAACGGAACGGAGATTTTAGTCTTGCAGACCGCGGGCCTACGGGCCACATGGCACCTTATTTACAACTTCTGGACTGGTAGGCGATCGAAGGATATCCTTAGGTGCTGGTGCAGGTTGTGCGGGACTTGCAGCTCAAATGGAACAAAGTTTTCGCCAAGCAGGGAGGCAGTCCGGGCAATAATGGTATCAAAGTTCTACTTCAGCTCCTTCAGCCACGTATAATAACACCGTCAACCGCCCTTGATTGTCTCCGTGCTCTGGCATGCAGAGTCTTGCTTGGTTTAGCCAGAGATGATACGATTGCACACATTTTAACAAAACTTCAGGTATGACTAACTACATAAAACTAGAATGATATCTTTGGTTCCAATTCTAAAGGCTTTTCTTTCTGTTGTAGGTTGGGAAAAAGTTATCAGAACTTATTAGGGATTCTGGTAGCCAGACGCCAGGTGGCGAACAGGGTAGGTGGCAAACAGAACTATCTCAGGTTGCAATTGAGCTGATGGCGGTATGTACATCAAGTCTAGGGAAAGCACTGAATTCTATTTTGTTTCAGTTGTTCACTGCCTCGTTAGTTAAATTTTCATGTTTGACTTGCTGTATCACAGGTTTAACAAATTCAGGACGAGCAAGTACATTAGCTGCTACTGATGCTGCTACACCTACCCTTAGGCGCATTGAGAGAGCTGCTATAGCTGCTGCTACTCCTATCACTTATCATTCTAAGTACTTGTTTCTGTTATCTTTTACGATTCTGCTGTTACTAAATATTTGTATTTTTATTGACATGTTTTAAAATCTTACAGGGAACTTTTATTGCTAATTCATGAGCATTTGCAAGCATCTGGTTTATCAACAGCTGCATCTGCACTTCTTAAAGAGGCTCAGTTAACACCGTTGCCATCATTAGGTGCCCCATCTCTCTGACATATCAACCCTCTAGTCAGGAGAACTCATCTGTACAGATTCAATGGCCATCTGGACGGGCCCCATCTGGATTTCTCACCACAGAAAAATTAAAACCACAAGAAGATACTAACATAAAACAAGATTTATCGTTGTCTTCAAAGAGGCGGCCATTGGTTATATCAGCTGCATCCGGAGTCCAGTCAAAAATGACTTCGTACTTCCAAGAGCATCCTTCTCCAGCAAGCACAAAATTAATAATTCTTCCAAGAAACCTCTAGCTGTTCCAGTTATATCAGAAGAAAACCAAGCAGATCCAGATAGTGTTATGAAAACTCCAATTATATTGCCATTAAAGCGTAAGTTGACCGACTTAAGAGAAGTTGGACCATCACAATCAAGCAAACGTCTCAACACTGGTGACCTAGGGTTCCGTTCTCCTGTGTGTATAACACCAAACACTAGTCGCAAAAACAGTTTACTAGGCGACACTCCTATGTTCTCTGCGTCCTCTTCTTTCAAGGATCATCATTGTAGAACACCTGCAAGCATCGGCGCATCTGATGGTTTAGATGATAACCAGAACACACAAAACCCTACTTCGGAGCGGTTAACTTTGGATTCCATTGTGGTTCAGTATCTTAAACACCAACACCGCCAATGTCCTGCTCCTATAACCACATTACCGCCTCTTTCTCTTTTGCATCCTCACATCTGTCCAGAATCAAAACGAAGCCTTGATGCACCATCAAACATCACTGCCAGGCTCAACACACGGAATTTAGAAATATGTATGGCGGTATTCATGGTCGTCGAAGGGACCGCCAGTTCGTCTATAGTAGATTCAGACCATGGCGGACATGTAGGGATGACACCGGTCTCCTTTTGACTTGCCTTACCTTTCTTGGTGATTCTTCCCAGATTGCTGCCGGTAGCCACTCTGGGGAGCTCAAGGTTTTGATTCAAATAGTAATAATATGTTGGAAAGCAGCGCGGGTCACCAGTTTCCTTTGACCATGGTCAAATCATTCTTCTCTTCAGATACTCAACTACTTCTCTCTTCAAGTTCACATGATGTAAGATTGTGGGACGCACCTACGGTTTCAGCGGGACCCAAATATTCATTTGATGGTATCAAGGCTGCAACTTTTAGTCATTGTGGGTCCATGTTTGCAGCATTATCTTCTGAGATATCAAGACGTGAGATCTTTTATACGATGTTCAGACGTGTAAATCTGATTTGAAACTCACCGATCAATCTTCTAATGCTTCCAGTAAAGGGCATGCTTATTCTCAAGTTCACTTTAGCCCTTCAGATATTATGCTCTTATGGAATGGTGTATTGTGGGACCGTCGGGTTCCAGGTCCGGTACACCGGTTTGATCAGTTCACTGATTATGGAGGTGGTGGCTTTCATCCTGCCGGTAACGAGGTATGTTATAACAGTATTTGCTTCCAAGTATGATAGGTTTTTAAAAACTTAAACTTATGTCATTATTATAACAGGTAATTATAAATTCAGAAGTCTGGGATCTTAGAAACTTTAGGCTTCTTCGAAGTGTGCCATCTTTGGATCAAACCGTAATAACTTTCAATGCTAGCGGTGATGTGATATACGCAATTCTACGAAGAAATCTAGAAGAAGTGACATCAGCATTCCATACTCGACGTGTTAAACATCCTCTATTTGCTGCTTTCCGGACATTAGATGCAGTCAACTACTCAGACATCGCCACCATTCCAGTCGACCGTTGTGTGCTTGATTTTGCAACAGAGCCTACAGACTCCTTTGTTGGGCTGGTGTCAATGGACGATCAAGAAGATATGTATTCATCAGCCAGAGTGTATGAAATCGGACGGAGAAACCCACAGATGATGATTCTGATCCTGATGATGCTGAAAGTGAAGACGAAGAAGACGAGGACGATGAAGACATTGATGATGAAGCATTGCTGGGAAATGATGAAGACGGTGATGATATGAGTAACGATGAAGATAGTCTAAGTGATCTTGAAGACGACGACGATGATGGCGACGAAGATGGTGACTTTGTGATGGATGGTGTGGATTTTGGTGGCGGTGGTGGTGGGATATTCGAGATTGTTAGTGAAGGGGAGGATGACGATGGTGAGATGACGATGACGAGTTAATCGAGTCTTTGAGTAGCGGTGATGAAGAATTCTTTGGGGGATTTTGAATTACAGTCTTTTGTATAATAATATTTATATTTATTTTGGTAACCAACAGAAGAAGATGAAACAATGACACTCATATCTCCAAGTTTTGACAGATGGTTTTTGAGTATGATGATAAAAATGATGGTTTTTTTATTGACAATGCATATAATACCTGGAATCTATATATGTGTGTTATATATATATACTAGCGGAAAGCCCGCGCGATGCAGCGGGGCACACAACATACGAGCTTTAGAACATTGGGGCTTGTTTCATTATCGACATAACTGAATTCATTTGAATATTGGGATTTAATCACCCTAAAACCAAACCCTGAAACTGTGTGTACCTTATTATGATTCTTTAAATCGCATGTTGATGTTGCATTAAGTTCATAAAAAAAATTAGCAGAAGACGAAACAACAATACAAATAGGAAACTACATTGTTAATAACATAATTTATTATTAATACCAGATAATGTGTATTATTTACTAAACTTAGTAGAAGATCAAACCACTGATAATTAGAAGAGTACATTGTAAATAAAACAATTCAGTTGAAATGTCCAATTTCACCGACCTGTGTATGCCCATTTGTATTTAACAAACCAAGATACCACAAAGTTTAAAAATCACAAAATAACTCAAATGAATACTAAACTTGCATATAAAGAACTAAAGTGGATCTATTAAGCTGCTGAATAGTGTCGATCTGCATATGGCTTTCCATTAAGGCCTTCTTGAACCTTGTAAATTTGAACCATCCATCCACAAATCCACGTACAGAGATATCAAAAAACCTCATTCTCAAAGAAAGGGATTAAAAACAATAACAAAGAAACAAGAAATGGTCATCTCATGGTTGAAGGGAATTGAAGGGAAGAATTTAAGAGCAACAATGACACCTATAAATAAAGACTAAAAACAATTCACCCAGCATCATAATATATCTTCATCTGCAAGTAGTTCGGTAGATTACTTAGAATGATTAGTACTCTTACTTTGCTTCCTTTTAATGTTTTGTCTATGTACCCCCAAACAAGTGTTTTCTAAAGATATCAACCCACAAACCAAATAACCGGTTCACATTATTTCAAATGGTTCCTAGACTTAAACTTCAAAACTAACTCACCTCAAGCTTTTAAATCTTTGAATTTAAATTTATATTAATTCTAATAACTTGAAATATAGAGTTGATTTACAAGTACCAAAGAAGAATAATGTTGCTATTAAGTTGACATCCAAATCATTTAAAAACGTCGATTTTACCATTGAAGAGAGTTGGATATAAATCACATAACTACAACTATTCTTAATAAGTGGATCATATCAACATGATAATACACTGTTAGCTATTTTGTTCTATTTTCTTTTTTCCGATGTAGACTATATCAACAGAAGTTATTCTAATTTTGAAAAATAAAATTGGATTTCAAAACTTGTTTAACTACTATATGGCAGCTTGTAGTTCCTGATGAAAAAAAATACTAAGCTTTATGTGTAATATGAAGTTCAGTTTACGAGTAGCGAGTAGGATACATAATTTTGTTTGTTAAATCTAGTTCAAGAGAAGTGAGTTATGATATTGCTTCAATAAATTCTTTGTAAAAGTGAACTATTAACATTCATGTACTTTACAAGTATCATCAATAATTTGATATCCATGATAGCATACAAACTTTCTACATTTGATGGGTATAAAAGTTTAAAATCATCATTGCTTGTACATAATTTAATGCATTTCAAGTTGGAATTTCCCAAAAGGTGAAAACGATTACATGAATTAAATTTCAACAAAATCTATTTTTTTAATAAACTGATTTATGGACCCATTTGACTTGTTTTTGTTTCAGGGAGGTTTTAAATATTAACTTATAATTAAGGATTTAGATATCCTTTCAGCTTTTAAACCTATTAAGAGTCACTCACACAAATGCCAAACAAGTTTTAGAATAAACTGTAATCAGAATTAGCTAAAAAAACTTGTTATTAAAGTAGTTACACTCTAAAATGCCATAATTCTAGGCATTTAACCCAACATTTTGGGTTCATAAATCAAAGTGGTGCATCAAGAATAATATTGATTGTAGGTGTGTAAATAATAGGGTGATGATGTTGTTATTGGAAGTTAAAGTTTGAGTTCTTGTTATAAAATCTAGGCCTTCTAATTCTTACTTTTATTTATATTGTGAAGGATTTTTATACAACTAACCAATAAACTCACTCATACAACAAGCAAATACTATATTGTTTAGTTTTTTACTAAAGAATTTTAGGTTCACTAAACTAAAACTTTATGATGCCAATGTGTATGCATGAAAAGAGGGCACTGTGAGCAACTTAATGATGCCAATGTTTATGTATGAAAGAGGGGCACTGTGAGCAACTTAATGATGCCAATGTTTATGCATGAAAAATATGGGCATTGTGAACAAATCAGCGATCCTGTTACAAAAAATAACAAATTTCAAACATTGGTTTGACTACATAGCATTTCAATCAATTACAATACCTATTCTTCCAAATGAAAACTATTGCAATTTCAGTTTACAGAGTTGATCATATTCATTTATTACAGAAAATGTTCACCAACTTTTATACTTTAAAGAAATAATCAGATAAGTTGTTCTAATAAGAAACCCCAAACTGTCAAACACACCCTTACTCAGACTGATCATGTAAGACACATTAATCACTTTTTAAAAATTTACTTATAGAAATTTCATAATGCTTCGCATACAATAACAACTTTAATAATTAAAAATTACAATAACAATTTAAAGATATAAAATCCATGAGATTTTGTACATTAAAGATATGCTTTGAGCGTCTTCAACCCATATGTCCTGTTTATTTTTAAGTTGGTCTTTTTATTTCACATGTTCAAGAGTTATAGCATTACCCAAATAGATCCATTAAGAATATGGGACAAAATAGCCACTTTTAACACAAGGATAAAAGTTTTTTTTTTCAAATAATTAATGGAGTAATGTACCTTGTCAAAACATGAAGGTATAAACATGAAATCCCACAAAACTTTATACCTGAATATATATAAGGATACTGTGTGTGAAGGCCACTCAAGTATACAACTACTTGTATGATAAAACTAATATTAGCCCACTTAAGTAGTTTGTCTTGTTTGTTTAAACCAAATCCAATATAAACATACAACAAATTTACACATGGTAATCTCAAATGATGAAAGTTGGGCAAATTAGAATTGGTTAAAGGGCTATGGCAATAACAAAGTAAAATAATGTTATAAATTAAGTGATAGCTCAACAAATAATATCACAATTAACTTTGATAATGACAACTTTAAAAGGACAACCTTAACCTGTTTTTATGCAACTTTTGAACCATGATCAATGACTACAAGGTGTTTGAATATTCTGTAAAGTGAGAATCTGAATGTAAGTTTTCTATTGAAATTTAACTTGGTAATGTAATTCTTTATACAAATATTATTTTAAAAATGATCATGATTTAATTAAGCGTATTGGTGGATCAAATATTTGTTACTTTTATTTCCTACTAACCAAAACATCAACTCATGTTAACTTAAAACCAGGTGCATGAATTTGACTTTATTATCTCCATATGTCAAAGTCTTTGCATAAGTTCACTCATAGTGCTTAGTATACTAAGGCAACACCTATTCAACCATTATTCTTATAGCCTATGAGAAAACATTAGTGTTTAAACCTACAGTCAAAGACATCCAAATCATCAAAAAAACTACACCAAACAACATATTTATTGCTAAGCATGTACTTAATGAAAAAAATCTATCACCCCTCTGCAATGTACAAACTTCTATATGCTTTTATTTGCTGAGTAATCAAAGTTATCCTCAATAGATTTATATTTTGATCCACCAGCCCAAGAGGTCAAATCAATTGTTAATAAGACTATAAATAAACTAATTGAAGTAGAACACAATCTTAAATGTTTTCAGCTAAAGACTTGAAGCTGGTCCAAATGTTGAGATTAATTAACTTTTTTTTCCAATATAAAGTGCAGGTTCGTACCATAACGTTGAAATCAATAAAACTGGCATGGCAATTTTTATAGGGTTTGTTACCTGAGAAAGGAGAAAGCCGGTGATGCTTGTGGCTCGGTGTTGTGTTGAATAAAGCCCAATGGTGCGGACCTGATTCACAATGACGGTGTTCAAAAGGCTTAAACCTAAATGACAGAGAGGATTACAGAGATTCAATATTCATACCTGGTAAAGTTGCGACCCACTCGAATCTGGGTGTTCTAAGCTTAAATAAAGATTTTGAGGGGTGGGGGCTGTAAATGATGCAACCATTGAATGGCAGCTTCATTGCATTCAATCAGTTGCTTATTGATTTCAATGGTAACGGACGCTAGCTTTGATGGCGGTGCCTAGGCATAACAACCGGAAGCGGAGCAGACGTGAAGGAGCCGGAGGGTGAGGAGCAGGGCAAACGACGCGTCTTACGAAATATGGCCAAACGGAAGACGCAGAGGTGAAACGGCGAGGGTGGAGGATCGGAAACCCGTTGGTGAGGAGGAGAAGAAAAGGCGCGTCTTAAGCTTTGGGGGGTGAAATTACCTCTTTGCCCATACTTCCTGCATTATAATAGTAGTATAGATTAGATATAGATAGATAGATAGATAGATAATTAATAAATAAGCTATGACAATAATAATAAAATAATTCTAATAATTAACATTTAAGTGGACATGGAAAGTGGGCACAATGACCCACGTGAGTCATGCACATCATCCGAATTCATTTGGGTAAATTCGTTTGACATTATCTTCTTCGCCCCTTCTTAGTCTCATCTATTTCCAACGAACTCACGGGGAACCGGGGTGTCAACAGGTCTTGATCATCCCTTTTATACCCCACAAACCCTTTGATTCTCCTCACGAAACCACTATCGAAAGTTCTATTGCTCGTGGGTTTTTATCCCTTCTATTCCTGTTAGTCGTTACCGGCGAACCACACTCGCACCACACTTCACCCCGTCAATCTGCCGGTTCTCTTGGTTTAGCAGTCTTACGCTGTTACAGGTGAAGTAATTTAGCCTTGGATCAATTTCGTTTTGTGAGATTGAGTACCCGTACTCGACTTGACTTCTTTAAACAACGCTGCTGATTTTAGAATGTTGATTATTCCGTGACCTGTGCAGCCGACGTACACATTGTTGCTCCAATCTAAATTCACTTCTGTTGAAAGATTTGCACGTCAGGTTTAGTTTCTCTTTTGCAAACCGAGTTCCTATATCAACTCCATTTCTTTTCAAATCATGATTTGTAAGTCCAGTTGTAAACATGATGCTTATTCCGGTGATTTAGGCGGCACCATCACACATTCTGCATTTCTGCTACTGCCTCATACCTGATCCGTTTTGTTTTGCTGTTGAGGTAACATATGAATTACCCGTATTGACATATGCGTTACACACATTAGATAAATTGATTTCGATAGACTTGTTCCGGCGACTAAAGCTTATGCGATCAAGGTCTAAAAACCTTAATAACTGGTTACTCATTATTTACATGTTCGTGTTGTCGATGTATGTTTCTGGTCACTTTAATGAAAAATTGGATTTTTATACTTCAATCGGAGGATGACTTGTAAAACTTTGTTACAAAGGGTCTAATAGAGAATTTGCTTAAAATTTATTTAGTATGCATTATAAGTATATATATATCACAAGAGGTACTGTAGTCATAGTTTAATTTACATACACACAACTATTATTATCACAAACTAAGTCCTCATACTAAACACATCACGAATTATTATAATATGTAAATAGATATCTTCACATAATCGTTAAATAACGAATTTTAGTAAATAAGAGTTAATTAGTTAATAAAGTAAATGCGTCAGGACGTCTACATATTCAATTGGGTTGCAAAATAAATATGGATTTGTTCTATGAAGTAGGTATACATTAATAAGCACGTAAATAATACTAATAGTACAGTAAGATGTTCGTAACTAATAAAGAATCTTAATATTTTCCGTCGCCGGGAAGTTTGTAATTCGACAAATAGAGTGAAGTTGGGTATAATAATCTTATAAGGAGTATAATTGAACTATAGGTCCTATTTCAAGTTGAGGAAGACTTACTTTTGTTTTGCTCTGCTAAATCTATTTGAGGTACGGATTCCTTATTCTTGTCTCGTATTTGATTCCCGTTCATCTCTAGTTTTGATTCTTATCATACGTAAATAGTGTGTCTTTGATTATGTTTATAAGTAGCTAGACTACTTTATATTTCTGAAATTTGTTACCCGAGCTCTCCCTATCTTGGGGGTGACCAAGACGCGTTATTGCGGCATCAATAGCGTGGCACCAACCTTGGCGGTGAGCTGAGATCACGGCGTCTCAAAAGAGGACTCTGAAATTATGTTGGCCGTCTTGTTATATTATTATTTCCTCAGAGGCGTATGGATCGATCCTAGGTTAGTCCCGTTATTTCCTGATGGATGGTTACACACCACTCCATTTAGGACTCTGGTGAATGGTTTGTATGTCTGCCCATACTCCATTTCACATTGGTTCACGGGCTAGCTACCTGTGTTCCCTCTGTTCAGTTATTATATGATATGATTATTAGCTCGGGTTATGTTTTATCTGATATATGTCTTATGCCGTTATATTCTCTGATTTTTATCATGTCTGTTTATTTTTATTATCTGCTATTCCGTTCACTGAGCGTTATGCTCAGGCGTGCTTTTGTTTTCATGCACGTCAGGTCAGCAGGGTCATCCGGGAGAGGAGTGAAGAGTGAAAATCTGGATAAAGAAGACTGATATTTATTTATTTAGATTGATGTAATCGACTTTGCTTTTGTTTTGTTTTCTGGAATTTAGACTTTC
Organism: Flaveria linearis; assembly: GCA_024085815.1. Taxonomy (NCBI): domain Eukaryota; kingdom Viridiplantae; phylum Streptophyta; class Magnoliopsida; order Asterales; family Asteraceae; genus Flaveria; species Flaveria linearis. The sequence continues at coordinate 91,773,845 of CM044004.1, forward strand.
AATCATTATCAATTATGGAATTATGTTCTGGATTTTGATTACCGTATTAGTGACATGTCAGCCTTGTCGGGTTGGGGTGTTACAATGCAATGCTGCTTGGTTGAGTTAATCATACATTGTTGCAATGTTTCATGAACCGGGAATCGTGTGTCTAACCGGTTTGGTTATGTCTACTAAAATTGTTTTCATTTGAATCGGACTGGTTTAATTGAAACTTAATCTCTACCATTTTTATTCAAGTCAAGTTGGATCTAACTTTTTTTTTTATTTAATTTTTATAGGCTGATTAATTAATGCTTTCTGTTTTTCTACTTTATCAAACTGTCAAAGCACAAGATTTTTTTTATATTATTTATATATAAGTGTATATGTGTGTATTTTGAAATTTTAATGATCTATTTATTATAACATAGTAATTAGAGTAAATTACACTTTTCGTCCTTTAGGTTTACCATTTTTCAGAAATCATCCTTAAACTAAGTAATTACAGTAAACATCCTTTATGTTTAAAAAAGTTTGCACGTTCATCCTATCCTCAAACGCCCGTTAATTTCGGATGTTAAATTAACCCACGCGGCTCGCACGTGAGGGCAATATGGTCTTTTTATACCCCCTACTTCTTACCCCCTATACTAATTTACTATTCTACCCTCCAACCAAATCAAAACACCCACTAGGCCACTACGTGCAACGGCGAACTCCGCCACATCCACCACCAGCCGTGGCTGCTCCACCTTATCCGCCACCGCATCACCACCAATCGCCACCGCCGGAGACACCTTACCGAGAGATCCTCTTCGGCGCACTGTTCGCCGACAGCCAAACCACAGCCATATCCCCCGGCATCACCATCGAGTTCACTCCTCTCATCGGAAACATGACGTAGACGTTGCCGATTCCAGATCGTCGGCGGCGGCGAGAGGCGACGGTTGATTGTTAAGGATCGTGAGTTGACGATGAAGAAATTGGGGCAATCGAGCATGATCTCTGCGGCTTTGACGGAGGTTTGAAACTGACGGATTTCGCCGGTGGGGAAGATGACTGTGGAGGCTTTGGTGGTTTTGATCTTCGGTGAGAAGCCGATGATGGTGCAAGCTGTAATGTGGTTTCCCATTGGATCGACGGTGGTGCTGTTGTTGTATTACTTGCGGTGTCGTCTCTGGCGCCGGCGACGGTTACGGGAAGAGACTGTTGATGGACTTCTTATCGTTATTAAGGAGAAAGATGAGGTTTGATGCTTTGATTGTTTGATCTTGAAAATAATGCACACCAAGTGTTTAGTCAAATGCAGCTATTGTTTTTGCAGAGGATTAATCATTTACTGCATCAGGTTGCTTGATTGAATTGCATCTCATCATGAAGTCCCTATGATTTCTAAGGGCCTTTGCTAAAGAACGCCCTGTCAGGTGTTAAAGGGACGCCCTTTGACTTTTTTCACGGCCCGTGAAGGGCCTTACGGGCCGTATGGTTTTCGAAATTTAATTTTCACAGCTTTATAAGCTCACGGGCTGTAAAACACATCACGGCCCGTAAGCCTCCAAACACACGGCCCGTGAATATGTTACATAACGGCCCGTGAGTTCTCTCACGGGCCGTAGTAGTCCTTCTGAGAACTTCTTTTCCTCGATTTGCGTGCATTTTTAAATTTTATAATTATGTGACGTGACGTATTATTCCTTGATTCGATTTAAGATTCTATATAAAACGTTATATATATTACTTGTTATATACGGTTAGTGAAAAACGAAACAGTTAAAATGTCTTCTCGTAGAGGTAATAGACGACGTCAAAATGAGTACTCTTCAAACTCACGAGATATTGTGGAAAGTATTCCTGATCCAATAGATAACCATAATTGGCAGAATGGGAGGAACTGGTCTCAAAATGTTATTCACTTTATACGTAACGGTGATTCCCAAACATGTAGGGTGTATTACATGAGTAATTCCGATATTCAGTTACAATTTTGGAGTGAATTACTCGGAAACGTGTCTTTAGGTACAGAGGTATGATTTTAATTTTTTTTTTTTAAATTTTATTTTATTTTAAAATTCTAACAATTAAAAAAGTTGTTATTTTATAGCATGTTCGGGCGTGGACAAATAGACTCACAATATGGAGATACGAAGAAATACGTAGAACAGAAGCGTTGCCGGGTAATGGTCGTTGGACGATTCTCCCATTTGAGTGGTTTAACTTAATATACTCGGGGTCCATTATGGGTAACGAATATGACGACGGGAGTGACTGTCTATATCCCGCGTTATGGGAAGTTGATACGGTAATACTGTTTTCATGTTTTACAATAAAAATCATGAATTTATAACCGTGAATTAAATTGTTTGTAGGTTTACGTATCAATGACTGATGACGAAGAAATTGGTATCTTTTTAAGATTTCTATGGACTCACTACAAGTTCGTACATATTCTCCGTACGAATGCCGACCAAATACGTGTGATGATTCATGGTGCATTCATTGTAATGCCCGAACGATTTTCGTACAATTCGAATCGTACTTTTTACATTTTCTGTCACGTATACAATATTGGCAGCACTCCGGACAAGAAGAAATCGAAGAACTGGTTGTATCCGGTGAAACCGTGTGGCCTCCTAATGCCGATCATATTGGTCGAGATTCGGGAGTTGTAATTTGTATGTTATTGCGTAGGTTGGTTTAAAATAGATCTTTAGAGTGGCAAGAGGTTAGCTTACAGGATGCTTGCTTTAGATTCCGAAGATTTATGGCAGACGAACTGTATTCTAGACGTATAATGTAGAATGGTAATGAAATATTTTATTAAAACATAAACGTTTAATAGTACACTTTATTAAAAACGATAAACCGTTATTATCACACAATATCGTTCTTGAGCTGTTGTCATAATATCCGCATGACGAGTTTGGGCTTATTAAGAGCTGTCTGTTCTATGGGCTGGATCCATATGAAGAGAAATATCATTGTAAAGGTTAACAGCTGTTGTCATAATATCTGTATGACGAGTTTGGGCTTATTAAGAGCTGTCTGTTCTATGGGCTGGATCCGTATGAAGAAAAAATATCATTGTAAAGGTTAACGGCCGTGAAGGGTCTCACGACCCATATTTGTAAAAGTTAACGGGCCGTGAAGGAGGTCACGGGCCGTGAGCTCCTTCAACGGTTTTTTTTAAAAAAACCCAGCCTCACGACCGTGAGGCCCCTCACGACTGTGAGGCCTTTCACGGCCCGTTTAAGTAATAGTTCACGGGCCGTGAGGCCCTTCACGACCGTGAAGGTGGATTATATATGCGGCCTCACGGCCCATTTCTTCATTTACGCCCACTAAACACACATACGATTCACTCTGTCACGACCTCCGGATTTTCATCACTTTCATACCGCCGACTCCTTACTACGGTACGTATTGAAATTCGTATTTTATTTTTATATATTTATCGTTTAAATACGTTAAAATTTAATTTAAAAACAAAAATTTTCTGAAAATTTTTGGGGGTTACGGGCCGTCTTTGGCTCTTGATTTCGAAGACATGGATTGACTGCGCTGCAAAGACCCTTGTTTTGACTTCACCATCGAACTTGAATATGTTGGCGGATCTTTAAAATTTTCTCTAGGTTGAACATATGAACTATGTCTGGGGGGTCTAATATTGTTTCTTTTTGCTTATCTTTTTTAGGACGACCCTGTGTATGTGTTTAGACTTTAGGAGGTTTTTTATCAGTTTTTTAAGGATTAATAAAAGATTTGAAAATATTAATCAAATATTTTTTTACTTTCGGGTTAGACAAGTAAATATTTTGTCACCATCTTCATCTCTTTATGTACATCTACTTGAACCTCCCGTACAATATACGCGGGTGAAAATCTAGCTTCCTCCAAAAAACATCAATGGCATCGAGCGGGATACTTTGACCTATAAAATAATATATTAAATTAAATATAATAAAAGTTTTCATAAAAAAATAAAAAATATAAAAGAACATTTACCTGTTTGAAAGTAATTGTTTAATTTACAAGCACACGGAAGACCACAGCTGGTAAAAAGTTGACAGCCACATGATTCTTTGGATATAATTAAATGATTTATCCTGTTAATCTCATCAACTAACATATCCAAAGCTGCAAAAGAAACGTTACCTCGCAGCAATTTAAGCACTTTATGATTATGCTGCACCATAACTCCATAAGCATGATTTTGCTTTTGGTAAAACTTTCTTTTATAGCAATTTCCTGGGTAATTAAGATATTATTAATAAAAGGAATAAATCTATCAAGGGTGCTATTGGTTGCTTTCAGGTAACTTTTCAACAACGAATGTTGGCTCTCAACTCGGTTCGTTGTGTGCTGGCCGAAATTATAACTTTTATTTATCCACGCCGACACAAATCTCTCTTTGTAGGGGTCCAACCAGTTATTTTTGAGGTACATCAGCACTCTTATTTAAAAAAATTGTACTTATTTTATGTAAATATACATATATTTTTAAGAATAACACTAGAAAACTTACTTGAATGTTTGGACACCAATCTGCGATAAAGGCGGTCGTAATTATAAGCGTATATGTCCGTCGTTGCAGAGTTAATAAGTACCGACCACACATGCTCAAAAGCACCCCACTCTTCATTTGAAAAACTCGCCTTGCAACGTTTAGCAATATTTTCCGAAATATGCCTTCTGCAAAGTAATCGAACAGCACTCGGAAAAACTTCTTCTAACGCTTTCATCAGAGCGAGGTCTCGGTCGGTTAGTATAACACGGGGCTCCATACACTTTTTTCCAGCGTTGCTTTTAGTTGCTCTAACACCCATCTGAAGTTGGCTTCACGCTCATAATCAATGAATGCGTGAGCAACAGAAAAAGATTTCAGGATGGATGTCACACTAATCATTTGAACAAATGGCATTTTATACAAATTAGTTTTGTAAGTTGTATCAATCATCAACACGTGTGGGTACGCACGCCATAATGTGTGAGATGCGGGATGTGTAAAAAAACCCCGTCGACGGTATTTGTCGGTTCATCTATGTGAGGGGTGTAAATATATTGATGTTGTTGTAGTATAGAAAAAAAAACCTGCATTGGGGTTTCACCAATTCTGGTGGACTTTTTAATTTTTGCCCGAGCGTTATATATGGTTCGTAACACAGACACGTTATTGGATTTTGTTCCCTCAACGTGCCTAGAATGTTTCGAGTGTCAATATTTTGCTCGGTCAGATTCTTTACAGTAGAAAGCTCATTTTCGGTGAGCCTCATTGCGTATGCATGTCCTTCCAGGTGTTCAGCAGGTTCATGGTTATGAGTATCGTCCACAACAACTATAATCCACCCATCTCTCTTCATCTCGTACTTACCCTGCAATTCCAATTGACAGTTTGTTTTTTTGGTGCCACTTTTTCTTAGAGTGGATGCTCCCTTATATACACCACCCCGATCACATTTTAACCAAATTTTAACCACCACACCATTCGAATTTCTTTTTAAACGTTTGGTGACAATAACAAACCCATTTTCTCGCCCCACGTTACTTGCCCAATCAACTAATTCTTCACGAGATGAGAAAACCTAATCAATTTTATATTTTTAGTTAGTTATTACTAAATGAAAGTAAAATTAATATGATATATCTTATAACCTGATTCGTGTCGTATAAACCTCTTTTACCGGAACCAGAACCGTCATTATCACCGCTGCTATCGCCACCGTTATCACCCCCGTCATCACCGCCGTCATTCCCGCCGTAATTGGACGCGAACTGTCCTAAATAGTTTGAAGCACCCTCATCGTAATAACCGTAACCCTCCTCAGGGTAACACTTAGATTCCGAACCGAATAAATAGTTGCGTTCCCAGAAAGACATCATAACGTTAAATATTATTTCAAACTTATCGTAGAAATTTGAATTATGAAATGAATTTATAAACTAACGTTTATATAGTAGTTCACATGGAATATTGCATCCCGTCACATAATTAACACGAATATCTAGGAATATTACGTCATATCAAATAACGTAATAAATACAAAATTACACGAAAAATGAGGAATAATATATCCCGTCAAATTATTAAAGGTGAAAATAGGTCCCGTAAAGCAGTTCACGACCCGTAAGTGAAAAGCTTAACGGGCCATGAAAAGCTTAACGAGCCGTGAAAAGATTAGACCGTGAACGCCTTCACGGGCCGTTACGTTTTTGAATGACTGATTTGACTGCCCGACAGTCAATACGGCCCGTGAAGGGCCTTACGGCCCGTAAGGAGGGCGTCTCTTTATCCCCCAAGGCGTCTCTTTAGTAGGCCCCTTTCTAAGGCTGCATCCATTTAGTCAGGTTAGTGCAGCTATTGTTGGGATCAAAAGGGTAGCTGCTGGTGTATCATCATCATCTTCATCACATCATCCAGGTGTAGGAATGGTTGAGAGTGAAGGAGTGGGGATATATATATATATATATATATATATTATATATATATATATATATATATATAGGGGAGGGATCCTAAGAAAACCACAAAGTTATGTGAAAACTAGAGAAAACCAATTAAATTGATCACATAACTTAATTTTTTTTATCATTACTCTTTATATTTGTGTGTGCACATATATAAATAAGGGTATGAGTCAAATGAAAAACCGTAGCATGGTTTTACATATACGTCACATATAGGTTACGTTACGTAACCATTTTTCATTTGAAATAGTGTTACGTATATGTAAGAATCTTCATTCTCGTATTTATGTTCACATATATGTAACAAATACTTAAATACCCTTTTAACAATTAAAATAACATAAAATTTATGAATTATATGATTGGTTTCCGTGGTTTTCTTTGGTTTTCACATAAATATTGGTTTTCTTAGGAACCATCCCCTATATATATATATATATATATATTATATATATATATATATATATAGAGAGAGAGAGAGAGAGAGAGAGAGAGAGAGTGTATGTTTGTGTGTAAGAGTTGAGGGTGAGGTAGGGTGGTAAGGTGGAAAGTACCAAAATGCTCTCATGTACAAGGCACATGACCTGACTTAACGGACAAAATTAACGTCCGTTTGAGTAAAGGACGAAACGTGCAAGTTTTCTTAAACGTAAAGGACGTTTACTGTAATTTTCTTAGTTTAAGGATGAAACCTGAAATTTGATACAAACCTAAAGGACGTTTACTGTAATTTTCTTAGTTTAAGGACGAAAAGTGTAATATATATATATATATATATATATATAGAGAGAGAGAGAGAGAGAGAGTGTGTGTGTATGTTTGTGTGTAAGAGTTGAGGGTGAGGTAGGGTGGGGTAAGGTGGAAAGTACCAAATGCTCTCATGTACAAGGCACATGACCTGACTTAACGGATAAAATTAATGTCCGTTAGAGTAAAGGACGAAACGTGCAAGTTTTCTTAAACGTAAAGGATGTTTACTGTAATTTTCTTAGTTTAAGGATGAAACCTGAAATTTGATACAAACCTAAAGGACGAAAAGTGTAATTTACTTTAGTAATTAATACTTAAAAGACTGAGAATTACTTCTTTCTCATATATATAGTTAATATATGTATGAAATAAATATTTGAAAAAACAATAAAACAAGTGAATAATTAGTACGAACCATTTATTACAACAAATGCATGCATTAATGCCAATAAAGAGGTATTATATATAATATGAGTCCTAATAAATAGACACCCACTTTTTTAAATCGACACCCCCCTATACGACGCGTATGGGTTCATACGCGACGTATAGGGTCGAATGCACTGAAAACGAGGAAAATTCAGGGGGGTGTCAAAGAGCTATACGCCCCATATAGCCTTATACGACCCCCCTATACGACACATATAGGGCTATACGACGAGTATAGCTAATTTCGACACTAACTACGAGGAAAAATTCAGGGGGCTGTCAGGGGTTATACGCCCCGTATAGGGCTATACGACCCCCTATACGACGCGTATGAGGCTATACGACCCGTATAGAAATTTTGGGGTGTTGATTTAAAATAATGGAGTGTCTATTTAAAGCGACCCATATAATATATAGTAATCAGTGTTTTACTTAGCTTTTGTTTTGTGAGAGGCCGGATTATTTTATAATCAAATGTACTCAATTTTATCTTACAATAGTAGACGGATGTTTCTTACGACTTGAATCAATGATATCAAGTAGTAATAGTATAACGTAATAAAATATAACATTATATGATATAAGAAAAGTAATTAATGATCTTTGAAAATGAGAAAAGAACATTAAAGTACTGTGGTTGAAAATCTAATTATACATATTTCTCGTAGATGGGTGGTTCTGAGTTCACAAATCACAACTCAAACGTCCAACCTAAAAGACATGGTGAATGCTTCATTCATAGTAATAACACTTAAAAACTATGAGAATTACTTCTTTCTCATATAGTCAATATATGTATGCAATAAATATTTGAAGAAACAATAAAACAAGTAACTAATTAGTAATAACCATTTATTACAACAAATACATGCATTAATTCCAATAAATCCAATAAATAGCCAAATAGCTATTATAAACTATAATAATCAGTGTTACAGCAAATACAATCGTTTTATGATATGATGTACGCCATTTTATAGTAGACTTACCAGATGTTTCTTATAGCTTGAACCTATAACCTTAGGTAGTAATAGTACAACGTAATAATATATCATATGATATTGATACAAGAGAAGTAATGATATTTGCAAATGAGAAAAGAACAATAAATTAATGTGGTTGAAACTCAAATTCTATAAATCTCTTGTAGATGGGAGTTCACAAATCACAACTCAAACGTACAACCTAAAAGACATGGTGAATGTTTCAATCAAAATTGTTTTTCTTGTCACATTGGTGCTTACTACTTCTGGTTATCCCCCCTACATCTTCTTACAATATTTTAATATCCATTTTGTGTCATCTGTTTTCAAAACATCTAAATTTACAATCTTGTTGCAGTGTTAGGAGCTAATGTTGAAAAATCATCTAAAACGCTCATTACTGATGTTGAGAATTCACATATAACCGCGGCTGCCCCAAACTACTACGCAGGACGTCGTTGTTTTCGAAGGCTCCCGGATTGCTTTGATTTTTGCCCGCGATTAACGATTCCATTGTGTCTAGACAGATATTGTCGATGCATCTATCCATAAGAATGTTGTTAAGAGTTTGATGTGATTGTCTAGATGAAATTTGGATCAATGTAAGTGTATGACCAGAATTAATGTTAATGAAAGCCAACAAGTTTTGGTGCCATGTTAATTTGGTTAAATTTTTTATAAATTTTTTATATAACTTTTTGTTGTAAAAATCATGAAAAGTAGCTACTAGAAAAGTTAGACTAGAAAAATCATATCCGAATCGAATGAGAGCAAACATAGCAAAGGAGAACAAATTAACACGATAAATTAGCAATTAAATAATAATGAGTGAATATTAATTAACCATAAAAATGAGTACAATAGAAATGACATATGATTAAGCCCAAACTGAAATATACCACTAACAAATATGTGGGAAAAGTTGAACTACCTTTAGGTAGGGTGATCATTTTGTAAATTATACTTTTAAAAGTTTTACTTATTTATGATGATGTCATCGTGTGATTTTTATGTTACTTTAACATTGAGGTTTCACTTAAAAGACTAACACCTAACGTGTCCGACAGTCATGTGAAGAATTAACGTTACAGACATTTATCCATTCTATAGACCAAAAGCATGACGAGCAAGAAAACAATTAAGACTATATATATGTGTAATTTCTTAGTAGTAAAGTCTAAATATTTGACTTGCTATATGAATAACGCTTACAATCTACTCAACAACACATGACATAACATAACTCTAAGTCTCTAACTCTGACGCATCATAAAATAATAATAATACAATGTCATTTAATATCTATAATAATAATATTTAATTCATATAACAAGATGTTAATTAAATTCAATACGTTGATTAAACAATCAAATAATTTTAAGTCTAACTAAAACTTAATTACCATGGGACAATCTTCATGATATGATGGTCAGTTGGTCACCTTCGCATACAAATGGGTAAGGTTTGAAACTAAGCAGATGATGTTGGTAATTTGGTATAGGCGAAAAATTAATAGGTAAATAGAAGTTCTTAAAAAATTGTAACTTAATTCCATTACAAATAATTATATATACATAATTCTTGTATGTCGGTGTCCACAAGAATCTTTTAGAGGTTTTGAAAGTTACCACCAAATTTTAAGAAATTGCAAAAAGGCCCCCTTACTTTCAAGAAGCTTTTAGAGTTTTTTAAACTTACCACCAATCTTTAAGAAATTACAAAAAGACCCCCGCTCACTTTTCATATATAGTTTATTAATTATTAATTCCTTTACAAAATGATTAATTTATATAATATTAATATATCAATTTTGGTACGTTTAGTGGGTTGTATTACGTGTTTAGTGGTTTGTACCTACCTTTGTCTTTTTCTTAAACTTTAACTTTTTTTTAACATATTACTTTTATGTCTTTTACAATTTACACATGATATATATTTTTTTCATCTCCCAACATGTGTGTGTGATTCAACAGTTTTACCCTTATTTTTTTCAAGTTTAACGAGCCTGCTGCAACGCGTTTGTTCTTGATTGACTTATTTATTGTTTTATATGTTTTACATTTCGTTTACATGGTTCAACGTTTTTACGCTTACTTTTCGTTCGATTTTATTCTCTACGTTTTTTGTTACTTTTTAATACGCGTTTTTCCGGTGTTGGTGGTCACTTGTGATTATGTGCCATTGATGCCACTTGACATTGTTTTACGCCCCCGCTGCAACGGGGACTTAATACTAGTTATCTAAAATGATAAAAACATGAATAAGCAATCGTGTTTTAATTGAAGATATAAAGATTAAGCTTTATTTGGTCAAGGAGAACAACCTTCAATGGGCTCAATGGTGCAAATTCAAGTTTTATTGCTGATATAAACATTGTACGTGTTGGTGTTTTGTTTTTTTCAGTCATAATTGATGATGGTATATATATGTTTTTTTGCGCTCTAGTTCTTTCATAGATGTTTTGCATATAATAAGATCTCATGTATTTCACGGGTTAATAAATAAAATATTAAATAATTATTAATAAAAATTAATGAATTATAAAACGATCTTTTGATAAAAAAATATGATTGATATTACGTACGAGTGATAAAAGGACGATATTATTTTTTAAACTTTTGTTTAATTTTTCTTTTCTTTTTTTTCAAAAGAAGTTGGTTTTTAAACAATTTCGAAACAAACCGTTTTAAAAAAAGTGTCATTTTTAATAATTTTTTATTATAACTTTGAAATTAAATATTTTTGTTTCATAAAGAATTTTATTTTTTAAAAGCCATAGGTTTTAAAATATATTGTGTTTTTTAAAAGTTTGATATCTTTTTTGAAAAAGTTCTTATTTTATAAGAAAATCATTTCTTTACAAATTGCATTTGTAGAAAGATCTCTTTTTTAATTTAATAAGAAAATATTTCTAATATGAAAAGAATTAAATAATATCATTTGTAGTTAATATGATATTTATTATGAGAGAGAAACAGAAAAAATAAAATTTAGAAGCTCTATAATTGTGACAAGTGACATACGAAAACTTTTTTTTTTATTAGTATAGATAGATTATTCACCATTGAAGTAAAAATAAATAATTGTATCTTAGATAATCGTCTTTTCATAATACATGGTCAAGTTGTGCTAAATCATAAATAAAGCATATATTTACACTTTAATCGTGCCTATTAAAGCTGTCATTATTTTTTATTTCTTGTGTAAACTAGTAGGATTATCATGCTTGATGCAATGGGAATTTGATTTAAAATAAAACATAATTAAGGAACACCAAGTTAAATTTCAAAGATTTGCAAGCAAAAACATAGAGTTTGCGAGCTATAAAAGTACGTTATTGTGAAATAAGTGTTCAAATATGTATATAAAAAATGACCGACACTCATTTAAAAGTTAAAAAAATAAAAATATTTCATATTCGACCTTAATTATGTACGACTTATATCCATTTATATTAAAAATAAATGTATAGTTATATTAAATAAGTAATGTATTAGTAATACAATACAGTTTATATAACATAGCATAATACAACATAACATAATATAATATAATATAACATTAGATAATATAATATAATATAATATCATATAATATTTCGTTATAGATACCATATCGGGTATTAAGACACACTCTATCTCTCTGTATCATATGTAAATACCTATAGCCTAGAGATAGAAAGTAGAGATTGTATCAATAACTCAAATGAGTGTCTAAATAACCAATGTCATATTAAATAGTATAATAAATATTAGAGTAAATCTCGGTTTTGGTCCCTGTGTTTTGCAAATTGACTCCACTTGAGTACCGACGTTTATTTTGTCTCCATTTGAGTACCAAATTTTAAAAAAGTTGTCTGTTTGAGTACCAAATTTTAAAAAAATTGTCTGTTTCAGTCCTTTTGACTAACGGTGTTAACATTTTCTGTTAAATTTTTTTAAAAAAGACCAAAATACCCCTAAGGGCTATAAAAATATCACCATCTCCACCACACACCACATACCACCACCACCACCACACACCACCGCCACCACACACCACCGCCACCACACACCACCGCCACCACACACCACCGCCACCACACACCACCGCTGGCACACTCCACCGCCACACACCACCGCCACCACACACCACCGCCGGCACGCTCCACCACCACACACCATCGCCACCACACACCACTGCTGGCACACTCCACCGCCGGAATTAGGGTTTGGGGCAAAAAGAAAAACTCAGACGATGAAGAAATGAAGCAACGGATGGTATAGAAGTTTCCGAAGGGTGGTTGACCCCTCCGTTGCTTATGATTTACCCAATCTTGGCTGGAAAATTGCCCAATTCAAGCACAACAACTGCCCAATTCGCAGCCCAATCAAGATCATTCACCCATTCATTCACAGTTAACCCCAAATACAGCCGACATCAACAAGCACAACAACATACAACGGACGTATTGTTCTTTGTCCACAGCTGATAAGTTAAGAACAATCACACTGCTGCAAACACACATCCACAGCGGATGTGTTAACTCCACAGCGGACGACCACTCCAGAACACGCAACGGACACACAAAGTTTTGTATCCACACAACCTACAGCGAACGACCAAGCTGAATCCACAGCGGATTCATATCAGAATCATACAGCGGAGGAGAAAATTGAGAAAAGTCCACAGCGGACCCAAATTGCACAATTCACAGCCAATCCCCTGTTGACCTTCAAATTCAAACTCTTGTACCCCTAAATCAACTTCAACCGACCGACAACATCATTTTCAATCAATCTCACCTTAACAACCTAAACCCAAATTGCACAATTCACAGCAACCATTCTCTGCCGACCGACACCCACCATCGACCGAACCATCTTCGGTCGACCTTCGAATATCATCCTCGACCGCCACCTGCGAACCAACAAACCACAACCGAAATTCTTGATTTTGATCTCTGAAGCTGTGTTTGTTCAAGTGTGAGCATCCGAGAGAGCATAGAGAGATTGATTGTGAAAGTAGAAACCTTCAGGAGTTTTTAAGTGGAAACTTCAATTTTGACCTTTTATTTCCCTTGACCGACAAAGGAATTCAAAAATCTAAGATAGCAGCCTCATCAACAACAAGCCGATTCGGAGACTTCTTGCGCTCCAAGATAGCAGTCGAAAAGTCCTTTTTCGACGGAGGCGCACCTTTCCTGCGAAACAAAATCAATCAACAACACAATAATCAGAGTCCGATTGAAGGATGAACGTACGGATCGGAGGAAGAGGATTCCGGCTGGTTGCTCATGGCGGAAGACGACGGTGGATCGGAGAATCGGATTTGCAGAATGAAGGAGATGATGTGGTGGCGGTGGTGTGTGGTGGTGGTGGTATGTGGTGTGTGGTGGAGATGGTGATATTTTATAGCCCTTAGGGGTATTTTGGTCTTTTTACAAAAATCTAACAGAAAATGTTAACCCCGTTAGAAATTTGGACTGAAATAGAGAACTTTTTCAAACTTTGGTACTCAAATGGAGACAAAATAAACGTTGGTACTCAAGTGGAGTCAATTTGCAAAACACAGGGACCAAAACCGAGATTTACTCTAAATATTATTAGTAAAACATAGTACGACATCACATCATATTACATATATTACTTTGCGTTACAATACACTATTATATAAGTATAAAACATAATATAATATAGTGTCATATTAAATAGTAAAATAAATATTAACTAATAAACATAATATGACATCATATCAGATGATATTATATTACGTTATGTTAGAATAGACTTTACATCATATCATGTAATATCATAACATATATCAATCATATCATAGCTTACAATATATTATATTACATGTATAAAGAAGTATTACATTCTTTAAATTGTAAATCTAACTTATGATACAAGAAATTTCTTGTGTGACTGTAATAACTTGTAGATGGGTCGCTTAAGTTCCTAGCACACCCCATCTCAACTCAACAATCGGAAGAGATGACAGATGCTTTCTTCAAAGTTGCTTTCTTGGCATAATTTTATTGCTCAATTCTTGCGGTTATTCTCTAATGCTATTTTCAATTATTGTATATATTCATAATTGTTTAAAAACATACAAAGAATGCATGATAATGTAAGTTTACTTTTTTGTGTCATTTCGATATTAGGAGCTGAAACAGAAAAATCTACAAAGATATTAGTCCCAGATGTTGAAATTTGGCTAAAACCACAACTTCTACGCCAAATAAAGGTGTAGTTCGTTGCAAAAAAGATTATCCAGATTGTAAAAAGCATTGTGGAGTATATGAGATACCAACATGTCGGAAGGGAGTATGCAAATGTTGTATTGTAATATCAAAACACAAGCGTATGTGTTCTTGATTTCTAAGTATATTTGTATGCTTATTTAAATAGTATTCGAATAAACATAAATTATGTATTTCTTACACTGTTTGATTACACTTTTCTTTGAATTATTAAGTCACGTAATAAAAGTGACATAGTCGTGTACCGTAATAATTTCTTAGACAAGGTTACATGCTATGTGATTAAAAAATAAAGAGTTAATTGCCATTTTCGTCCCTGTGGTTTGGTGAAAATTACCACTTTAATCCAATAGTTTGTTTTTTCGCATCTGGGTCCCTGTGGTTTACAAATCTTGTCATATTCATCCAGTCCGTTAACTCCATCCAAAATTTCCGTTAAATGTAGGGGTATATTGGTCATTTTACATATATGTTTTTATTTTATTTTTTTTAAACCTGATTTAATATATACTCTTTAAATACATTGCTATTTTAGTCCCTGTGGTTTGAGCGTATTTGCTAATTTAGTCCAAAAATAACCACCACACCACTACCCGTCACAAAAACCACCGAACCACCGCCACCACCCCATCACAAAGCCACCAACACCACACCAGAGCGCCCACCAACACCACGCACATCGGATCGTCGCTACCATGTAAACCTTAAAAATCGACAATCAATATTTGACTTGTAACATACCATTTGGAAAATGCATATCAAACCCTACTAATACCTCTACAATACTCGTTTTCAAGGGTTCCATATACGTTTTCGAAGGGGTTTGTTATAAGTTTGAGATTAACGGTTGGTTTCTAGGGTTCACATGGTGGTGGTGATCTACTGTGTGATGGTGGAGATCTAATGTGTGGTGGTGGAGATCTAATGTGTGGTGGTGGTGCCCGTCTGGTGTGGTGTTGGTGGTTTTATGATAGGTGGTGGTGATGATTTGGTGGTTCTGATGGAGTGGTGGTGGTTTTGCGGCGTGGTGGTGGTGTGGTGTGTAAATACGAGGTCCAACTCTGGATGGTTACGGTCTTGTTGAACTTCGATCCACCGATGCTCTCTGAAGCTTCACACCTACGCACAATGAAAACAACACCAGTTAAGGTGGTGGTGCCCGTCTCGTGTGCTGATTTACAGGGATTATTCCCCCGGCAAATCCATTACCTTTTATGTTCTCCGACCGTTACTGAATTATCGGTTATGATTGGGGTGATTCCGATGTAATTAAGTGCGGGGCACGTATCCTGCTGGCTTACTCGTTCCGCCCGCATGGGCCGGGCTTTCGGGTTCTGGTACTCGGTCTTGTGTGAGTTATTTGTACCCTACGTCTACATGGTGGTTCCATCACGGGTGGTGGTGATATGGTGTTTTATGCCAAGGTGGTGGGATTTTTGGACTGAATTGACAAACATGTCCAAACCACAGGGACTAAAATAACAATTTGTTTAAAGGGGATATATTAAATGGGGTTTAAAAAAATAGAAAAATAAAACATATATGTAAAATGACCAATATACCCTTCATTTAACGGAGAATGTTGGATGGAGTTAACGAACTGGATGAATATGACAAGATTTGTAAACCACAGGGACCCAGATACGAAAAAATAAACTATTGGATGAAAGTGACAATTTTCACCAAACTACAGGGACGAAAATGACAATTTACTCAAAAATAAATAATCGTATATTATGAGATCGCCTGATATCTTTCAAAACCGACAATTAATTTGGCATAGTTATGTGCAAAATAGGACATTACCATATTTTCTTTTATAAAAGCATCACCAGTAGAAAATTTAAAAAACATATGAAAAAACATAACTGCTTAGCTAACATATCAAAAAAATATTAATTCTTGAAAGCCATCAATAACCTTCCCAACAAGAAGGCCTAAAAACATTAAAAACATCATCACATCATGACCATCTTTTATATTACATTTTATTTTTAGTAAGATATAGAACAATATTTATATGTTTCGCTGAAGATAATATTTTAAAAATTCAAATATTTTTTTTTTGAGTGGAATTTGATATTTCAAAAAGTAAAATTAAAAGTTAAAAACATTTTATTTTAAAATCTTAAAGTTAGAGTGTTTTCTTAAAATATAACACACACACACATATATATATCCGAATCCGAAATATCGGAAAATCCAAAATTTCAAATACTCAGATATCCAAAATTTAGGATTCAGATTCGGATAGTGATTTTGAGATCTGAAATATTTTTATAAAAATTTAAAAATATTAAATATTAATTAAATATTTTAGATATTTCAATAAAAACTTTAGATATCTGAAAAATATTTCAATAAAAATTATATTTTTTATAAAATTTATTAAACAATACAATTATTTTTTGAATTCAGATATAAAGTAAAAGCATGAATCAGTAAGGTATCTTATAAATAATCATCTTTACAATGTTAAAATAAACCATGAAAAGAAAGACGGTTTAAGTCTATGCGAGTATATTTTTTGATATTTTTTTTTTTTTTCTGAAAGAGGACGACGAGAGTAACAGAGTCTCCGAAATATTTTTTTGAAATTCGATTTAGATTGTGAGATATAACTTTTTTGAGAATTTTTTAACTCATTATATCTTTTCACACTTTGCAGCAAAAATACACTTCGTATTTGAACCTCCTTCTATTTCTAAAATCAGTTTTCTCAATAACTTTTAACATATTTGATATATCTAAACGGTAAACACCCCTTTCTCTAAAATCCATCTATATGCTTTGTGTGACTTGAATTCACACAAATTTAATAAGGATAAACATAATGTGTTACTAGACCAAGAGACAATTCACACTTATTTGATAGCTTTATATTTAAGTATTAATTTATAAATAGATATATGAAAATAAATCAACAAATTAAATAATGGCATGGCTATATAAAAGTATAAAACAACCAAATTTAATGTAATATAATATACTATAATATAACATAATATTTATCATATTATATAATATTAAATAGTATAACATAGTATGACATCACGTCATATTACATCATATCACCTCACGTTACAATATATTATATCATATGATATCATATTATGTACGTCATACGATATCATATCATATTATGCTATATCATCTTTTATAATACTATATTGTACTATATTACGTTAGACTACATTATGTTATATGTTATGACAATAGATATGACAGTGATTGGAAACCTTAAAATAAGAAACTAGTATAATCTCTTAACCTTACATTTATAAGAAGCATTAGGTGTAATTAAAAATCTAATTTATGATATGTGAAATTTCTTCTACAACTATAAATTCCTTTTAAATCTTTCGCTCAATTTCAAAACACAAACCCATTTCAACCCAACAATCACAAGATATGATGACCAATGATTTCTTTAAAGTTGCTTTTTCTTGCCATGATATTATTGCTCAATACTTGCGGTTATTCTCTAATGCTATATTTAGTTTATTGTATATATTAGTAATTTGTTTATAAACATACAATGCATGATAATGTAAATTTTCTTTATGTTATTGCGATATTAGGTGCTGAAATGGAAAAATCAGTGGCGGATGTTGAAAACGTGGCTAAAACGACAACTTTTACCCCAAACGAAGATGTAGTTCGTTGTAAAAAAGATTATCCAGATTGTCGGAAGTACCCTTGCGCTCCATGGGAGTCACCATTGTGTCGAAAGGGAGTATGCCAATGTTGTAGTATAACATCAAATCAACTTATATGTCTTTAATTTCTAAAAACAATATTTGAATAAACATAAATTATGCGTTTGTTGCATTATTCAATTACATTTTTTTTCAATTTGTTGTATGTAATGTAATAGGAGTAACATAGCTGTGTTATCTTTTTTTACAAAATTTAAGTATAATACAACGTATAAAGTACAATAAAATGCAACGTAATTTAACATAGATACAAATACCATACATTACATATGCATTATGATAAAATACATTTTAATACAATATAATATGATACAATACAATGTAATATGATATAATACAATATAATACGATACAATAAAATAAAATACAATACAATATTATTTAATAAAATCCTACAATATAATACAATCCAATTGTAATATAACTATAACTAGGTTAGAGCCCATGTATCACATGGGTAGAATAAATAAAATATATCAAAACCATTAGTTTTATAGTATTTTATTTCTAGTTGTTGTTTACCGTTAGTGAAATAAAATATAATGAGTATTTAAAAGTTATAACAGGTAATGAAATTAGAAATTATTACTCTCTATATCATGATAAAGTATGTCTAAATCATATAATTTAGTATGTATTAAAAATATTAAAATAATAATATTTATATTTTAAATGTTTAATAGTTTAATTTACTTGTTTACAATATTATCATTTAATATGAGAGAGAAAATAAACACAAATATAATATATTTATTTTAACATATTTTCATAAAAAAGAAAGTCAAATTGATTGTTTTTAAAATTTTCGTATTTATTTATCATGAGAGAGACGGAAAAATTATTGTTTTGATATGTTAGAAATGATGACACGTGTCCTTTGATATGCTAAAATGATGACACGCAGTGACGGAGTTTGAACATTATCGTAGGGGGGGCGAAATTAATATTTTTAGGGGGACGAACTTGATATTTATGTAAAAATTTACACTACCGGGTAAAAAATTTACACTACCGGGTAAAAAATTTACACTACCGGATTAAAATTTAACACTAACAACGAAAAAAAGAGGGGGGCGGCGCCCCCCCGGTCTCCACTAAGCTTCTCCCTTGATGACACGTGTCTTAGAAAAAACTTTATTTATTATATGTTATTATAGATAATATATAATATAGATAATATATAATATATAATATAATAGAACAAAATGTTAAATTCTATTCATTGACTACGATCAAATAAATGAAAATCTAGCTAATATTTGTGGCGGCTTGATCTTTTTTTTAATTTATATAGAATGGTAGATAAGAATAAATTCGTTGTGACGGTATTACTATTCTTATTAAAAACCTATGTCGGTGGCTACAGTGTCACCGACCTCCACACCATCAGCAACAAAACCCTACCCACTCCACCGCCACCATTGCCTACTTCGCCACTTGGTGTTGAAATCACCTGATTCTCTCGACCGATGAAGGCCGAACAGTCTTTCGTCCACAAGTCCTCTCTTTCTCTTGATTTCAATAACCAGTTATTCCATCTTCTTCCTCCTGATATCCATCGCCGGGCATCATCTTAGTTTGGTTTTACAAGAGCCCAAAAATCAAGCAATGAAATACTTAGGGGCTGGCTTGCGATGTTATAAATCAGGTTAGTATCATCATGTCTTCTGTGTCCATGTTCTTTTTAGCTTGCGATGTTCATCAATCATCATCTTAATTTTCTGATTGTTTTGAGCTATAATCAGGGGTATTATCAGGTCAATATCAACACCAAAACCACCAGTGGGGTTTCAATTTGACTTTGCGTAGCGTTGGTAGCAAAAATTATATGCGAGTAAGGGTGTTTATTCAGGATGTTTGTAACGACCCGAATTTCGCATTATGTAATTAAAATACAATTAAGGTATCATGTGTTAAAACCTAATATTGTAAAATATGTTAAAGGTTAAACATTAAGACTTAACTAGAAATTGCTAGTTAGTTATTAGTGATGGAAGAATGAAAAATGATACTAGAGGGGTGGATCTTGCCAATTTAGGAAACCTAAAAGTGGATATGTATGACTTGCCATACATTTGGTGAGCATTTTTGCTCATTCACGTTCACTCACACAAGAGAAGAAGAAGAAAAGGGTTTTGGTCATCTCTTTGCTCAAATTGTTGATGATTCAAGTGCAAGATCCGAAATTGAACTCTAGAAATCATTCTTCATCTCATCAAGAGCTACAAGTAAGTGTTATTTGATGATCTTGAGGTGTAAAAATCGCCACCCACATGATGGGTGTAGAAATTGATGGTTTAAACATGAAACCCTAGTGTTATAGTGCTAGATGATCATGTGTATGTGTGTATTATGGTAACTAGATGTGTAATTGCTCCTTAATTGAAGATTTACATGAACCATGGAAATGGGTTTAGTTACTAGAAGGTTAAACTAAGGATTCTTCATGTAAACTAGTTGCTAGTTGTAGAATCCATGTTCATTCTTGTAGAAATGTGATTAGGTGCATAACATTTGGTTGAAATTGATGAATCACATGTGTGTTATGTGATTTAGGTGTAAAACTAGCTTGATGATGTTTAAAAGCTAGTAAATAACCAATGTGTTAAGTTATGCACATAAGGTGTTTGATTAAATGCTCCAATGAAATAAAAAACATGAATGAACTACTTAATTGCAAGAAATGTGCAATGTGAAAGCCTAGATTGTAGGTTAAAGGTGATAAATGGTCAAATAGACCATATGTATGATTAAATGAATGTTATGAGTTAAATGGGTCATTAAAATGGTAATAGGAAGTGGTGTGGCAAGCGGATCCAAGGGAACCGGCAAGGAACACGTTTGATTGACCACTTAAACCTTCCGGACTCAAGGTAAGACATTCTTTAAATTGAGCATAACAAAGTAAAGGCATGAGTCACAACGTGTGTGACCATGTGCTCATAAGCTCAAACAAAATGAAAACCACGTTTAAAAAGGATAAATAGTTGACTTGCACCGTATGTGAGCTTCTATGACAAATGATTCACGACGTGCGTGAACATAAAGGAAAATAACACTTTAGTGTTATACCACATGGTTGTGGAACAGAACGAGTCACGACGTGCGTGACCGTCCCATGGAAATGGGAAGAAAGGACAAACCCGGATTAAAGTGATTCACATCGTGTGTGAACACTAGGGTAAAGGGTTATCCCTACGATTTGCAATGTGTGTGAACGTTGGGTAACGCCAAGGAAAGCGGTCGTTCGTGAAAGAATGGCAAACCGCTCATTAAAACGGGATTTGACCCTATAAGGGTCAAATTCGGTATAAAAAGGAAATTTGCGTTTTGATAAGCAAATGGGATGGGTTGGGTCTAAGAACTCACCAAACATATGTAATATGCTATAATAGATCGGTTCCATGGTTGTCGGGACGGTCGGGAACTCTAAAGAACAACGAACCATAAATGGGTTAATTAAGGCATTAAATACCAAATAAATAGAAAAAATTTTGGTATGTTGCCAAGAGTCGGGTTAGACTCGTTGAAACTCCGTGGGAATCACGTATAGGTTGAAATATGTTATTTCCAGGTGTTTGGAACAATCGGGATCAAAAGGGGTGGCTCGGAAACGCGAAACGACCTTTAACGGGTCAAAAATATTGGTTTGGCTGCAGGTGCCACCGTAGCTTACGGTGGTACCGTAAGTTACGGTAGGCCCTGGGCGGTTTACAGCTACCGTAAGCCAGAAAGATACCACCGTAGCAAAATGGAGGCTACCGTAACTTACGGTGGCTACCGTAAGTTACGGTAGGCCCCATTTCCAGGTTTTTGTCGGTTGTCGTTTTAACGCGTTCCGAGTCCGTTTAAACCCCCGTAAAGTCCCGAAATGAATGTTAGAGTGTACTTACTTAGTTCCTATGAACTAATGAATGACTAAACGTGTGTTTTCAGGTGTTACGGGACCGGAAGGCTAAAGTGATCGACAGGGTATACAAGGATCGAACGGGATTTGCATACGCGATTCTTTTGTAGAAATTAACGCGTTAACATTATTTTGAAACTTCTTGTTATGTGTTAATGTAAATGGATTGTTAAACTTCATTTTTGAGTGTCGGTTGACACGA
Organism: Flaveria linearis; assembly: GCA_024085815.1. NCBI lineage: Eukaryota > Viridiplantae > Streptophyta > Magnoliopsida > Asterales > Asteraceae > Flaveria > Flaveria linearis. The sequence continues at coordinate 91,796,523 of CM044004.1, forward strand.
AACACACATTTTGGGAGTTAACTGTTAATGAAATTTTCTGGGACCAAATTCCGCATGTTTAATTAATTTAAACGGACCCTTTGGAGGTCCGGGTGTTACAAGTTGGTATCAGAGCCAACGGTTTGAGGGATTCAAGTGCGTCGCGAACACTTGGACTCAAACTTTTGAGCTCTAGATATGAGAAATGCAAACGTTCGATCCAAGAAGCCGATCACTGAGCCTAAAGGTACAAGGTTAGTGTGCCGTTTATAAACGTAACAAGCTTGACACATGTATGATGTATGTATGATATATGTATGATATGTACCATATGAACTGATTGAACCTAGCTTCTTGATTTAAGTTTGGAATAAAGGAACTAAGAAGGCATCCGTGTGGTGAGCTTGTTGCTAGGCCTGGCCAGTCTAACAACAATCAAGGCACGCGAATGGATTCTTAGGGATGTTGTTTTAAACTTAAGGATGGAAATGGGTATTGTGTGAATAGGGTTAGGCCCTAGTAATAGTAGAATCATAAGCATCAGTGTATATGCTATAGATTACGTACATGGTACTAACGTAAAGGTTAATTGTCACAGTCTTAGGTCATGGCTGGTGACGATCACGTGATCAATATAGAGAATCACGAGACCCATCCCGATGATGCAACACGGGAAATGGTCAAGGAGGAAGTTGGCAAGGCTTTTGAGGCTTTATTGCCGGGCTACATCGAGGATGTACGCAAAGATCTACGGGATCTCATTCAACAAGAGTTTGTGGCTCTGAAGGCTGACAAAGAAACCGAAAGGCCAACAAAGAAAGTGACCTATAAGGAGTTTGTTGCATGCAACCCTACAACGTTCAAGGGTGAGGTCGATCCACTACTTAGTCAAAGGTGGATCAAAGACATGGAAAGTGCCTTTGAAACCTCACACTGTGAAGAATCTGATGAAGTGATGTTTGCTGCAAGCCAACTCCGGGAACGAGCTAAAGACTGGTGGGAATTGCAACGGGATGAGAAGGGGTGGGAAGGTATCAAGAGTATGACTTGGGAAGAATTTAAGAAGTTGTTCACAAAGCGGTTTTGCCCACAAGCCGCTATCAACAGAATAGCAGAAGAATTCCTACAGTTACGACAAAAAGATGAAAGTATTGATACCATCACGGCCATCTTCTACGACAAAGCCAAGTTTTGCCCACAGTTGCTCCAGGATGAAAGGATGTGGATTAACCATTACTATGACATGTTGAGTGCCAAGTATCGAGAGTTTCTTACACCGTCCAAGTGTGAAACTCTAGCAGAGCTTATCGATTGTGCTAGGGATCGAGAAGCGGAATTGAAAAGACAAGTTGATCGTGGGGAGAAGCGTGCAGCTGAAACGGAGACGGGTTCGTCTAAGAAAGCCAAGATTTCATCTTCATCAAACAAGTCTGGGAACGACAAAGACTCCAAACATTGCAAGATTTGTAAAAAGAAGCATGGGGGAGTTTGTAGATACGGATCTAAAAATTGCTTCAAATGTGGAAAGTCGGGTCATTCGACATCTCAATGCACCAGCCCGTTAAGTGTGTGCTACAACTGTTACAAACCGGGCCACAAAAAGAGCGAATGTCCGGAACTAAAGAAGGATGGTACAAGTCAATCCTCGGTTGCTCAAGGTTCGGGGAAAAAGGGTGATGGAGGAAAAGCTAAGGCGAGAACTTTCTTGATTACGGCGGAAGAAGCCAAATCTATAGCCGATGTTGTGACGGGTACCTTTCTCGTCAACTCACTACCTGCTTATGTGCTATTTGACTCGGGTGCTAATAGATCGTTTGTTTCGGTTAAATTTGCGAGTCATTTTTCCATGGTGTTAGACAACTTACCTAGTCCTTTAGAGATTGAGGTAGCGGATTCAAAAACGTTCTTAGCGTTCAACGTTTATCGAAATTGCATACTTACCATCGAAGGTGAGGATTATTCGGTCGACTTAATACCCATGACACTCGGGGAGTTTGATGTAGTAATTGGTATGGATTGGCTTTCCTTGTACCACGCCAATATAGTTTGCAATCGCAAGTGCATCCAATTGATATCTCCGAGTGGTTATGAGGTAATAATCCAAGGTGCAAAACGCGGTGGCGTAGCTTTATGTTCTTTGGTTAAAGCGATGAAATACTTGAGCCATGGAGGACAATCGTTCTTAGCCTATGTAATAGACACGGAAACGAAAGTTCAAGTGTTGGAAGATATTCCGGTTGTTCGGGATTTTCCAGATGTCTTTCCAGAGGATTTGCCGGGAGTCCCACCGGAACGGGAGGTCGAGTTTCGAATCGACCTAACCCCGGGAGCTAAACCCATTGCAAAGGCTCCCTATCGCTTGGCGCCATCGGAGCTCCAAGAGTTAATGACACAATTGCAAGATCTTTTAGACAAGGGGTTCATACGTCCGAGTACTTCGCCATGGGGAGCACCGGTTCTTTTCGTGAAAAAGAAGGATGGAAGTCTTCGGATGTGTATCGACTATAGAGAGTTGAACAAGGTGACGGTTAAGAACCGTTACCCATTGCCTAGGATTGATGACCTATTCGATCAGTTGCAAGGTGCATCGTGGTTTTCAAAAATCGACTTACGGTCGGGTTATCATCAGTTGAAGGTAAGGGAAGAAGACATCCCCAAGACGGCATTTCGTACTAGGTACGGGCATTATGAGTTCCTTGTGATGTCTTTCGGGTTGACAAACGCCCCGGCGGCATTCATGGACTTGATGAATAGGGTGTGCCGACCCATGTTAGACCGATCTGTCATTGTATTCATAGATGATATCCTTATTTATTCTAAAAATGAGGGTGATCATGCTTGTCACTTGCGTGAAGTTCTCGAAACGCTTCGTCGGGAGAAATTGTTCGCAAAATTCTCCAAGTGTGCCTTTTGGTTACGAGAGGTACAATTCTTGGGTCATGTGGTAAACTCGGAGGGTATACACGTAGACCCCACAAAGATTCACGCGGTGACCAAATGGAGTCCACCCAAGACTCCCACGGAGATTAGAAGCTTTCTTGGGTTAGCCGGATATTATCGGAGATTCATTCAAGACTTTGCTAAGATTGCTTCTCCTTTAACCAAGCTTACCAAGAAAGAGGTGAAGTTCCTATGGGGTGAAGAACAAGAGAAAGCCTTTCAAGAGTTAAAGTCGAAATTGACTCAAGCTCCGGTTTTGTCTTTACCCGAGGGAACCGACGATTTTGTGGTATACTCGGATGCTTCCTACTCCGGTTTGGGTTGTGTTCTAATGCAGAGGGGCAAGGTGATTGCTTATGCCTCGAGACAACTGAAAGTGCATGAAAGAAACTACCCAACCCATGATCTTGAACTAGCCGCGGTGGTGTTCGCGTTAAAGATTTGGAGGCATTATCTATATGGTGTAAAGTGTACGATTTACACGGACCATAAGAGTTTAAAGTACTTCTTTACGCAAAAGGAGTTAAACATGAGACAAAGGCGGTGGATGGAATTGCTAAAGGATTATGATTGTGAAATCCTATATCATCCGGGAAAGGCCAATGTCGTGGCTGACGCCTTGAGTCGAAAGGAGGATCATACTCCTATCAAAATAACCGCAATGAAGATAACCGTTATATCCGAAGTGGTTGAACGAATCAAGGAAGCACAAACTGAAGCGCTAAAGGAAGAAAATTTGAAGAAAAATCGAATCAAAGGTCAAACTCAAAACTTGGAAGATGATAGTCAAGGATTGAAAACAAGATGGGGTCGGGTTTGGATACCACCTACTTGTACCTTGAAGAATGATCTATTGGATGAAGCCCATAAATCCAAGTATTCAATTCACCCGGGAGCGACTAAGATGTATAGAGACCTTCGGGTTAACTATTGGTGGCCGGGCATGAAACGCGATATTGTCAAATACGTGGAGAAATGCTTAACTTGTTTGCAAGTGAAGGCGGAACATCAAAAACCTCATGGTGAATTGCAACCGTTGGATATTCCGGATGGAAATGGGAAAAGATAACAATGGATTTGATTACTAAACTTCCAAGAACGAAGAAAGGGTACGATGCGATATGGGTTGTTGGCGATCGATTGACCAAGAGCGCTCATTTCCTTCCTATTCGTGAGACTTACAATTCGGAGAAAATGGCGGAGGTTTACGTGAACGAAATAGTGTCACGACACGGGGTGCCCGTGTCGATTGTGTCCGATAGAGACACACGGTTTACTTCCAAGTTTTGGAGGAAATTTCAAGCGGAGATGGGGACAAAGCTATTGCTAAGCACGTCATACCATCCCCAAACCGACGGACAAAGTGAAAGAACCATTTAAACATTAGAAGATATGCTACGAGCGTGTGTTCTTGACTTTGGGGTAGTTGGGATGAGTATTTGCCTTTGGCGGAATTTTCTTACAATAATAGCTACCACTCCACCATCGAGATGCCTCCGTATGAAGCTTTATATGGAAGAAAATGCCGAACTCCCATTTGTTGGGGAGAAATTGGTCCACGGGAACTCGCGGGCCACGATACGATAATGAATACGGATGAAAAGATTAGGCAAATCCGTGCTCGCATGAAGGCGGCGCAAGACCGTCAGAAAGCTTACGCGGATAAGCGTAGACGACCCATTGAGTTTGAGGTGGGAGATTTGGTTTTGTTAAAGGTTTCCCCATGGAAGGGTATTATACGATTTCGGAAGCGAGGAAAATTGAGTCCGAGGTTTATCGGGCCATTTAAAATCATCGCACGTGTGGGTAAAGTTGCTTACCGGTTGGAATTGCCGGAAGAGCTTCAAGGAATTCACAACACGTTCCATGTATCTTACTTGAGGAAGTGTTTGGCTGACGAGTCGGCCTATGTCCCGTACGAGGATTTGGAAGTTGATGACAGATTGAACTATATCGAGAAGCCGTGGCTATCTTGGATAGAAAGGTCAAGCAACTGAGAAACAAGACACTCAATCAGGTGAAGGTGCAATGGAAGAATCGTAAGGGATCCGATGCCACTTGGGAATCGGAAGATGAAATGAGGAAGTCTTATCCTCATCTATTTGATTAGTATGTAAAGTTTCGGGGACGAAACTCTCTTTAGAGGGAGAGACTTGTAACGACCCGAATTTCGCATTATGTAATTAAAATACAATTAAGGTATCATGTGTTAAAACCTAATATTGTAAATATGTTAAAGGTTAAACATTAAGACTTAACTAGAAATTGCTAGTTAGTTATTAGTGATGGAAGAATGAAAAATGATACTAGAGGGGTGGATCTTGCCAATTTAGGAAACCTAAAAGTGGATATGTATGACTTGCCATACATTTGGTGAGCATTTTTGCTCATTCACGTTCACTCACACAAGAGAAGAAGAGAAAAGGGTTTTGGTCATCTCTTTGCTCAAATTGTTGATGATTCAAGTGCAAGATCCGAAATTGAACTCTAGAAATCATTCTTCATCTCATCAAGAGCTACAAGTAAGTGTTATTTGATGATCTTGAGGTGTAAAAATCGCCACCCACATGATGGGTGTAGAAATTGATGGTTTAAACATGAAACCCTAGTGTTATAGTGCTAGATGATCATGTGTATGTGTGTATTATGGTAACTAGATGTGTAATTGCTCCTTAATTGAAGATTTACATGAACCATGGAAATGGGTTTAGTTACTAGAAGGTTAAACTAAGGATTCTTCATGTAAACTAGTTGCTAGTTGTAGAATCCATGTTCATTCTTGTAGAAATGTGATTAGGTGCATAACATTTGGTTGAAATTGATGAATCACATGTGTGTTATGTGATTTAGGTGTAAAACTAGCTTGATGATGTTTAAAAGCTAGTAAATAACCAATGTGTTAAGTTATGCACATAAGGTGTTTGATTAAATGCTCCAATGAAATGAAAACATGAATGAACTACTTAATTGCAAGAAATGTGCAATGTGAAAGCCTAGATTGTAGGTTAAAGGTGATAAATGGTCAAATAGACCATATGTGTGATTAAATGAATGTTATGAGTTAAATGGGTCATTAAAATGGTAATAGGAAGTGGTGTGGCAAGCGGATCCAAGGGAACCGGCAAGGAACACGTTTGATTGACCACTTAAACCTTCCGGACTCAAGGTAAGACATTCTTTAAATTGAGCATAACAAAGTAAAGGCATGAGTCACAACGTGTGTGACCATGTGCTCATAAGCTCAAACAAAATGAAAACCACGTTTAAAAAGGATAAATAGTTGACTTGCACCGTATGTGAGCTTCTATGACAAATGATTCACGACGTGCGTGAACATAAAGGAAAATAACACTTTAGTGTTATACCACATGGTTGTGGAACAGAACGAGTCACGACGTGCGTGACCGTCCCATGGAAATGGGAAGAAAGGACAAACCCGGATTAAAGTGATTCACATCGTGTGTGAACACTAGGGTAAAGGGTTATCCCTACGATTTGCAATGTGTGTGAACGTTGGGTAACGCCAAGGAAAGCGGTCGTTCGTGAAAGAATGGCAAACCGCTCATTAAAACGGGATTTGACCCTATAAGGGTCAATTCGGTATAAAAAGGAAATTTGCGTTTTGATAAGCAAATGGGATGGGTTGGGTCTAAGAACTCACCAAACATATGTAATATGCTATAATAGATCGGTTCCATGGTTGTCGGGACGGTCGGGAACTCTAAAGAACAAACGAACCATAAATGGGTTAATTAAGGCATTAAATACCAAATAAATAGAAAAAATTTTGGTATGTTGCCAAGAGTCGGGTTAGACTCGTTGAAACTCCGTGGGAATCACGTATAGGTTGAAATATGTTATTTCCAGGTGTTTGGAACAATCGGGATCAAAAGGGGTGGCTCGGAAACGCGAAACGACCTTTAACGGGTCAAAAATATTGGTTTGGCTGCAGGTGCCACCGTAGCTTACGGTGGTACCGTAAGTTACGGTAGGCCCTGGGCGGTTTACAGCTACCGTAAGCCAGAAAGATACCACCGTAGCAAAATGGAGGCTACCGTAACTTACGGTGGCTACCGTAAGTTACGGTAGGCCCCATTTCCAGGTTTTTGTCGGTTGTCGTTTTAACGCGTTCCGAGTCCGTTTAAACCCCCGTAAAGTCCCGAAATGAATGTTAGAGTGTACTTACTTAGTTCCTATGAACTAATGAATGACTAAACGTGTGTTTTCAGGTGTTACGGGACCGGAAGGCTAAAGTGATCGACAGGGTATACAAGGATCGAACGGGATTTGCATACGCGATTCTTTTGTAGAAATTAACGCGTTAACATTATTTTGAAACTTCTTGTTATGTGTTAATGTAAATGGATTGTTAAACTTCATTTTTGAGTGTCGGTTGACACGAAACACACATTTTGGGAGTTAACTGTTAATGAAATTTTCTGGGACCAAATTCCGCATGTTTAATTAATTTAAACAGACCCTTTGGAGGTCCGGGTGTTACAATGTTTGAGCGTCAAACCAACAATTGGTAATGATGATGCTTCCGTGTAACGCGTGCAAGAACCGGATGGTGGAAACGCCGTTGGCGACAGCGGGTTTTTCTTAATTTCTCCTATGAAGGCCGGAGTTCATGAGTAATGTCGATTAGGTTCTTTTAACTGGTAATTTTGATTGGTGTTATTTAATCTAGGGTTTGATATTTGAAACAAAGTTTCATTTTGGTGAGTGTTCTTTAGTTTAGGGTTTAATAAATTTTTAATGAATTTGATTTTGGTGTTGGATGTTTGGGGTTATATGTATTTGTGTGTGTGGGCTTACGTTTTCATCCATCTGAATTCACATGTTTCTTTCATAATATGTCAATACGTGCTTTTAGTTTTGTTTGGGTCGATTCCTTTTGTGTGGAACTTTCTTGTGGGGCATAATCGGGTCTTGAAGGATGACCCGAATACGTACCCGAATGCAATACATTATACTCTTGGAGGACCCTGGTTTGATCATTAGAAGATTGTGAGTTTGGGGATTTGTGGTTGAATGAATTGGAGGAGTGTAAGAAGGTTGATGAAGGTGAGAAATTGCAGTAAGTTTTGATTATTATTATGATAATTGTATAACTTTTATGGTGCATATCAGGTGTTTGATGAAATGCTTGACTGACTTAAGATTTGTTATCTGTAATACTATTATTCATTGTGTATGATTACTTGCTTGACGGACTTAAGATTTGTTATTTGTAATATTATATTCATTGTGTATGATTACTTTGTAGCATCAAGTGCATTGTTTGGTTTATACAACATTATCAGTTATAATATTTGTTGTATGTGAATTGTGATTTGGGCTATGAGGTGGTGGTCAAAGTGTAGAGAGTTTTGGAACAAATGGATAAAGATGGGATCAGTAAAGATTTGTATTCGTATTCGATATATATGGATGTTCAAAGCAAGAGTGGGAAGCCATGGAAGGCCGTGAAGCTTTATAAAGAGATGCAGAAGAAAGGTATTAAATTGGATGTGGTGGCATACAACACTGTGATTCAAGCAATTGGTGTTTCGGAAGGGGTTGATGTGGCTGTGCATCTTGGTCGAGAGATGCTCGAATTGGGGTGTGAACCGAATGTTGTAACTTACAATATAATCATCAAGCTTTTGTGTGAAAACAGGAGGATTAGGGAGGCATACTCTATAATTACAGTTGTTGGTTTCCATTAACGATAGTGAACTTGAGGATTGAATCATTCAACATCCAGCTATTGTAGCTGCCATGGGAAGACCCACCAGATGGGTCGAAAGAGAAGGTTTAAGGAACCATGTGTCAATGGATCTTTTGCAGCCATCATGTCGGTTTCTGGTGGTCTGGTAAAGAAAGAACAAACTGGTTAGACTCTATTCCAAACCCCACAATCTTTTAGTTTGATGTTAATGCTTTGTGCATGTTTATTCTAACCATAATAATGTGCATATATATAAAATAGACTTGCGACAAGTTTCAATCCATTTGACCCGTTTTACCCATGTGACCTCCTTTTAGTCAAAAATTTAATTCGACCTGTTTGGGACTAAACACAACCCAAATAGATCTATTCATAAGTAAGCTGACCAAATTAGCAACCTTTAAAAATGCGAGTGACTTGATTGTCTTTTGTACACGAGATATGATTTTCATGCATTTAGTTGATATGCTAAATTCATGAATAGTTTTTCTATTTTTCAATAGAATTGAACGCATAAATTTGTTACAATGAATGCAGAGACATGATTTTAAGGGTTTCTTCCTTCTATGAAGGTGGCTGCTATAACGTACATTTGTAGCAAGGAGATTAAAATGATAATGCATTGGATTATCAGAACCAGCTTATGAATCTTCTTAATATCAGTGAGTTTGTTCTTTACCTCCAGTCTTATTTGCATGGTTTTGAAAACCGGACCGGACCGGCCGGTCCGACCCGTTCGACCGGAACCGGACTCCAATCCGGTCCGGTTCGGTGCTTAAAACCGGTTTAACAGTGAACCAGTGGTCAGACCGGTTGAACCGGCGGTCGGAACGGGAACCGGACTGGTTGAACCGGGAACCGGACCGGTTGAACCGGCTTTTTTATAAAATTTTTTATTTTTTTGTAATTTTTACATATATTTATAAAAAATAATTATAATTTTATCCGGTTCTTATATACGGTCCGACCGGTTGAACCGGTAAGACGTCTGGTTCACTGTCCGGTCCGGTTTTAAAAACATTGCTTATTTGGGTTCTTTCACATTAAAATCTATTAGATTATTAAGCAAATGTGTCATTCTTCATCTGCTTTCCGTATAGATTAAGGTTACATATTTCATCAAATTGAATTAATAAGTGTGTTTGAAATATGTTTAACACATGTTTAGGTTATTTGTTATTCCATTAAGAGATATATCTACTGGATAAGGTAGAGTATAATGGATTTATGTGTATAAACAATACATCATCTAATCTTTATACTTCAACTCACATGAATCCTAATTAAAGTTAACACTTGCTTCTATCATTAAACACTTTTCCTATGACTTTTATGGCGTTTTAATGTGTTTATCATTATTTTACCGGTCATCGACGTGTGCTTAGAGCTTGTAACTCGAAAGAAACATAGAAAAACATCTTTAAGAGGACGGGTGGAAAAGTTATGACCCGTTTTCTACTGAAAGCAAATGGATATCTCCATAGAGGTCTTGTGAAGGTAATTTGCTATGGGATGTTGTAGTAGTAGCCAAGTTTGTGAAAATGTCGAAAAGAATATGATGAATTCGAGCTATAATAAAATGGTGTTGGAGTCGTAGCAATGGCTCTACCACCTCTAATCAAAGTGGTTTTAGGTGCTATTGCTTTTCTTATATTTGGGATTTTGGTTGTTCGTTTGGCTTCTTGATATATTCTAGGGTATATGTACATCTCATTAAATAGTTTTAAGTTTTGGCTCATTTTTTTGTTATAGTTTAGTTAAAGTTATGGTTAGCTGGACTTGACAACTAAGGAAGTTTCGAGTTGTAGAGTAGTATGGATGAGTTTAACCCGACGCAACGCGAGGGTAACCTCACTAGTTCAAAATTAATATCATTTTATTGTGAAAGTGAGTGTTAAGAAATACGAAACAAAAAAGGTAAAAATATATAAATTTGACTAGCTTGGTATATACAGAATTTAAATTGTATTTTAAAATTTGTAAATGGATGTAAAACTAATTATAATACTAAAAAAAGGAAAAGAAAAAAGACATCCTAAGGTAAAGTAAGCTGGCCGCGTTTTGAGACAAATTTAAAGGGAAACCGACCAAAAATAAAACCATGATGCCGACCTTCACTAAACCAACAAAGCTTTGTATTCATCGTATGTTTAAGTTTGTACAAGTAGAAGGTATTTATTATGTAATGAGCCATAAATCAATTGGTTTTCATGAGTTCGAGTCTTACTTGATACAATATACTTCAAGTAGTCAAGAGGTTTTACTATAGATCATGGTGGATTTATGGGTGGTGGATTCTCTTTGGAATGAGTCATCACTACTGATGACCTTTTTTCAATTGATTTACCCGAGTGACTGGTCTTAAAATATTCGTTGGCCGTTCAAAGAAAAAAGAACAATTTATTATATCAAAAATATATTTTTACGATTTACACTTAATACAATTAGGGTGTTAAAAATATCCATATCTGAAACTAAATCCTAATATGAAATATCCAAAATTTTGGATATCGGAAATTTAGATATCAGAAGTTTCGGTTCAGATAGTGCTTTTGAGAATTTTCGGATATCCGAAATATTTTTATAAATAAAAAATATTAATTAGAAATTTCTGATATTTTCGGGTGTTTCGGATATTTTATAAAAACTTTGGATATCCGAAAACTTTTTCAATAAAAAATATTAGATTTTTATAAAAATAATAAAAATACATGCTTTTTTTAGAATTTGGATATCTGTTCAGAAATCCAAATCCGAAATTTCGGACTTGGATTCGAATAGTAAAATCGATCCACTATCCGAAATTTTCGGATATCCGATTTTCGACACACTCAAATACAAAATAATAGAACACGTTAAACTCATTAATGCATTGATTAAACAATCAAATAATTGAAATCTAGCTGAAATTTAATTTTATCATACTCGCTAGTTTCGTGTGATACATATATACGTTTTGACGAATGTTACTATATAAAGTGTTTTTTTTCATGCAAACTGCAAAGTGTGCGAAGACTAGGATGAAATTATTACGCAAGAACAAGTAATAATTATAAAAGAATGATTACACTTGCGTGATATTATCACGAAGGGATGAAATTATAATGCAAAAATACTTTCTTGCATGATAATTCCATATTTGCGTAATAATTTAATTTCTGCGTGATTAATTTTTACACCTGTGTTATAATTCCACCCGTAACGTGTATTTTTACGTGATAATTTCGTACGTTTCGCCCGGAAAAATAATTTGTACCGTTACATTTCTCCATATACTTTAAAGTAACAAAAATAATTCTGTTGTCATATTTATGTTAATTAATATTTACGATCTTGTTTACTTTTAATTATTATAACGTATTCACAGTAGCCTAAATAAGAAGTTATATATACCTTTTCATATTACATGATCTAACATATTATTCATTAATTGCGTTTAGGCTTACAACAATTTATATTTTTATTGAAGTTACCATTTTCTCCTTATATTTGCAAAGTAGCATTAAATCATATATTAATTAAAACAAACAAACAAACCCAGTATATCCCACTCAAGAGCAGGGTCTGGGAGGGGTAAGTGGTGGCAAGTCTTTCCTCTATCCAGATAGGTAGAGAGACCGCTTCCAAAGAGACCCCTAGCTCGATAGCAAAAGCAGTAACGCTAACGAATAAACATATATCAAACATACGATATGTGATATATGGTATATGCTACAGCACACATCATACAAACAAATATTAAAATATCACCCAAAGGAAGTATAAAATGAACAAGCATGTATCAGGAAGCAGCAAGTTTCCCCTAAAAAGGTCCAAGCGTACTACATACACATCAGGCCCCGTAACAATTAATCCAAGTCCTTTCCTAGCTACAAGAACCACTAAAAGTCCTTAATTTTGATTCTACGCCTCCACTCACTCCTATCCTCGATCATGTGCTCAGAGAGGTGCAAGTGTACCATATCCCGCCTAATTCTCTCTTCCCAAGTCAACCTAGGTCTTCCTCTACTCTTCCTACCCTCTATGATGATGTTCTGCACTGCTCTGACCGGTGCTGCCATTGGTCTCCTCTTGACATGTCCATACCATCTTAATCTTCCCTCCCGTATTTTATCTGCAATAAAAGCCACTTCTAACTTCTGTCGAAACACTTCGTTTCTTATCCGATCCAGTCTTGTATGGCCACACATCCACCTTAGCATTCGCATTTCCGCAACCTCTATTTGTTTCTCGTGCGATTTCTTTATGGCCCAGCAGTCTGTTCCATATAGCATAGCTGGGCGTACCGCCACTCTGTATAGTTTTCCCTTGAGTTTTGCTGGAAACCTCTTATCACATAGGATCCCTGATGCTGCTCTCCACTTACACCATCCTGCTTGGACACGGTGAGCTACATCGCTGTGTATCTCCCCGTCCTCCTGCAGGTACGAGCCCAGGTATTTGAATCTAGATGTCCGTGGTACCGGCATACCCTGGATACTGATTTGGGTGTCTTCTTCCTCGTCGCCACCAAAGTTACAATGCATGTATTCCGTCTTAGAGCGGCTTATCGTTAATCCTCTGCTCTCTAGCGCTGCTCTCCACTGCTCTAGCTTGTCGTTAAGCATCATTTTAGATTCTGATATTAAGACAATATCATCCGCGAAGAGCATGCACCACGGGACTGGCTGCTGTATATGCTTAGTCATCTCATCCAACACTAGTGTGAAGAGAAATGGGCTCAATGCCGATCCTTGGTGTAGTCCCACTTCCACTGAGAATGAGTCTGTGTCTCCTACCGGAGCTCGCACACATGTTTTGCCCCGTCATACATATCCTTAATTAATTTGATATACCTCTCTGGTACCCCTCTATGTCGTAGGCTTTCCCAAATTAGTTGTCTCGGTACACTGTCATAGGCCTTTTCTAGGTCTATGAATACCATATGGAGGTCCCTTTTCTTTTCTCTATATTTCTCCATTATCCGTCTTATGAGTGTATGGCTTCTGTTGTAGAGCGTCCTGGCATAAATCCAAATTGGTTTATTGCTATCTGGGTTTCCCGTCTAATTCTCGTGTCAATAACTCTTTCCCATAGTTTCATCGTGTGACTCAGTAGCTTTATTCCCCTGTAGTTTTCGCAGCCTTGGATATCTCCTTTTTTCTTATATACGGGGACTATGACACTGGTTCTCCACTGGTCTGGCATCTTCCCTGTCTTAAAGATAGTATTGAATAGATCTGTTAGCCATTGGAGACCCTCATCACCCAGGCATTTCCACACTTGAATCGGTATGTTGTCTGGCCCCACCGCTTTAGCCCTTCCCATTTTCTTCATAGCTCTTTTTACTTCGTCTACTGTGATGCTTCTACAATAGCATAGGTTTTGTTGCGTTGTTTAGGTTGTTCTATCCATCTCCATTTGTTGATTTGGGTTGCTTTTGTTGAATAAATCATCGAAGTAAGTTTCCATCTCTCCTTGATATCTTTCTCCTTCACCAAAACCTTTCCATCCGCCGCCTTTATGAACTTAACCATTCTCAGGTCCTGTCTGCTTCTTTCTCTTGCCTTGGCTATCTTAAACATGTCATGCTCTCCTTCTTTCGTCTCTAATCGCTTATACATCTTTTCGTATGCCGTGTTCTTTGCCTCTGACACCGCTTTTTCGCTTGTCTCTTAGCCTCCCTGTACTTTTGTTTTAGCTCTGCGTGTTCTTCCTCACTGTTACATCGTATGAGCTCTCTAAAACTTTATTGTTTGATACGTATCTTCTCCTGTACATTTTCATTCCACCACCATGATTCCTTATGACCAACTGTTCTTTTTGTTGTAACTCCAAGCGTTTCTTTAGCTGCTTGGGTGAGCCTAGTTGCCATAACATCCCACTTTTGGTTTGCGTCTTCCTGTGGCCCATTTTGTTTCATTGGTATGACTTTATCTCTAAAAAGGGTAATCTTTTCGTCTTTGAGCTGACCCCATTTGATCTTGGGTGTAACTCTCCTGTTCCGTTGGGCAATTGGCCTCCTGACTCGTATATCCGCCACCAACATATGGTGTTGCGTCACAACCGTCTCTCCCGGGATTGCTTTACAGTCTTTCCACGAGCTATGATCTTCTCTCCTCGTTAATAAATAGTCTATCCGTGTATGTCTCCCGCCGCTGCTAAATGTAATTAGATGCGAATCTCTTTTCTTAAAAAACGAATTTATGATGCCTAAGTCATGAGCTACTGCAAATTCAAGCAGCTCCCTACCGCCGTCATTCCTAAGACCATACCCGTATCCTCCATGCACCAGTTGGAAATGCTCATTATCCCTTCCGATATATCCATTAAAATCTCCTCCTATGTATAACTTTTCTTCTCTAGGTATGTCGGCCATAACGTGGTCTAAACTCTCCCAGAACGTTTTTCTTTCCGTTTCCCCTAGTCCAACATGTGGTGCATACGCACTAACTACCGTCACTACCTCATCTCCTATTACTATTCTTAACAACATAATTCTATCATTGTATCTTCTCACCTCCACTACATTATCTTGGAGTTCCTTAGCAACTAGAAAACCTACTCCGTTTTTAGTTCCATCAGACCCTGAATACCATAGTTTATAACTATTGCACTCTTTTGCTCTCCCACCTCGCCATCTAGTCTCCTGCAGGCATGCTATGTGGACCCTACGTTTCTTCAGCACATCAATTAAATCTAGTAACTTACTAGTTAATGTTCCTACATTCCACGATGCCACTCTTAATCTACAGACCTTATTCCCTGTCTTCGCACCTCTCCTCACCGAACATGATCTCGGGGCAGCATAATGGCTCCTACTATCTATTATACCAGACAGAGTATACTAAAACCACAAGAAATAAAAACACGGACAACACACTAGAAAGAAACCAAGCACAAGTAAAGCACGATCAAAAGGACTTGTCACACGTGGTCAACCATACGCTATGGGACACGCAGTAATCAAGACCTTACAGTAAGCCAATGAAACCTATCTATAGAACAGATTTAAGATTGACCAGAAATGAAGACAACAAGCCACAAATGATCAACACACAAAGTCAACCAACAATATACAACTTACTCAGCAATTATACAACTAATCAATTACACAACTAATCAGCAAGTTATAACAACTAGTCAATTAGGCACAAACCAGCAAGTTATAACAACTAACAATTAAACAACTAATCAATTAGGCACAAACCACAGAAGACTAAAAGCATATATGAAACCCAGAGATGGAACGAGGTCACCAAAAGATTTCGTGCGGGCTTCGCGATGGCAGGTCGATGGCAGGTGGGCGTAGGCTGCGGTAGGCGGTCGTGGTGGTCGTGGTGTTGGTGGTGTTGGTGGTGTTGGAGACTGCAGCTGCGATGGGTGTGGTAGGCGTCGGCTGCGTCGGCTGCGGTGGCGTCGGCTGCGGTAGGCGTCGGCCGATGGGTGTGGGTTGTGGCTGGCTGAGTGGTAGGGATAGGGAGGCGGTGAAGGTGGGGGTGGAGGTGTTGAAGGTTGACTGAGTGGCTGTGGTGGTGGGGTGAAGGAGGAGGTAGGCCGATCCTGCGAGAGAGAGAGAGAGGGCTGTTGCGATACAGATCCGGTGGCCGAGAGACAGATCCGGCTAGAGAGAGACAGATCTGGCGAGAAGGAGACAGATCCGGTGCAGTGCCGGTGCCGGTGAGGTGCCGGTGGTCGGAGAAATCAGGGAGAGAGAGAGAGCTTGTGAAGTCAATATTTGAAGTTGGTAATAGTAGAACCAAATCCGGTGCCGGTGAGGTGTCGGTGGTCGGAGAAATCAGGGAGAGAGAGTAAATCATATATTAATTGAATATCTAAATTTTGATATCACATAAACTCTTAAACTTAAATGGCTATAAATTCATAGTAGATGAGTAGCTTGAGTTCACATTTCACAATACAAACCCATATCTCAACAAAACAACCGAAGATATGACAAATGCTTTGTTCAAATTTGCTTTTCTAGCCACAATATTATTGCTTAATGTTTACGGTTATCAATTATCATCACCCTCGTTTATCTCTTGTTGTTTTGAGATTTATAATGTTCATCATTTGTTTTCAAAACATATAAAGAATACATGCTAATATATGTTTTTCTTTTCATTATTGCAGTGTTAGAAGCACAAATGGAAAAGTCTCATAAAAAAGTAGTCAATGATGTTGAAAATGTGGCTAACACTGTAACTTTTGATGTTACAAATGTTTCAGAACGTCATTGTAAATCTATTAAAGATTGTGCTCATTTGTGCCCACCTGGGTTGATTGGATGGTGTTTAGAGGGAATTTGTCGTTGTATTAGATGAAGAGGAAATTAGAATCATGAGAATCATAATTGTATTTGTTTGGATGGATATAATGCATTTTTCTTGAAATTATTATATGTTTGTTTCTAATAAGTTGTTCTACAAACCCTATAGGTTTTATATATTGGGAGTAGGGGTGTAAACGAGCCAAGCCGGCTCGCAAGCTACTCGGGATCGGCTCGAAAAAAGCTCGAATCGAGTTGAGCTTAAACGAGCTCGAGCCCGAGCTCGAGCTCAAATTATTGCTCGTTTACTAAACGAGCTCGAGCTCGAGCTTCAGGATATCGAGCTCGAGCTGGCTCGCGAGCCTAAACGAGCTTTTTGTATATATGTATTTTTTACTTACATATTAAATATATATAAATACATATTTACATAAATTATATTATTAAATATATTATTGTGATAAAAAATAGTTACATAATATATATTGTGTTATATATAAAAAGTATGCTTATAAATAATTATAAAAGTAATTATAAAAAATATAAATTTAATAATTTAACAATAAACTAGCCGAGCTCGAGCCGAGCTCGAGCTTGAAAATTTTCTAACGAGTCGAGCTCGAGCTTTATAAATAAAACTATAAACGAGCCGAGCTCGAGCTCGAGCTTCCTAAAACCAAAACGAGCCGAGCTCGAGCCTTAGCTAGCTCGGGCTCGGCTCGGCTCGTTTACACCCCTAATTGGGAGTATAAATATAATAGTATCTTGAATCATATGATATCATTTTTAGTTTGAAGTAAAATTTTAATCGGAACAAGCAAAAGGTCACAAGAACACGTATGTTCCTGTTATGAAAACCGTATCAACGTTAATATCTGAAATTGATGTTTAAAACAAACCATGTACTTGCGCTACATAGTGAAAGAAAAATCGTAATGTTTTTGACTTTTGTAGTTGGTTAACATTTAAGTCATAATTGTCGATAGCGAGAAACTTGTTGGTGAGTTATCATCAATAGCTTGTTGTACGATTTTAAACAATAACTTAGAGTATTCATATTAGTTTCCTCGTCTCCATTCTTAAAATTGCATTAAAAACATTATTTTTTCTCTCTTCTTTTAGTTGAATAATGTTTTTTATAAATTTATCATTACATTTTCTCTCTCATTCACTCACAACCATTTTTTAAAATATAAAAAATTTCATAGGGGTTGAACGGTGTTTCCTTAAATATAAAGATAAACAATAACATTTTCTTTCTTATCTATTCACAACCACTTACAACCACTCCTAATAATGTAGGGTACATACTCATAAAAAAGAGAATATAATGTGAATACTCTTAATTGATAGTGATCATAGTTGTGATCACACTTGTTGGTTGGTTTTCACTACTTATTAACACTGATCATTTGCTACTAATGCTTCAATTATTATTTATGATCAAGTTGTTGTTGATCATAGTTATTGTTGAGGTTCAGTATCAACTTGCCAGTGATTATTAACTCTTTTTGATGATTAAAATTCATGCAACTTCATCGATTCAAACAAAATCTGCAAAGTTTGCCTCTTGGACCCCAAAAGTTTTGGTATGGTTCAGATCATTGGCTTTGTTCACGGTTCAGGTTAGCTAGATTGAGGATTTTGTTCTTGTGTACTGAAACGTGTTACTGTGTAAAGCGTATCACTGTTATGTAACGTTTACTGTTTATTTGTTTCCCCTGTTGGAATCTATAGTTATTTATAATACTATAGTCATGAACCAATCTATCATTCCGAAATTTTTACTATAAATTAATGATTTAAAAAGGACAAAGATTGATTCAAATTGTTAAACAACAAACCTATAAAACCAGTCGATCCGCGCAACCCAACTAATTTGATTCGTCATTTCCAGAAATCATAGTTAACAACTTAGCATACCGACTTAGAATTTCCGTCAAAACCAATCAAACCAGACTATAAACACCTACCTTTCACCATACCAACATCTTTAATTTATTCATAAACCGATCCAACCGATCATAAACACCTCAAATCCATAAATGAAGTATGCTATATTATTGCTATGTCCCATGGCCCAAAGTATCCAAATCTTGATGGCCCAAACAAGTCACCATCACCAATCGGCCATTTTTCCCCCTAAGCTTTATTAATACTCTACTTCAGTGTTCAGACGCTACGGCGCTACCTTAAACACCACCAACCCCACTCAGATTCTCCCATTGATCCATCTGATCAAAGGGGTTCTTTCATATTTTCACTTGCAAATGATGATGTCGATGAACCTTCATCCTTCATCATCTCTCACACTCTCCAAATCACTGCATAAACAACCCATTAACACTCCCAATCTTGCTTCAAGAACCTCAATTTCTCATCAATCGAAGCTTAAAGTCTTGAGCTTTAACAAAATCAAGATTCACCCCACTTCGCAGATCCATGAAGTTAGCATGTTTGTTAATCCCCATGTGGGTTGAGCACTTTTGGTCGAAACCCACATCACAGATCGTTAAATCAGCGTCTGAAAGCTCTCAAGGTTCAACTCCAGATGGAGAAACTGAAATAGAGAAGAACCCTAACAAGACTCTGCAGCTTGCGATTGTGTTTGGATTTTGGTACTTTCAGAACATTGTGTTCAATATTTACAATAAGAAAGCTTTGAACATCTTTCCATATCCATGGTTTCTTGCTTCTTTTCAGCTCTTTGTTGGTTCTGTATGGATGTTGGTTCTTTGGGCCACAAAGCTTCAACCTTGCCCAAAAGTTGATAAATCTTTTATAGTTGCTCTGTTGGGTCCTGCACTGTTTCACACAATTGGTCACATTTCTGCTTGTGTTTCATTCTCTAAAGTTGCTGTTTCTTTCACACATGTTATAAAGTCTGCAGAACCTGTGTTCTCTGTGATGTTTTCATCTGCTTTAGGTGATTCTTACCCTTTATCTGTTTGGTTGTCAATTTTGCCAATTGTTATGGGGTGTTCTTTAGCTGCTGTTACTGAAGTTTCCTTCAATCTTGGTGGGTTGTGGGGTGCTATGATCAGTAATGTAGGATTCGTGTTGCGAAACATCTACTCGAAGAAGAGTTTACAGAACTTTAAGCAAGTAAATGGGTTGAATTTGTATGGGTGGATTACAATCCTCTCATTCTTTTATCTGTTTCCTGTTGCAATCTTTGTTGAAGGGTCTCAGTGGGTGTCTGGATATCATAAAGCAATTGCAAGTGTTGGGACGCCGTCAACTTTTTACCTATGGGTGATGATATCTGGAGTGTTTTATCATCTTTATAATCAATCTTCATATCAAGCACTTGATGATATTAGCCCATTAACCTTTTCAGTTGGCAATACCATGAAACGAGTGGTTGTGATCGTGTCTAGTGTGATTGTTTTTAGGAATCCTGTTAGGCCTTTGAACGCGCTTGGGTCAGCCATTGCTATTTTGGGTACATTCTTGTATTCACAGGCGTCATCAAAGAAGAAGGCTGCAGTTGAAAAGAAGGATTGAGAGGCTTTATATTGTTTAACTTCTTGTCTTACTGCCATTGATAGTTTTGGCTTTTGAATGTAGTTTTAGAAGCTTTGTTACCTTTTGGTTTCTTGATTGAAGTAGGGTTGAAGTATTTTTGTTACTTGTGGTTCTGTTAGACTTTGTTATCATACTTCAATGAGAATTTTGGATTCAACAATCTTTTACTTGTTTAATCTAGTTCATTGCTAATGGTTCTTTTACTTGTTTTTGTTTTGCGTTTATGTTTAAGTATATCTTGTGTCATTGTTATTGTCATTCTCATTGGTGGATGGTTATATTGCGATACATATTGATATAATGTTAGTTGTAAGCTCGTGTATTTCTTATGATACGATACGTCCCCTTGTTTAGGTTTGTGATCCGTTCAGCATTGTAGTACTATACTACATATGTATATGCGTACAACGGTATATGTGCATTTATGTATAAATACATATGCACAGGTGCAACATATACAAATAACAGTATGAGTAATCATCTCTGCATTGATATATTGAAGTTATTATGAAGATTAAAATGTCCAAAATTGTCCAACCACAAAATGTTTGTTATTGATACCAGGAGTGATTGATACTATGTGTGTGTACGGTTCGGTTTGGTTTGGTTTGGTTTTAACCCATAACCGAACACTAGCCTGAAGTTTTAGTTATTGTGCATGTAAAGCTGATTGGTTAAACAACCAATATGCCTTTATTTTAGGCTTGGTTTATTTGGGTCAAGTTTATAAGATTTCAACAAATTTAAGTGCATAAAGAGGCTTGAATTTTTTTACTTACCGTTAAGTTAAATATTATATATTTATTTTTAAAATGCAATAAGTGGTTCGGCTTCTAATGGTTGGTTTAAGTGGTTCGGCTTCTAATGGTTGGTTTAAGTGGTTCGGCTTCTAATGGTTGTTTGTCTACTGGTTTGGCTTTGTAAATGTATTTTTTTAAATAAGAATGATCATTCAAGATGTTTAACTAAAGAATGTTTGAACCTGGGTCTTTTGGGACCACTAAACCATCACAACCATCTTGTGATGGTTTTGTAAATGTATTTAACCATAACTATACCAATAGGGTCGATTATCAAATTAAAATCAAACCATTTGTTAGCCATTTTTGTTGATTATTGCAGTTTAGTTTCTTGATTCGGTTCACTCCTAATTAATACAATAGGTCACGTTAATGACACTTTCAAAACTTGCCTTGTGTTGTCTAATTTCCTTTATTTCGACAACCCTACTTTTGTAATACAGTAATTGTATATATACTATTGAATTTTTTTTTAATGGTTGTGTAACACCCCAACCCGGGTAGGGTTGACGTGTCACACAAACAGTAATCAGAGTTTCATGGATGATAAAATTAAAGTACTAAGAAACATTCAAATCCTTACATAGGTCCAGATAATTTTAATAAAGTCTTAAAATCAAAATACTATTAAGTTTTATTAATCCAAATGTTCTCATCCTAACTTCTTGAGTTAACACTCTTCACTCGTTCCCCTGAGCCCCTTGAGTACCTGCTATAAACATAAGAGAAAACAACAAAAGAAGACACGGCTGAGCCAAAGAATGCTCAGTAACGGAAGTAAACAATAGCAATACAATGATCAATAACGATAACAATAAGATGATCAAGTAGAAAATCAAATAATAATGATCATCTAAAAGGAATACCCATATGAGCCAATAATAATAACACTTAACAATGTGTACATTAGCTGCAGTTCTAATGCACCAATATGTGAGATAGGAATGTGGGCACACACACCTAACCATCTCACCAATAAACAATTAACAACGATATCCTAGGATCAATCCATACGCCTCCTTTAACACTAATCAATATGTGTAACAACTTAGCACAATAATAATGTAGAGACGCTGTGGTCTAATCGCTCTGCCACAGATAGAGCACGTCACTTGTGTCACAATGACGCCCTATGTCCCCATAGGTGGATGTGCTCGGGTATGGAGGTCAATAATACAATCAAGTCAATATAACACAATAAGTTACACTAAAGCTCATAACCCTTAATCAAGGTTACTAGCTATAATCAATCATTTAGGAAGCATGTGACAATGAGTACAAAGCAGATAAAGGCTATCACATGCAAACAATATCAACTATACAATAAGCACTTATAACAATAATCTTATGGATTTAATAATCAACAAGTCAAGTTAAAAATTCAAAATAAAGATCAAGAACGAGAGGAATTCATGCTACGAGAGAGTAAGGGTCGGAATCCGTACCTTAACTTATACGTAACTTGAAGGAATGTCAAGTCTAAGAGCCTACATATTATTTATAACTCATTTTAGATTATAGAATAAGATTATCTTGTTAGTTCATTAGTTTTGTACTTTAATAGCTTAACATTAACTTACTGTATAGTTTTCTTTTTATAAAAAAGTTTTACGTGATACATGATAAAAGCCATTTATTTACTAAGTTAAAATGTGTGTATATTTATATATATAACAAAAATCAAGTTTCGGAACATGAATAATAACTATCATACCAAACTACAGAATTGATAATTATCTATGAGTGTAACATGTTAGCTAATTCTTCGTCAAATAAATCAATTAACTTAATAATATATATATATCCTATCCATGAGGTTGGTATCTAATAGAGATTTTAATTTTAGCAGTTACAATAACTTTAAGTTTGATAAATCTTGTTACAACCACTGTAAGTTATATAATTTTTCAATAAACAATATTATTAATAGGTTTGCATGGAAGTCAATTTAAAGTCATTTGACCACTTAATCTTCTTTATCGTTAACTTTATATTTATCCTTCTTCGTCGTCACCGGAATCGTAACAATGTTCCCATATTCAATTTACCCATATATAGTTCATTCAAATCAAGACGTCAATACCGGTGGAGTTACCTTGTGTGTGAAATTGTTAGTCGTCCGCAACGCGTGTTTAGACTTTGATGCCTCCAATGGCAACGATGGTGGTTCAAGTTCTTCGGAAAATGTGAACTTGAACGGGGATGATTAATGATCGGTTATACGAGCTATTGTCTAGAGACCTAGCAACAGGAACTCAGGGATGTTATTTCGTCAAACGATTTAACTACCAACAAGGGTATCTACCGAAACGAAATAGTTTAAACGGTACCTTGAGTTGAATATGGTTGTCAATCGATATAGTACCGAAGATCCTCAATCAACACTTTATGGCTGGTGGTGGCTTAGATAAACGACGACGGTGTCGTTTTCTGGAGTCAATCCAACTAACGGACCTAGTAGCTTAGAGCAAACCGGTATCTACCGTCGATACAACCGCTAGTTATCTTGGTTCGTAAGTGCGACGGTAATCTAGTTCGATAAGGTGATAGAAGGGTTCTTCAGGATGGTCATAAGCTACCGAACTTGAAGCAAAAGGGTTAACAGAGATGGTGGAATTTTTATGGGTTTTGGGAGATCAAAAATGGTTTTCGTTCCTTAATATAAAGAATATTACGAGACGTTTGAATTTCAATTGATATGTTAGTTGAAGAGATAAGTATTACTATGAAGGAATTGTTGGTCAACAATAGTGGAGAAGAAAACGTGAGTTTGATAGAGGAATTTACAACTATTTTGCTTTCTTATATTTTGTATATTTATTTATTTCATTGTTTATTTACAAATAATATCATTATTAAATATAATATATAGAGTATTTCAGGCTGGTTAGTTGTTAGTATCACTAAGTTAGTAATATTCACATCTGCCAAGGTTTGAGCCTTGAACCTCCAAGAGAGGCAAAACCTCCCACCTCCCCCTTGACCACTAAACCAAGAGATCATCGGCTTATTGAAAACTTATAATAATGTTATATTATCTACTTAAAAAGACAATACTAAATATATTCATTTAAAATACTTCAAATCTTGTATTTGTCTATTTATTAAAATTAAAATCAGGATATAACATAACCGGTAGACTATTATACCTATCTTTTTAATCCAAATAATCACAATTTGTCATAAAGTTAAAAAACTTTTTGAAAAATATCATGATTCAATTCTAACATATGATGTGGTTTAAGAGTAAAATAGATGAGTAAGTTGCAGTTGTAAAAAATCATAATGTAAATCCCAATACAAGAAAAGATATGCGTATAAAAAGTAAAGGGTGAGGTATTCGTATTTTTGCTACAAGTGTGAAAAGACATAATGATGCTAAAAAGTCACAAAAAATTATATCTCACAATCTAAATCAAATTTCAAAAAAGTAGTTTGGAGTCTCTGTTCCTCTCGTCGTACTCTTTCAGAAAAAAAAATTAAAAAATAAAAAAAATTTATTGTGTCTTTTTATGACATAATGACGTCGTTGTGCTTTTAGTAATGACACAATGACGTCATTGTGTCTTTCATAAATGACACAATAAAAAAACGTTAATTTTTTATTTTTTTATTTTTCGTTTATTTTTTTTCTTAGTGATGACAACTATGGGAACAAAAGTTCGAAATTACTTTTTGAAATTCGATTTAGATTATAATATATAATTTTTTGTGACTTTTTTGACTTATTGTGTCTTCTCACACTTTGTAGTAAAAATACATTTTGTATTTAAACATATTTCAAAAGTAAAAATTTGTATTCATATAAACGACAAAAATACAAATATTCCAATATTAATATTTTTGTAAATAAATATGATATTATTAAAAGTGCATGAAAACCGCATGAAAACCATCTTTCACGTTACGTTTTGCATGCTACCAAAACCCTAAACCCTCTCCGATCATCTTCCAAATTCAACCGACCGCCGGCCGAGGAACGGTAACACTTAAAGCCCCTTTCAATGTCATATTCATGTATCCGATGTCATACATTGATGTTTGTAAACACCTAATACTTCCTTAATTTGTCAAAATAAGCAAAATCTCTTTTAAAAATCATTGATTTACTGTGTTTTCTAAAGAATCTTTGAAGAATGATTACGGCATTATCATGGGTTCCAAAAGGGCTTTGAAATCTGTCCCTTCAAGAGCAGATCCTCTGTCAAAAGAGGAAATTGAGGAGATGAAGAAGTTAGTCATTCTTGAAAATAGGTATGTTTAGGTTACGATTCCATTTCTAATAATGTTTGGTATGCATAGTTCTATGCTAATTGATAGTTTTTTTAAGGGTGATTTGATATGTGTGTTTACTTGTGTTTGATGTTTGCAGTGTAGATGTTGAAAGTGAGGAAAATGATGAGGATATGAGTGTTGATGCATCCAAACAGCCTGCTGAAATCGAGCAAGCGTTGGGTGCAGCTAATGCTATTGGTAAGAGAGATGGTGGATCCAGCTTCCCTGACATTGCAGATGGTCTAGATGAACTGAACATGGATGATTATGATAATGAGGATGATGGTATTTCATTTGTCAATACTTGTTTGTTCTGTTATTTTTTAATATATTGTGTTTTGAAAGTAATTATTGTGGCTTGAAGAATCAGGATTGGATATGTAGTTGGTTAAGTCTGTGAATGCTCATCAATAACTTTTTAGTACCATTATTTTCACCTCAAGTAATAGAAAATTCATAGTCATAGTCACTTTTATCTACATACCCAAAAGTGCTTACTGCACTTAAAAGTTGCAATAGTTGATATATTCAAACACCTTTCCTGTATATAGTATGTTTAATATAGTATGCCTTAACATCTTTATATTCTGCAACATGTTCTTTTCTTTAACTATCATTGTAAACCCATCCCCTCCCCTGAAATTTTTTATTTTTATTTTGGTCATCAGCAATAGACATATTTGGTTCTGTGATTGGGGACACCTTCTATCCTAGCAATGAATTAGACCCTTATCTTAAAGATAAAAATGTAAGTTTCATAATTCTTGATCAAACTTCTGTTTGGATTTTGATTTTAAGGCCAAAATTGCAGCCTTAGTATTTTTTATTATTTTTTGTCAGGATGATGACTCTGAAGAGCTTGAAGACATAGTCATCAAATCCGAAGACGCTGTTGTTGTTTGTGCGCATTTTGCGGATGAGATTAGTCAGTTACAGGCATGTGATTGTAACCCAATATTACTCCTTAGTCATTTTTTATATTTTGATATGCTAATTTGAGTGTTCAAACAGGTTTATATAATAGAGGACCCAGATGGTGATATGAATATGTATGTTCACCATGATATTAGGATCAATCATTTTCCACTGTGCACAGCATGGCTTGATTGTCCGATTAGAGGTGGAGAAAAAGGTAACATGCATGCAGTTCCAAACTTCTCTTAATGATTTTGTTATTATATTTTAGCTATTGAGATCATCCATTTCTTCAGCTCTTCTACTCCTTTGTCTGTAAAGTATATGCCCTACTCCTTTGATAATTATGTTGTACTTCTGTTTTAATGCTGTTACTCAAATGTCTAACATGAAAAAGTATAAATAATTGAAACCAAATCGACATTATTGCTGTTAAGTAATTGTTTAAACTTCTCTTCTTCATCTGGGAATGTAATTTGTGCTTAATTATCTACTTTGGATAGCTGGCATGTTGTGTTGTAGCTCACTGGTTTTGTATGCATGCAGGTAATTTCATGGCAGTGGGAATGATGGATGACCCAGGAATTGAAATATGGGACCTTGATATCGTATGGAGATTTTGGTTTTTGTAATACAATTGTAGGCATTTAATCAGTATTTGAATACCATTCTAACATGTCTCCCCAATTCTTCAGATTGATGAAGCCGAACCATCGCTCATATTAGGTGGTGTTGCTGAGAAGAAGAAAAAGAAGAAAGGAAAGAAGGTCAAGGTATTCATTAATTTTTAACTGTTTTATCATCTTTTTAGTTATTCAGTAATTTTTTTGGTTGCCCTTTAATATTATCATAATCTTTGTAATCGTAGAAATCCATCAAGTACAGAGAAGATAGTCACACTGGTCCTGTACTTGCTCTAGCTTGGAATAAGGAATATAGGTTTGTTTTCGATATTTAAATAGAGCTTTGTAGATTGGTTTTAGATGCTGATGTCTTTTTATCATCTTGATAATCAGGAATCTTCTTGCGAGTGGTAGTGTTGATAAAATGGTGAAGATTTGGGATGTAGCTACCAGCAAATGCAAAATTACCATGGAGCACCATACAGATAAGGCAATCATGAGATGTTTTTAATGTTTGGCAAATTCTTATTTTTTACGAATCAACTGATAAAATAACCAAACATGACATACAACATACTTGCGGAAAAATAAGAGGTTTTGTCATTTGATTATTCGAACCTGATTATTTGATTCTATGTAACTCGGATTAATTAGAAACAAAATTTCTATGTTAAAACATTAAAAACCGATCATAAGCATATATGCTCTACATACATACTATATATGCATACCTTCTCGGGACTTACCAGTATATGTTTTCAACCTTTCAGGTTCAAGCAGTCGCATGGAATCATAATGAACGCGAAGTGCTTCTCAGTGGATCCTTTGATCATACAGTAGTCATGGTGATTGTCTTGTCAAAATTCATACATAAATGGAATAATGTTTTTTGGTGTAAACACATTCCTATTTCAATTCATAAAATGCTTTGATTGGCTGCAAATTGTCTCTAAGAATGAAATATGAGTGAACGTATTTATCATCAAAATATAATCACTAACACTCGGTTACCAGTTAAAATTTTCACAAAATGTGATTTCTTTGTTGATAACATTCTTGTTACATTGCAGAGGGATGGAAGGGTTCCTTCACACCCTGGTTTAAGTGGTCTGTTGGTGCTGATGTTGAGAGCTTGGCGTGGGACCCACACGACCAACACTTGTTTGTGGTTAGTGCTACAGTTTTACATATTTACATGGTTGAAAGTGTGTGGTTTTCTACACTTAAAATAAGCTCTAGTGGTAGAGAATTTTGTTAGACGTAAAATCAAGTTCTTAGAGAAAGTTTTTTTTTCTCCCTTTGTTAATTGTGGCATTATGCAAAAAGAATTTAGAGGCTGCAAAGTGAGCTCGGATAGAGAGTAAAAATTGGTTCATGTCGAAACGGTTTGGCTGACCCACAAAACACTTTTTTGCCCTCTATTATAAAATGTGTACATATTTGATGATCATAACATGATTAGAAATTTTTTGTTACAATAGGAATCAGTTTTTTATTTAAATAGTTGAAAACATATGGATTAATTTCATACATCTTGGGTCACAATTCACATCCGACCCATTTGACCCGTTTCTTTTTTTATTTTTTGCTAGATTATAATTTGACCTGTTTTTGTTTCCAGGCAAGTCTAGAGAATGGTACAGTTGTTGGTTTTGATATCAGAACCGCAACGTCCAGTTCATTCGCAGAATCAAAGTCTAAATTTACTCTTCATGGACATGATAAAGCCGTTTGTGCTATTTCTTATAACCCTTTGGTGCCAAACGTAAGACTTCAGTGTAACTCTAGCTTATTATTTATTTTTTTTTGTAATCACAGTTAACATTGTTGTCTCTTTCCAGCTTCTTGCAACTGGTTCTGAAGACAAAATGGTAATCTAGTATTCGATTTCATTAAATATACATCTCTCATGTCGTGGTATACTTGCATAGCATCTTTGATAAGGATCCACGGGTCAACCCAGCAACCCATGGGCACTTCAGCAACCCAATTAGGGAATAGTGGGGAAATGGAAGAGATTACATAATTGATAGTGGTATTAATGCACTAATTTATTAGTGGCTGAGTGGGGAAGTGGAAGTGATTACTTAACTGAAAGTAGTAGTATTAATAGTTGTTTTTGTTTGGTAATTAGGGGAGTACTTTTGATATTTCACTGGTTTGTAGTTTGGAGACTGGTCCATCTCGAAGAGGACTGCAGTTGTGTTCTGTTTTCTTGTTTAAATTCAATCAAGTCCCTAGGTTTCTATCATTTGGTTCCATTGCCGGGAAAATCGAAATGGCACCTAACCCGGAGTAATCCCGATGGCAGCAGCGGTCAAACAGATCCAATTGCCGCTCAATTGGCGGCAATCGCCGCATGATTGGAGACGTTCGAGTCACTCAAAGCAGATGTGGCTGCCCTTAAATCAAAGGGAACAGCGAGGGACAAGTCCAGTGGTAATTCCAGTCGCTTTGAAGATGGTGAGTCCTTGTGGAAGCATAACCAGCACCGACCTTCAACAAAAATCACCCTACCGGCTTTCAGCAGTGGTGATCCGAGGGGCTGGATACTCAAAGCAGAAAAGTTTTTCAAATACTACAATGTTTCAGATGAAGATAAGGTGGATATAGCCTCTATGCACCTTGAAGGGGAGGCGCTGGACTTGTATTCATGGCTATCCACAGACCAGTCCATTGCCTATTGGGAAGAGCTCGTCCATGCCTTGCACAAGAACCTCGGTCCGGCCGAGTTCCAAAATCCAGATGAATTCTTGTGTGCCATCAAACAAACCGGCACCGTTCAGGAGTATCGCCAAGAATTCGCAAAAAGATCGCACGGGTTTCCAACTGGCCCGATCATTGCTTACTAGGGTGTTTCTAAACGGGCTCAAAGAAGAACTTAAATCGGATGTCCGCATTCATAAGCCTAGAACGGTTTACAATGCTATGAGTTTGGCCATGGAGTATGAAACTAAACAAGGACAGGCTCAAGCCGGTAAGAGTTCGAGTGATGTTACAAACACCAAATTTTCTTCATCAGTTGTCACTTCCACTGCAACCCCTTTACAAGATCAACCCCTTCGTATTTCTGAGACTGAAAAACAGTCCCGGTTTCTTAAGGGAGAATGCTTTCGCTGCGGTGAAAAATACGTACCAGGTCATCGCTGCAAACAGGTAAATTTCAACTCTTGGCAGCAGCTCCAACAGTCACAGAAGGGGATGAACAGCAGACTGATCAAGAAGACTTGGCTGAAATCAGCCTTCACGCGTTGCTAGGTAAGTCACCTACTTCAACTATGACTCTTCACGGTGTTATTCACTCCTCCAAGGTCTTGTTCTGATCGATAGTGGATCAACCCATAATTTTGTGACTGATACACTAGTCGAAAAAGCTAAGTTGGCCACACAAAATGTAGCCCCGTTAGGTGTGCGAATTGGCAATGGGGATGTCATTCAATATAACCAAATCTGCAAGAATGTTGTGTTGCAGCTAGATGATCTTCAAATCATACAAGACTTCTATCCATTCTCTTTAGGGGGAGCGGATGTAGTTCTCGGCATTGAATGGCTGGCCACTTTGAATACCGTTCAAGCAAACTGGAGTAAAATGTTTTTGATGTTCTCCATCAATGGTCAAAAATACAAGTTGCAAGGAGTGGAACAGGGTGTGCAAAATTCAGCTACCTTTCACCATATTACCATTGAACCATTCAAGGAACCGGTAAACACAGATGCAGACCACTTTTCTCCTACCCGACTTTAGGACAAGTCGTTTTTCCGGGGCGGAAGAATTGATAAGGATCCACGGGTCAACCCAGCAGCCCATGGGCACTTCAGCAACCCAATTAGGGACTAGTGGGGAATGGAAGAGATTACATAATTGATAGTGGTATTAATGCAATAATTTATTAATGGCTGAGTGGGGAAGTGGAAGTGATTACTTAACTGATAGTAGTAGTATTAATAGTTGTTTTTGTTTGGTAATTAGGGGAGTACTTTTGATATTTCACTGGTTTGTAGTTTGGAGACTGGTCCATCTCGAAGAGGACTGCAGTTGTGTTCTTGTTTTCTTGTTTAAATTCAATCAAGTCCCTAGGTTTCTATCAATCTTATGGTGTTAATCTTTTCTTTTCTAACAGGTCAAACTATGGGATTTGTCAAACAACCAACCTTCATGTATTGCCTCACAGAATCCCAATGCTGTATGTATCTCGACTTTATTTATTCACTCACACATTTACTGTCTTAACCCGTTGAAGGTCACTTGTCTAGCGTAAGCTGTGCTTGTCTAGCACCACTGATATTGGTGGGGTCCATTGAGTTTTCTCTGATGTGTTCTTATAGTTACTAAAAAGTATAACATTATGTAATACACTCACATAGGGCTCATTGGGTGAACCTTCACATTGGGCTCCATAAATCAGACCATTTGTGCATAGGAATTATGTTATGTTTAAATGTTTTTATGTTAAGTCTACACCTTCTGTATACTTTTTTCGTTTTGATTTGTCAGGAAGCTGTGTTTTCTTTGTCGTTCTCAGAAGATTGTTCTTTTTGCTTGCCATTGCTGGCTCTAAGGGAAATTGGCGGTATATATTGCTATAACTTTGATTTGACACACTAGTTTCTGGCTTGTTCTTTTCGAAAATAACAGTTAAACATTTAACCATCTAACTGGAAAATTGACATGCAAGTTAGCAGGCCTTTTCGGTTTATATTTTATTTTTAACAGAAACCATTCTTTGTTTACTTGCAGTTATGGGACACATTATTGGATGCAGGCATTTCAAAAAGATATGGGAAATACGCCAAGCAAAATAAGAGTTCTGCCTTCAAATGAGTTACAATTCTCATTTGTGTTAGTATGTTCTATGTGGGATTATTGTATTAGTTTTGGCTCATTTGATATATTTGCTATTTATTCTGTGGATAAAAGGGCACTTATTGGGAGTAAAGTAGGGTTTAATTGTGTATTGAATAATTGTTTTTTTTTTCTATAAACAACATTTTGAACTATACCAAATACCTGAGTGAGCCATTTTGAGATGAGATGTTAACCACGCTAATGTTAACGATCTAGGTTTGACTCACCCAAGAACATTATCGAAAAGAACCCCCTCGGTATTGTTATTATTATTTTCTGCACAGAGGGATGGTTTTTAATTTCAAGGCTTGCATGTGACTTGAGATTTTATTAAACAATATGTTATTTTTTCAATTAAAGTTTTTTATTTTAAATTAAACACCTAATAAAATACTTAACATTAGTTTTATAAAGCAATGGAATACACAAAACATAAAAGAATATGAAATACTACAAAATAAAATAAAATAAAAATCATTTATATTACACGAGATTACAAGAAATACATATTGGGCTCAATAGGATGGGCTATTAAGACTGGGCTTGGACCAACCCACATTTTCAGTCCAACAGTAAATGTCTAAATGATATAAATCAAATTCTACTTTTGGGCCCAATTTAGCATAGATTAGAACTAGGCTTGTTGGGTCAATGTCTAAATTACCTACTTTCAGGCCCAACTGAAGTGCAATTTCTATCAGAGGGTACAAGTTGTCTCCTCTAAAACCAGGTTTTTTCTCTGAAAATAATCATCTTGATAAGCTGTTTTTGTTCTTACAAAAAGAAGAAAACTCGAACCCAAACCTAACAAAGAAACACAGGCCCATAACCCGAATGTCTGGATATAGCATTTTCGACCCATACACACGATTGAACTTCCTACAGAAACCACCTCCTTTGAGCTTTTAATGTGGTGGTCATAAATAACACCTCCAAGAATGCCATACAACAAGGATCCCAATGGAATGTTGGTTATCAGGATGTTATGATTGATACCTGTGCTTTTTGAACCAAACAGCTCGGAAGTAATTGATACAGCTGCTGAAAACACAAATCCAGAGGAGATACCAATTAGCCCAGTGGCTAAACTCAGGCTGCTCTTACTGCCCGAGATAAATAGCACAAGAAATGCAACGGGCATTGGAACCAGTGAAAGTGCTAGCCATCCGGTTCTACTAGTATGCCATTCTGCATAAAGTTATAAGCTAAACATTAAATGTTACTCTACAGTCTACTGGAAATAATTAGTGTGACGTGCATTAAAGATGAACATACAAGCCTTAAACTTACTTGTATTTGTATGGGGCGGGTGAAAGCAGGTAAACAAGTCCGGCACAGCTGAAATAAGACGACCAAAAAACGAGCATGTGGAATACATTGTAACAATGGCTTCAGTCTCGGAACCATACCCAAGTGATTGACAAATTTGTCCTAGATTATTGCTGTAAACGAGCCCAATAGTACCCCCACAAAAATAACAAATGTAGTAAAGCCAGAAATCAATCCGAGTAACCAGCATCCTAGCAGTATGTTCTTCACCAAGAACCATTAACTGATCTTTCTTTATCATCTTCTCAAAAACACCAAAACCATCCAGCTTCAAGGCAGAAGTTGATTGCTCTTTGGAAAACTCACTATAATTGTTAGTTTCAATCAAATTGTAACTCTGTTCTTCAACATGGCGTGCATGGTTAAGACCATAAATAATCTTTGGTGCCACCAAAGGAAACACTATCAACAACAATGCCACAACAAGTATATTTTGTGATGGTGTATCTAAAATGAAAAGATACAGGCCCGTAATGGCGGCTAATATATACATAAACAAGAATGTATGTGCGTCATCTTTGTTGCCTGTGTCATCTGTTTGAAGGTTTTTTTCAGAGCTTTGGAGGATGGGGAATAGTGCAGCAATAGAAGTGATCAATGGAGGAATCCATTTAGAATAAGATAAGAGGTGCTGTCGGTGCTATCGTGAGAGCTTATTTTAGTGGCGATGAGATTGTATAAGGCTGCAGTTAGGCCATTGAAACTAATGCTGAGAGATAACGCGAGTGGTGAGTTGTTGGGGAAGTTTTTGATGCATAAAACGAAACAAACAGTGTTGAACCAGGTGATACTGCAACCGGCTGATAAACACAGAATAAAGGCCTGTCAAGTGTTAAGATTGTGGTAAGAGTTTATAAAGAATTATAAGGAGATCAACCAAAGATCAAAAGAAAACAGTAAGACATTGTGATTGTATAAGGCTTCAGTAATGCCACTGCTCATCATCTTTTAAAGTGTTAGCCTGTTGAACCCACTTCCTTTTAAGCTAAATTTATTAACCATACGTCTAAAAATTCTAGCCCGAATAGACCAATTCTTACATAATTGATTGAAATTGTTGTCGATGATTTTTGAAAACGAATAATAAAATGTAATTGAAGTCTAAATTAGAGTCAACCAATGATTTGTTTAGACAAGAAGTAAAGGATTAGAGTTGGCTATTTTCGACCCATTTACTTTAGGTACGATAAGTTTGGGTGTGTTAAACTATTTTGATTTTCTTGTAATTTATTGATTTCTTGAACAAAAGACAAGTTACAAGTAGTTAATTATATATTCATTCACCTACTAGTCACCAACCTACCAAACAAGCTTGCTTGTTCTACCACACAAGTTACATAACTACTGTAATCCAGCCAACAACTTATAAGACCACCAAACTAAAGTGCATTTTGACTTTTATTAAGCAAGAGTCAAAATAACAACCTACATTTCCACCAAATAACATCAGATTCCAATACAAAACTTCAGCTCAATTTGACCCTCAAAAGTCAAAATCCTCTTCTATCCCAAATCATGAAATCAATACAATTGTGTAAGATCTTCGTACATCCACCGATTTTCACAACTAACATTCATTCATCAATCAATAAACAGAACAATAAACCCTAAATTCAACTTAGATACACACATATAGCCAAAATAGAACGCAACGCAATCACAACTTCACAAGTGAAATCGAACAACTAACCATGAAATAAGGCAACGAGATGAGTCTCTGAACAAGAAGCCATTGAAGACCGTAACCAAACAATCCAACGAAAGCAGACATGAAAACGATAACACTCACCGGAAAACACAACAACAACACACCGGAACACCATCCGAACAACTTACCCAAATCCGACGTCATCGACAAGTAATTCAGCTCCACCTGCGATATTTCCAGCACCGATTTCAATTGAGTTGAATACGAAGGGAAATCGAAATTCGTACCAGTGAACGCTTGTATCCATATTGTTGCCACTAATATCATCCATTTCGTTCGTTCTATTGGCGTCTTCATCGTTCAAAACTCCGGAGACAATTACTCCGGCGACAAATACTCCGGCGACTATTACTCCGGCGGCCTGAGGAGGTGTATATCTCCGGTGAAATGTAGACGATGTAATAATATGCATGTTATAAACGTTAATGTGTGGGATTAGAGTAAGCTACAAGTTTTGTCATTGTGTTTATTTTAATATTCGTTTAGACCCCACTAATAAACTATGATGATGATGATGATGATAATAATAATAATAATAATAATAAGTAAATTGGATTTTGATAATTTAAACTATTACTTATTAGTTAATAATAATCATACTATTAATTTGGCCGGTAACAATCTCAACTTTCATATTTATTATCAACAACCTAGTAACATAATTATTAAAAAGTTAAGCTGGATTTCGGCTCGATTTCATTCACAATAATGAATATGAACGAAATGAAAAAACATACAATTAAACTGAGCTTAAAATAAGTACAAATCGAGTGTGAATGTATGATAATTATATTACTGTGATTGTTGTTGGTAATAAAAATAAAGTTGAGATTATTATCAGTCAAATCAATAGTATTTTTTTGCAAAGAAGTCAAATCAATAGTATGAATTATTATTGACTAATAAGTAATAATTTGTATTATTAAAATCTAATTTGTCATAATAATAAAAGTAATTAGGCTTCTGGTTCATGTGGTATGGACAGATTACGATTTTATTCTGTAACATTTCGTATTTTGCAAATAGTAGTAATAATAATAATAATAATAATAATAATAATAATAATAATAATAATAATAAGAATAATAATAACAATAATAAAAATAATAATAGAAATAATAATGATAATAATGATAATAGTAATAATAATAATAATATTAATAATAATAACAATAATAATAACATTAATATAATAATAATAACATTAATAATAACAATAATAAAAATAATAAAATACAAGGGGTTTTGTGCAAATTCTGAAACTTCAAAAGAAGTTTCAGAACATAAAATAACAAGTTTCAAACCGCAGGGACCATTGTGTAAATTTTTCAAAAACCATCCCCCCTACCCGATTTTCCGGCGCCGGACTCCGGCGACTCCGGCGAAGCTCCGGCGATGTCCAAATCGATTAATATACACGATTTTAACTCACAAAACCGGTCTTAATACGTTCGTGGACTAGTTTCGAACCCAATGCACCCGTTAAACACGCTTAACCATCGAAATAATCGGATCCAAAGCTCTCACATCGAAACCACCAAAATTCCCGACCAAATCAACCAAAACACTTGATTTCGAACCCCACAATTTGACTAAATTGTGTCTTGGATCCAATTCGAAGTGGAATCCAACGAAAACAGGCATTAAAACCGACAAATTAACGGATATAATTCCACTTTAATCTCGGATTCTAATCCAGCTCATTAATACACTCAAACGATGATAATAAACAAATTAAAGTCACCTAAACGGTCCTATGTAAATACCCAATCGATCTCAGCTTTCAATTTTACCAAAATCAACACAAAACACCCCATTGATCCTCATTCTCTGTCGGACCTGCAACTCTATCGAATATCATCTTCCGAATCTTCTAAACCCAAATTAAAAGAGGGCTTTTGCCCGTTATCATCTATAGAAACTATCTGCAAAGTTAATTTGATTTCAATCGAGTTTTGATCATCATTTGGCTTCAAAACAACTGCGGACTGTTCTTCCTCTGTTCCTGTCGAATTAAATACCCAATCAGGTAATTGAGAACACCAATCTGCTCGATTTTACAAGGAGGACAAAAGCCCCATGAATTTAGACAGTATCAAACTCGAATTGAGCTTCAATTTTGAACCTGTTCGAGTTAGGGTTCATGGAATTTGGGGATTGAATCGTGGGTGTGTATAAAACAATTAGGAACCATTCATAACCGCGGCTTAGGCCTTGGTTCACTGGTCCCCGACTCACCATGCCACGCAGGAGGTCCCGGGTTCGACCCCAGGCACCCCCATTATTTTTTTTATTGGCTTTTTAAGCCTTTAAAAATCATAAAAAAATTCTGAAAATTCTAAAAATTTATTTTATAAACTCTAATTATTTTAAAAGTTATCCAATAATTTTCTGTAAAATTATTTCATCGAAAACACTTTAATTTTTATATATAATATCAAATAACAAATAATATAATTGGTTTATTTTTATAAAAACATGATTTTAAATAATAGTTTAAAGTATTAAATTATTATTGATCACGATGTTAACGTAATTATGAATTTTTTACAGAAATTATATGCGTTTCATAATTAATTTCACAAATTACTATAAAGAATTAAATTCCTTTAAAAATTTCATAAATAATACTTTTCTTTTATTAAACTAAACTATATATAATTAACTTTATTTAAGCATAAAAACCCCCAAATACTTGTCGAAACTCTAGTTCGCGTTAAAACGTTAAAACTTAATATATTAAACTTAATTTCATTTCTAGAAAAGACATATTTCTTTCAAACAAATATAATATACAAAACCCCAAATTTTAAAACCTTAGTTCACGTCTAAATGTTAAACTTATTGTC
Organism: Flaveria linearis; assembly: GCA_024085815.1. NCBI lineage: Eukaryota > Viridiplantae > Streptophyta > Magnoliopsida > Asterales > Asteraceae > Flaveria > Flaveria linearis. The sequence goes on from CM044004.1 coordinate 91,834,279, forward strand.
GAACTTAATCTTGTAATAAATGTTTTAGGTACCTTGTAAAGGAATTCGTTGAAACGACGCGCGTTATTATTTCTTATTAATCATCCAATTTATACTTAATCGTCAAGTGAGTATTTCTATACCCATTTTATTATTTCACACACTTTTGGGTGAAACATGTTACATTATTAACCATTACACTTGTAAACACGTTGAATCTTGTAAACTTATGGCAATTTACTTGTATGTTGTGATTAGTCGAATCATGTAGCTACCATGTAATGTCGAATATATGTACAATCATTAACTATTGCTAGCCTGGCGATGTCATAGATCTATGAGCCTGACAAGCCTGCTTGGTTTATCCAAGTACACTTAGCTAATCGTATATACTTGTAAACGTTTGAGACTTGTAAAACTTTGTCAAGGTTTGATTGTGCATTCTGTCTTACATCCCTAGTTACCTTGTTCTCTAATTTACAACATGAATTGCCATCTTTTATATACTTATGTATGAAAAACTATAGAATGCTCACCAACAATATGTTGACCTGTTATTTTTAACATGTTTCAGGCAATAACGTTATGTGGCTGTGAACAATCTTAATTCTCACGCCTCGACGATTTCGCCGTCAAGGTTGGGGTGTGACAGATTGGTATCAGAGCCCATAACTATAGGGATTTAGGTTATTAGTGGTGACCTAGACTATAGCTTATGCATGCACCTTATAGTACTTGTTATCTTGTAAATACATGGTTTGCATGTTACATAATGTTATGCCTTCTTATGTGCAATTTGATGCCTTAGCATAGGATTGCCTAAACTTAGTTACTTGTCACCCTAAACTTATCTTTGACTCTCCCCGAACATAAAACCTCTCAATTTTATTCTCGACGACACTTATGCTTATGACTTGGATCTTTAGACGTTATGTCTAATCTATATAAATCTCATTAAGGTTTTGATTTCATGAACCTAAGAAATATTGTGTGACACATAGACACCTGTATTCTGGATTTCCTGGCAAAAAGCCTTCGGGCTAAGGCAAGCGTTTCGCATATATCCTACGGGACCAGTTACGCTTACCTGGGGATTTCTGGGATGAGTGATAAACTATGGTCAAAATACACAAATCTCTAAGGCAAATGAGTCAATTTACCTTGACGTGTCCACGGTTCCAAATGGTAATGCGTTACCAAATGGAATCATTCCGTGTACCTTACAAACTTTAGCTTGCCTTTGTCTAAACTACTATCCTTGTTACCCTCATTCCTGTAACTAACTCACTTTTAGTATGTCCAGCATGTCTCGTCAACTTGCAAGGCGTGGAAGTTCCAGCCGTAAGCTAGCCACCAGTATTGCTCAAGAAATGGCTGCTGTCATCCCAAATATGGTGGCTGAACTCAGCAGCACCATGATTGCCAACATCGCAAACCACAACAACGGCCAAGGGAAACTAGTGCAACCCAAGGCCGTAACAACCAAACTTGTACTTTCAAGCACTTTAGCTCTTGCAAGCCCACTAGTTTTAGTGGCAAGGAAGGATCCACTGGTCTTCTTGAGTGGTTCGAGAGCATGGAGAACACCTTCGCTAACTGTGAGTGTCCCGAAGCACTCAAGGTTCGTTATGCCACTAGTATGCTCCAACAAAGAGCACTTACTTGGTGGAATAGCGAGAAGAGGAATCGAGGAGCCGAGGCTATTCTGGCACTTACTTGGGAAGAGTTCAAAAACATCACCATCGCAAAATTCTGCCCAAGAAGCGAACTGCAAAAGTTGGAGGAAGAGTTCTGGAACTTGAAGCAAGATGGTGGTGACCATTTGGCCTACTCAACTAGGCATCACGAGTTGAGTTTACTACTACCCCATATGGTCGACACTGTCCCCCGCAACATTGAGAAGTTCATAAAGGGTGTACCACCCCAAATTCAAGATGCTGTAGTGGGCAGCTGACCCAACACCTTGGAGGAAGCCATCACTATCACCGCTCAACTTACCAAGAATCATATACGAGCGGGCACCATGTCGGTGAAGGGTGCAAAGAAGGTGGAAAAGACGGCTACTGAAGTCGTTAAGGAGACTAAAGCTGAACCGTCTCACAACAACAACAACAATAAGAAGCGCAAATTCACACCGGCACGCAACTATGCCGTGGCTGCACCCAAACAACCCCAAAGACAGTGTATTCCCGGGATACACCAGCAACACAAATGCCCGTGGCAAGGGCTTATGCGGGTCCTCTGCCGATGTGTAACACGTGCAAGTACCATTATGCGGGTAACGTTCCATGCCGAATCTGCTCGTTATGTGGAAAGTATGGCCACTTGGTGACTACTTGCCTTCGTGCACCAAACAACGCCGCAATGCTTGCCAACCAAACCTGCTACAACTATGGCGAGCCTGGTCATTTCCGTCCGCAATGCCCTCGCAATGCGGGCAACGTGCCACCAGCTCGTGGAAGGGCTTTCAATATCAACGCCAACCAAGCACAAGTCAGCAATGACGTTGTGAATGGTACGACGAAGAACCCCGTTTAAATCATTTCTTGTATTATTGATGTTTTCCATCTTTGTAATCATCGTATCAATAATAAATTTTTTTTACCGAACAGGTATGTATCTTGTAAATGATCATTATGCATCTGTATTATTTGATTCGGGCGCGGATAAGAGTTTCGTGTCGTTAGAATTCGAGCCCATACTTTCTAAATCACGTATTAATCTGGAAAGACCCTACACGGTCGAAGTCGACGATGGAAAACCTATTGTCGTTGACGTCATAATACGTGATTGCATCATAAGCTTTAACGAGCACGAATTCTCTATTGATCTTATTCCTATGAAACTCGGAAGCTTTGACGTCATCATTGGAATGGATTGGCTAGCCAAACATCATGCCGAGATCGTTTGTTTTGAGAAGTGTATTCGAATACCATTACCATCTGGGGATACTTTGAAAATGTTCGGCGAGAAATCATCACAAGGACTCAAACTCATGTCTTGCACTCAAGCCCGAAAGTGCTTAAACAAGAAGTATATAGCCTTCTTGGCTTACGTGGTCAACACAAAAGCCAAAGGGAAAGAACTTAAGGATGTCCCTATTGTACGAGACTTTCCTGAAGTATTTCCCGATGACCTTAGTGGTTTACCTCCCGTGCGTGAAGTTGAATTTAAAATTGATTTGATACCGGGAGCACAACCCGTGGCTAAGTCACCGTATCGGCTTGCACCATCGGAATTGCAAGAACTCTCTAGCCAACTCCAGGAATTATCCGAAAAAGGGTTTATCCGCCCTAGTTCTTCTCCTTGGGGTGCACCTGTCTTATTTGTGAAGAAGAAAGATGGGTCATTCCGTATGTGTATCGATTACCGAGAGCTCAACAAGTTGACCATCAAAAACCGGTATCCTCTCCCTCGTATCGACGATCTGTTTGATCAACTTCAAGGAGCTACTATATTCTCGAAGATTGATCTACGTTCTGGATATCACCAATTACGTGTCCATGATGATGACATCCCAAAGACCGCGTTTCGTACTCGTTATGGGCACTATGAGTTTACGGTGATGCCTTTTGGCTTGACTAATGCTCCTGCTGTTTTCATGGATCTCATGAATCGAGTATGCAAGCCGTATCTAGATAAGTTTGTGATCGTCTTCATTGATGACATCCTCATCTACTCCAAACCAACGCTGAGCATGAACTGCATTTGCGACAAGTTCTTGAACTGTTGAAGAAAGAGCAATTGTACGTGAAGTTCTCGAAGTGTGATTTCTGGCTCGAGGAGGTTCAATTTCTAGGACACGTGGTGAATAGCCAAGGAATTCACGTTGACCCCGCAAAGGTGGAAGCTGTGAAGAATTGGTGTGTTCCCACGACACCGACCGAGATTCGTTCTTTCCTTGGTCTTGCTGGTTATTATCGGTGATTTATCGCTAACTTTTCGAGGATCGCAAAGCCGCTCACTTCCTTAACACAAAAGAATAAACCATTCGAGTGGGGGCCCGAGCAAGAGGAAGCTTTTGAAACATTAAAACACAAACTAAGCAATGCTCCTATCTTGACCCTACCCGATGGAAACGATGATTTCACCATATATTGTGATGCTTCAAAACAAGGTCTTGGTTGTGTTCTTATGCAACGAGGAAAGGTGATAGCTTATGCATCAAGACAATTGAAGGTTCACGAGGTGAATTACACGACTCATGATCTTGAACTCGGTGCTGTGGTTTTTGCTTTGAAGATCTGGCGACATTATCTTTATAGGACGAAATGCATAGTCTACACCGACCACAAAAGTCTCCAACATGTGTTCAACCAAAAAGATCTCAACATGAGACAAAGACATTGGATCGAGTTAATCAGCGACTACGACTGTGACATTCGCTATCATCCTGGAAAGGCGAATGTTGTAGCCGACGCGCTGAGTCGCAAGGTCCATAACAAAACCGTCTCACTACAAGGAATCCGAGATCGAAGACAGTGGTTTCACACGTTAAGAGAATTTGATACCGAGGTTCGTATGGATATTAACGAGGCTACTATCATGCTCCAAAACATAAGAATTGATAGTGATCTCGAGTTATGCATTCGCAAGGCTCAACAAGCGGCAATAACCGACGAAGGAAGTAATGAGGATTTGGTGTCTAACGTTTGATCACAACTGGAGGAAAAACCAAACGGTCTATGGTACTTTCTCAATCGACTTTGGATCCCAAATCGTGATAACCTTCGACACATCATTTTGAACGAAGCTCATCACACCCGATATTCTATTCATCCTGGCTCCGATAAAATGTACATGGACTTGCATGGTCAATATTGGTGGCCTGGAATGAAGAAAGATATTGCGGTTTATGTCTCCAAATGTCTCACGTGTGCAAGAGTCAAAGCCGAGCATCAACGACCAAGTGGTTTACTTGAACAACCTGAAATCCCTATGTGGAAATGGGAACATGTATCCATGGATTTCATAACCAAGTTACCACGTACTCCTCGTGGTCATGATAGTATATGGGTGATTGTGGATCGTTTGACCAAGACGGCACATTTCATACCTATACGAGACACTTACAAGGTTTCAAGACTAGCTCGCATATACATTGATGAAATTGTTAGTCGTCATGGCGTACCGTTGCACATCATTTCTGATCGAGATGCTCGTTTCACTTCACACTTTTGGTCATCTATGCAAGAACTCTTGGGTACTCAATTAGATTTAAGTACTGCTTACCATCCTCAAACTGATGGCCAAACCGAACGAACAATCCAAACCCTCGAGGATTTGCTACGACTATGTGTCCTTGACTTTGGTGGTAATTGGGATACGCATTTACCGCTCGCGGAATTTTCATATAACAATAGTTATCACTCGAGTATCAAGATGGCACCGTTCGAAGCACTTTATGGTCGTAAATGCCGATCACCGATCTGTTGGACCGACATTGGTGAAAACTTTATCACTGGTCCTGAACTTATACAAGAAACGACCGATAAAGTCGCTACCATCCGCAAGAACCTTGAAGTGGCAAGAAGTCGACAAAAGAGCTATGCCGATAAGCATCGTAAACCGTTGGAGTTTCAAGTTGGTGATATGGTTCTTCTTAAGGTTTCACCATGGAAAGGCGTTATTCGCTTTGGAAAGAAGGGCAAACTAGCTCCGAGATTTGTAGGACCTTTCAAAATCCTGAAAAGGATTGGGAAAGTGGCTTATAAACTGGAACTACCTTCCGACCTTAGTGGAGTTCATCCTGTGTTCCATGTCTCAAACTTAAGAAAGTGTTTGGCCGACGAGGGTCTGCATGTCCCACTGGAAGACATTCAGATCGACGAGTCATTGCACTTCATGAGAAACCTGTCGAGATTATGGATCGCATCATGAAGAAGACTAGGACCACAACTACTCCAATTGTCAAGGTTCGTTGGGAGAACAAGTGTGGAGCTGAGTTCACGTGGGAGCGGGAGGATCAAATGAAGCAGAGATACCCGTATTTGTTTGTTTAGTTCATTTTTAAATTCTGAACAAAATTCTTTAAAGTAGGGGAGACAGTAACACTTTATATTTATACGATAATTAACATTCATTCTTAATCAAAAAGCTTATGAGGCTAATTGGAAGACACACACGTTAGACTCTCTTTTTACCTCTAATGGCTCTGCCATTGCACATAAAGTAAACACTAAAGCGGTCAGCTTAATCGATGATGAATTTTCTTCTTCATCAAAACCTGAAAGTCCTCCAAGTGTCCTCATCTTGTCGTCACAGCCTCCTCGTAAACAAATTTCGGGACGAAATTTCCTAAAGTAGGGGAGACTGTAACATTTCGTATTTTGCAAATAGTAATAATAATAATAATAATAATAATAATAATAATAATAAGAATAATAATAACAATAATAAAATAAATAATAGAAATAATAATGATAATAATGATAATAGTAATAATAATAATATTAATAATAATAATAACAATAATAATAACATTAATAATAATAATAATAACATTAATAATAACAATAATAAAAATAATAAAATACAAGGGGTTTTGTGCAAATTCTGAAACTTCAAAAAGAAGTTTCAGAACATAAAATAACAAGTTTCAAACCGCAGGGACCATTGTGTAAATTTTTCAAAAACCATCCCCCTACCCGATTTTCAGGCGCCGGACTCCGGCGACTCCGGCGAAGCTCCGGCGATGTCCAAATCGATTAATATACACGATTTTAACTCACAAAACCGGTCCTAATACGTTCGTGGACTAGTTTCGAACCCAATGCACCCGTTAAACACGCTTAACCATCGAAATAATCGGGTCCAAAGCTCTCACATCGAAACCACCAAAATTCCCGACCAAATCAACCAAAACACTTGATTTCGAACCCCACAATTTGACTAAATTGTGTCTTGGATCCAATTCGAAGTGGAATCCAACGAAAACAGGCATTAAAACCGACAAATTAACGGATATAATTCCACTTTAATCTCGGATTCTAATCCAGCTCATTAATACACTCAAACGATGATAATAAACAAATTAAAGTCACCTAAACGGTCCTATGTAAATACCCAATCGATCTCAGCTTTCAATTTCACCAAAAATCAACACAAAACACCCCATTGATCCTCATTCTCTGTCGGACCTGCAACTCTATCGAATATCATCTTCCGAATCTTCTAAACCCAAATTAAAAGAGGGCTTTTGCCCGTTATCATCTATAGAAACTATCTGCAAAGTTAATTTGATTTCAATCGAGTTTTGATCATCATTTGGCTTCAAAACAACTGCGGACTGTTCTTCCTCTGTTCCTGTCGAATTAAATACCCAATCAGGTAATTGAGAACACCAATCTGCTCGATTTTACAAGGGGAACAAAAGCCCCATGAATTTAGACAGTATCAAACTCGAATTGAGCTTCAATTTTGAACCTGTTCGAGTTAGGGTTCATGGAATTTGGGGATTGAATCGCGGGTGTGTATAAAACAATTGGGAACCATTCATAACCGCGGCTTAGGCCTTGGTTCACTGGTCCCCGACTCACCATGCCACGCAGGAGGTCCCGGGTTCGACCCCGGGCACCCCCATTATTTTTTTTATTGGCTTTTTAAGCCTTTAAAAATCATAAAAAAATTCTGAAAATTCTAAAAATTTATTTTATAAACTCTAATTATTTTAAAAGTTATCCAATAATTTTCTGTAAAATTATTTCATTGAAAACACTTTAATTTTTATATATAATATCAAATAACAAATAATATAATTGGTTTATTTTTATAAAAACATGATTTTAAATAATAGTTTAAAGTATTAAATTATTATTGATCACGATGTTAACGTAATTATGAATTTTTTACAGAAATTATATGCGTTTCATAATTAATTTCACAAATTACTATAAAGAATTAAATTCCTTTAAAAATTTCATAAATAATACTTTTCTTTTATTAAACTAAACTATATATAATTAACTTTATTTAAGCATAAAAACCCCCAAATACTTGTCGAAACCCTAGTTCGCGTTAAAACGTTAAAACTTAATATATTAAACTTAATTTCATTTCTAGAAAAGACATATTTCTTTCAAACAAATATAATATACAAAACCCTAAAATTTTAAAACCTTAGTTCACGTCTAAATGTTAAACTTATTGTCGAACTTAATCTTGTAATAAATATGTTTTAGGTACCTTGTAAAGGAATTCGTTGAAACGACGCGCGTTATTATTTCTTATTAATCATCCAATTTATACTTAATCGTCAAGTGAGTATTTCTATACCCATTTTATTATTTCACACACTTTTGGGTGAAACATGTTACATTATTAACCATTACACTTGTAAACACGTTAAATCTTGTAAACTTATGGCAATTTACTTGTATGTTGTGATTAGTCAATCATGTAGCTACCATGTAATGTCGAATATATGTACAATTATTAACTATTGCTAGCCTGGCGACGTCATAGATCTATGGGCCTGACAAGCCTGCTTGTTTTATCCAAGTACACTTAGCTAATCGTATATACTTGTAAACGTTTGAGACTTGTAAAACTTTGTCAAGGTTTGATTGTGCATTCTGTCTTACATCCCTAGTTACCTTGTTCTCTAATTTACAACATGAATTGCCATCTTTTATATACTTATGTATGAAAAACTATAGAATGCTCACCAACAATATATTGACCTGTTATTTTTAACATGTTTCAGGCAATAGCGTTATGTGGCTGTGAACAATCTTAATTCTCACGCCTTGACGATTTCGCCGTCAAGGTTGGGGTGTGACATATTCTTTCTTCTCTTGTTTTATGAATCCATCTTGCATTTCATTTGGGAAAAGCTCAGAGCGTACCGTGAAACTTGACGGTTATATACAAGACGGTTATGATAGAAATAAGGGATTTTTCATATTTTAAGTTTTATCTTAAGTCCAAGTGCTCATAACAAAATCATCGTGGAAAATGTATGTAAGAAGATATTTTTAAATCTAGGTTGTGAGAGATGTGTGGTCGGCGACCGAGGGGTGAGACAGGTTTGTGGTGCGAAACTGATTTGAGAATTGGAGAAAATCAAGGTGTAGCGGAGATCGTTGGTATGTTATATGTTAATTTGTGTAAGAAAATAACATAGTTATTGTCACACCCTCAATTTACACGAAAGGCGTTTTACCGTTAGGCGTGTGACATAATCAGGATCTCAGATAAGCATCAGTTATACCAAACGACTCGATAATTACAAAACATATAGTTGCTTAATAATAGTGAAACAAACCAATTTTTTTTAAGTAATGCGGAAGCGATATCAGAAAAACATTTAACAACTGTTTAAACTGCGCACACACGCGCCCAAACCAAATTAAGTAAATGTAATTGAATCATGAAATCAATCTAAAAGTAAATGCAAAATGATATGTAGAGAATGCAGTGCTTCTAAACGTGGCACATCAACGACCTGAGAGAAAACATACTAAGATCAGTATAAAGACTGGTAAGTTCACAGGTTTATCATAAAACAGTAATTAACAGCAACGAAATTCCAGATTTAGTAATCAAGGCATATAAATAGGTAACTAGCTGTCACACCCCAACCTTAACGGTGAAATCGTCGAGATGTGAGGGTTAAGATTGTTCACAACCACATAACGCTACCATTTAATAAAAATATTATTACCTTAAGTTTTAAAATGCAAATTACAATCATAAGTCTCAAACTAGAAATAAACATAACATAAGATAAATATTCCAAGACAATTTATTCATTTAACTAGATCCAAATCCTAGATGTGAGCACACTTCAAGATATGACATCAAACTTGAGCATTTCTTGAAACATGTTAAAAATAAAGGTCAACTATGAAAGTTGGTGAGTTTCCATGGGTTAAGTATACATAAATATAGCAAAAGATTTACAAGTAGCAATTCATGTCAATGGTTATACATTATGCAAGTTTATAGAACACGTATAACTACAATCAAACCTTGATAGATTACAAGATTACAAGATTAAACGATTAGCTAAGTGTACTTGGTCCCCATACTGCTCTAGAATACGACACTAGGGCCACCAAATAAGCTTGTCAGACCCATAGATTTATGACGTCGTCAGGCTAGCAATAGTTAATGATTGTCAGCATATAATGTATCTCATATAACACTCACAATAATACAAATAACCATAACAAAAATAAGTATGAATTGCATGTACGTTACAAGTATAAAAAGTTTACAAGTGTAAGTTTATAAGGTTAATATGTTTCACCCCAAAAAGTATGAAATAAAGTAAAAAGTGACATGAAAAACTCACATGATGTATGCGTTTAATATGGTAATAAGATTTAAATGACGTTCCAACGAATCCCTTTACAAGGTACCTAAACATATATATTACAAGTTTAAGTTTAATAATAAGATTAACGTTTTAACGTGAACTAGGGCTTTGATAAGAATTTAGGGTTTTTTATAAATAAATAAAGTTAGTTATTGAAATCATTTATATATTTTAGCTCAATGAAAGAAAATATTATTTAGCCAATTTTAAAGGAATTAAATCCTTTTTAATGTTTTGTGAAATTTAATTAATAAATTGTAAATAACTTTTATAAGTATCATGTTTAAAATATAACATATCGGCCAAATAATAATTTAGTGACTTAACTATTATTTTATGTCCATTTTTAAAAATAAACCAATTATAACATTTGTAAATAATATTTATAATAAAATGTTATAGTGTTTAAAAGAATAAATTTACAAAAAATAATTAGATGACTTTTAAAAATAAACAAAAGTTTATAAACTGTTTTTTTATAATTTTTAGAAATTTTTATATATTTTTTTAAAGGCTGAAAAAAGCCTAAAAAATAGTTGAGGGTGATCGGGTTCGAATCTGGGACCTCAAGGTTGTAAGGGCATGTGACTAACCAGTAAACCAGGGTCGTGGCCGTGGTATCTCTTGGTTTTAAATTCTTATAAACACAAACAGAAAGAGAACCCCAATTCGTATGAACTCTAGAATGATCAAATCTAAAATTGAACATCAATTCGATGTTGTTAACCAAATTAAACATAGGGCTTTGATTCCTTATATAAAACCGAGTATGGTGTGTGATTAACTTACTTGATTAAGATCGAATTGATGATACACGATGGTAGAACAGATCGCGACTAAGAACAGAACCCGTTCGATATTCAAATGATGACGAAAACCAAATTAACTTTGTGTGTAGTTTTAGTGGGTAGTCGCGAATCAAAACCCTCTAACAATTTCAGATGAAATTGATCGAATGGTGATGTACACTATAATAGCAGGTAGCGATGATCTTGGTGATTGAATCACTATGTTTGTGTGTTTTTAGGTGAAATTGAAGGTGGTAATGGTTTAGAGATAGATAAACGATCGTTTATGTTCAATTAATTAGATTATTATTATGTTTTAATTGTTGAACGGTTAGAGGGTTGAGGTCGACGGTTACCGAGGCCCAATCGACCCCCATTACCGATTTTAAACCCAAATTAAAGTTCACTTAGTGTTCAAAACTAGTTCTAGAAGGTTTGGGAACGGTTTTGGATGAAGAAAATGATCGATTTTGACGGTTTTAGGTTGGCCGGAGGCGGGCGTAATTCCTGGCCGGAATTACGGGCGAGAAGGGGGGGGGGTTTGGTTTGGGTTTATATATTTTATATTATTAGTCCCTGTAGTTTCAAGTTTTATTATTTTATATAAAAACTTTTATTTGAAGTTTCTAAATTTACATAATAACCCATGGACTTAATTACTTTAAGTTCTAACCATTTTTAAGAAATTTTTATATATTATTATTATTATTATTGTTGTTGTTGTTGTTGTTGTTGTTGTTGTTATTTTTATTATTATTACTTATTATTGTTATTATTATTATTATAATTTATTTTTATTATTACTACTATTATCATTAGGGTTAATGGATATAAATACTCCCAACTATTGGGAATTGGCCGCTGCCACCCCCAAGTATCATTTTGGCGAATATGACTCCCAAGTAAACACTTCGGTGTCTGTATAACTCCCAAGTAAACACTTCGGTGTCTGTATCACCCGCCATTTAGGTGATACAGACATCGAAGTGTTTACTTGGGAGTTATATTCGCCAAAATGATACTTGGGGTGGCAGCAGCCAATTCCCAATAGTTGGGAGTATTTAAATCCATTAAACCTTATCATTATTATTATTGTTATTAGTAATATTATCATGTTCAATTTAGTAATTAAATTATTTACGTCCCAATAATAAAAGAAATTAAAGACAAACTAATAAATAAGCATAGTCAAGCCCTCAAAGCTTCATAAATGACATAAATGGTCCTTACAAGAATATAACGGAGTTAACTTTTATTTAACAAAAATCCAAAAGGTTACACTAGCCTATAACAATCACTATGTGTATGAAGTCACGATCGAGCTGACAGTAATAATAATAATGTATGCCCCGGCTGTGGAATCCCCACCACAACACTGTAAAACAGGCTAACCATTCACCCGTTTGACCTCCAGTCAAGCTAGCGCGACTAGCTCGGGCGGGGTTTGTCAAACCCAGTAGATCTACTAACAATCACCTCGCTAGTAACATATTAACGGTCCAAAGAGGCGTAGTATAACACCATAGTATCAGGTATATGCAGTATTACGAAATCTAATGTATTGTATCGTTTATGTAAAACAGCATGTTTCTCTCCCCCAAAAAAAGAGTGAATATATGAAAGTGGAGCTGTAAACTCACCTTAATTCGCAAATAGCAGTTAACAGCAAAGGCAAGCAGTTATGATCCCGCGAAACCTGAATTAATGAATATACTCTTCATGATAATCATAATTACTTAAAATAATTATTAGTTTATTTAACTATCGAAGATAGATTAGATAACGGTACGATGTTAACCTGAAAAACTCGGGTTATCACAATTATGATAAGTAAATGATGACATGGAATGTTAAGAAACTTTTTTTGGATGGAGCAAATACGTCGATTAAGCCTACAAGTAAAGGTTATGGACTTAGTTTCACGACTATCTAGATCCACTTACAAGGTTTTCGGCTCATCCTAAAAGCAACGATTTCAAGATCGGGTCGAACCAGTCCGACCGGGAATCGGAGGGTGTGCCGAACCGGTCCAGGCCAGTTCGTTTTGGAGGGGTTGGACTGGCCGGTTCGTCCCGAACCGGTCGTCGGACTGGATTTTGAAATATATTTTTTAGATTTTAATAGGTAAAACGAAGGGTTGAATAATAAATTAATATGTTGGACATAAGATTATTGTTAAATTTTATATATAACTATAAAATACACATATAAATTAATTATATTGAACTATATGTATAACTATATATATAATATACTATATATATAATTATGACGTCATCCGGTTCTTAAATCTGATCCGATCGGTCCGACCACCAAACTAATAGGTGTCCGGTTCGACGTTCGATCCGGTTATGAAAACATTACCTAAAAGTTACAAGCCGGCTAAGCCAAGTCATAAAGATATGAAGACTCAAGTGGGGGTTTTCGTTTTCGTAATATATTAATAAGCTATACACATGCTACAGGTTGTTTCATGCCATATAGAGAACGATTTGGCCACATCTTCAATTTCCTGGTATGAAGTCATTAGGCTTGCTTTTTTTTTTGAGTTTAAGATATTCTAGATAAGTTGTCTTTGTTTTTCTCTTATCGATGTGATGATTGTCTTTAGCTTGGCACCAAGACAACTTGCTTACCTACTTGGTGACTTTCTTAGCCGTATCATGCATCTCTTATTTTCATGCCGCCTCTTACTTCATCGAATAGTGATCACCAGAAGATGGAGTCTTTTAACTACCTTTATGAACTACGTGTGTAACGCATGCTCACGTTTAGCTGTTGTTATTATGTATAGAAGTTATTGGTTGAGAGTATCGGGTCTTTATATAGGGCTAAAAAAATGGGCTCTTTTGAGAACGGTTCTATCCGTTCTAATCCTGATGGTTTTAAATGCTATTGAGTTTCTCGCTCCTGAATGAGAAGTGGGTTTTAAACTCAAACACTCAAAAAATCTTAGCCTAAGCCCTGGATGCTGGCTAAGCCTAAAACCTAGATGTCGGCTAAGTCTATAAAAACATGGGCTTAGCCTTCAATTGTAGGCTCAGCTTACAAGTTAGCTCAGTCAAAAACGATGGTTCATGTTGCCCCCCTTTAGTGCTGGCTAAGCCTCTAACTTTTTTCATAGTTAGCAGCTGAATACGGAGGCTGACGTGATACAGGCTTGGTTGCGGGTTAACTCAATCTATAACTTCACACGTGGCATGTTTCAGAATCTGTCATTTAAGGAATTTCATTTATTGTAGTACTTTATTTGTCAGCTAAGCTTGTAGCCTGTAGATTGAAATGTAAAAATGGACGGGTTGATATTAGCTAGATTATGTATGATCATAGGATTTGTAGGCTAAAAAATCATGATGGTTTTGGTAAAACAAAATTAGTCAATCTTGATCAATTTGGTAAAATTCTCAAATAAAAATGCATTACCGTTGTCAAACTTTATATTAACTTAACAGTATTTTTCTAAAGGTTCCCTTTTAAATAAGTTGTAAATTTCTAATATAAAAGTTAGGTAAGGGTCAAAATAAGAAGGGTTTTAAATTTAAAAAGTGTAATAAGTAATTCAACTATCAATTTTTTTAATTAATAAGATCTAATTGTAGGAAAGACGTTTGTTAAAGGAGTATTTTAGACATTGCCACTTTTCTTATTTTTTTAAGCTCCCGCACTTTTTTAAAACGTTCATATCTTTTATATACAATGCTATTTTATATAAAAGTTACACCATAAAAACTAGTGTTTTTTATAAAACAAGTATAATATCATTATATAAAAAGATAATAGTTATTCTTACACTTTTAAGCTTATATGATTTATGCTCGTCATTTTGTTTTTAGTGCAGTTCATTGTGTATTTTTGTTATTTGTTTTGTTTTTCTATAATTGTGAATTTTAAAAGAATAAACTGGCGAAATAACAATATTGCGTGTTTCTAGTATGTGAAAGCATTTACAATAGATTTATTATCCTTATCTTCGTAAATACAATAAAAATCACTATTTTTTTCTCTCATTTTTCAATTAAATAGTTTTTTATACCTTTATCTTTTTTTCTCTCTTCTCTATTTACGTACACTTTTAAAATTATATGGAGCGAACAATATCTTACTAAATATACAGATAAATAGTAATATTTTTAATTAAATACTATGAGTTTGAAAAAAATATATTGATAAATAACACCATTAAAAAACACAATGATAAAAATAATATAAAGAATCTAAAACATAAAGCACAATAATAATTTTTTTTAACACAATGAATAAATTTTTGATACAATGACCTGACTTAAGAATGACTAAAATGTCATATCCTTTAAAACAATAAAAAGACACATGTCAAGTATAAAATTCTTCTTAATCTTTTTATGTTAAACATTATTTTGCTATAACGTTACCCTAAAAGTTATTCAGTAGTATAAAAATTTATTTAAAGTTATAGAGTTAAGTATCATTTTTCATCCCTATGGTTTCATAAAAATTACCATTTGGATTCAAATGTTTAAATATTGTTATTTGCATCTAAGGTTTCATAAAAGGTGATATTTGAATCCATTTGACTATAAATAGTTAAACATCATTATCATGATTTGTTATTTTTTTTCATTTGAGGAATGTTTTAGTTAAAACAACTACAAAATAAAAACAGATAAGGTTTTTTTTGTGTTAAATCTCTTTAGGTAATTGCAAAAGACGAAATCTCACCCAAAAATCAATTTATCTCTCTCTTATTTCCAACAGCAAACATAGTAATCGTAATCATAATTTCATCCCCGAATTAATCACAAGTGATGTTTCATAATTTCATCCCCGAATTAATCACAAGTGATGTTTGAAGAACTCTGTTTTGTTTGTCTCTACTGATGGTTCCGTTCATATGAATTTTATGGTATGTTTATAGTCACCACAGCAACCATTGCATTATTGAATGAAATCAACCCTACTTTTGTTATTTGGTGTTTTGGCCCTATTATGCACTGTTATTGATTTGGAGTTTCTCCCTTATTAATTGGGCAAGATCATTGTTCTTGGTTTTGCCTAGTTTTCTTACATTACAAAAGTCTTTGGTTGAAAGTTTAAGATTATGATTATTGATATTTTATGGTTATGATTCATGGATCATTGATATCATATTCTTTTTAGTGGCATATAGTTTGCTTCTTTATTTTTATTATTTCTTGTTTGTGGGCGTATGTTTAGACTTTAGAGGTCACTTTTAGATTGTTATATTTAAATTTTGTAATATCTAACATATGGAATCGTAACAAAGATTACTTAAAGAGATTGAATACATAAACTTATCATGTGAGATTGATTCTCTATTGTGTAATCATTTTGAATAATATACCTCTCAAATGAGGAACGTTTAACAAAAAATATTAATGGTGTTAATTAGGTGTAGTCAAATCTATTCAAATGACAATTTTAATAAAAACCTTTGATGCAAATGACAAGATTTAAACATTTGAATTCAAATAACAATTATAAAATCTCATAGATGACAAAGACATTTAACTAAAAACTTTAATGATAATTTTTTAGATATCATTCTTCATCAGCTATATGAGAATGATAGTTTTTAGTTCTCAAATTTGTTAGATAGAGTAATCTTTTATTTACTTTTAGTCGTTATATTTGTATAATGTATTCATATTTTAGTGGCTGTATGATGAACATTTAAAAACTTGCATTTTTAGTTCTGAATAATGTATCACTATGTTATATAAAATATTTTCGAAGAAAATATTTATATAAGTTTACAATTTTTTTGTTTCTTTTAGAACTTTTATTCAAATATATATTAAATGAACATGCTAGAATACAAAAAGTAAAATGCGTACAAAATATACGAAGCACTAATGTGTGACACCTGATTTTTGGGGGGATATTGGTGGACCTAGGCTATAAGACCAAACATAATGGGGCATTTGCCCCTCACATGACGCCTGACCACGCCCCTGTCGGCGTGAAAAGCATCCGGTGTTACTATCATAACGTTATACTATGTCAAACCCCACAAGAACTTTCGACCACAACAACACAAAACGTAGAGAGAGAAACTTCAATCAATCATATAGATCTTTGATTTCGTTGATTTCTTCTTTCAAAGAAACTATAGATTCAGGGATCTTGTTAATGGGGTTTTCCAGTGGTGCTATTAGCTCATCGATGGTGGTGGATGACAGTGGCGGTGGTGGTGTAAAGGTGGTTTTTTTTGCGTTGATGACGATGGCGGTGTGTGGTCGTTGTCGGCTGTCGGAGGTTGAAAAAGCAGGCTTTAACTTTTAAATTTTAATAGAGTAAAACTAATTGAGTGAGAAAAACTAATTTTCCTGTTACAAAAGGTAAATCTTTATATGATAATAGATAAGACAGAAAGATGTAGCTAGTTGGTCACAGCTTGTTTTCACGTTATTATTTTTATTATGTTCTATTTATTTATTTTTTAAAACAAATAGAATAAAAATAATAAATAAAACAAATAATTAGATTATGATTAAAAGACATAAATCATTATACAATTTTTTTGCTAGAAAAAATGACGCTAAGTTGACGCTAATTTGTCAAAAAAATACCCTTTAAGAGGTATTAACCATTACCCATGGTCTAAGGAGGGGGCAACCGCCCACCTTAATTTTTTTGAAACTAAAGAAAAATCAAAATTGTTTCAAACATTGTTAAGGGCGAATCTACAATGGGGTCTAATGACCTTTCGATAGCTTGAATAACCAAATTTTCTCACTAGATAGGGTTTGTAACCGAGTAGATTATTAGTAATTTCACCCTTAAATAATTAAATATAAGTAGTGAGAAAAAAAAAGAAAAAAATGTATACCGAGATAAATGTTTTTGACAATTAAACAAGCTAAAAATTTTAGTGTTTTCAAGATACGAGGGATCAAATTATATTTAACGGACGACGTTTTTCTCAAACATGTTGAACATCAATGGTACTAAGGAGTAAGGGACTATTTTAATGATGCGTATAATTACTTCAAACGTCACATGTCACCATTTTTATGAGTATAATTGTTTCAATACGTTCTTGATATGCAAATATAAGAGTTTGAAAACCGTTTTAACAATGTTTCAGCAATGAACCGAATCCAACGCACTCTGACCTGAACTGAAGCAAAAAATATATTATATTGTGATAGCCAAATGAATCTTAAAATTTCCGCCCCTGATAAAAAGAACTTTTTGCGTGCGCAATTGTTAGGGGAGGGGATTAATTTTGTTCGCGTCACAGTTACGCACATAAGGTAATTACACAAGTTGTATGATAATTATGCGAGTTATTTTTATAATTACACAAGTCATGTTATTATCACGCACAATAAAAATTACTTTAGTTGTAAAAAATTATTACAGCAAGTTATGTTTATAATTACACATATATACAGACCGATTCATGCATTATATTTGTTTTTGATCATTCGTAATAATTTCATATCTATATTTAAACTGTTCATTCTCTAGATCAAGTGCGGATATCACTTTCTACACTTTGTACTACGTATAAATTCACTTTGTATTAAAAGTTTGTCATATTACTAAAGGAGTAAAGGTCATATTGGTATAATATAAAGTTATGAAATAAAACCACATTTTCTCATATTTTTCTAACAATAAAAATTATAAAGTTTCTTCAGTTAAGTTCCAATCTTGTGTAATTTCTTTTAGAATCGTTAAAATTTTTAAAAGACTTAATTGAAAGTGTATAAACATTATTACTACTTACTCTGTATTTTTTAAGTTTATTTATATGTAATAATTATGAAACTTTGTTAGAATTCAATGAATTACTTTCTATTTTAGGTTAGAGTGTGAAAATATTGAAGAAAATGATCACTCAGTAGTAACAAAGTTTCACATATCTTTTATTTTGGAAACCTTAGTTAAAAAAATTTAACATCGATAAAAAAAAATTAAGTCTAGACCAACAATGAAACTTGAGAGGTTTTCTTGTTAGAAAAAGTATTTTATGAATAACATTAGTGAAACATTAAATAAACTATATTACTAATAGATGAAATGTACAAAGTCATAAGGATGGTCAAACTACGTTACTAATAGGTTACTAACCTAGTACACGACCATCTACATTACTAATAGGTTACTAACCTAGTACACTGAGCATTTTGTCTGCGCGGCGCAGATCACGCGCAGACCTTGTGCTTTGCAGATTGTTTGTTTTCTAGAAGACATTTCATTAAAAAGGTATCCTGACCTCTGCATGGGGAAGACTTGAAACCCTCACTTCTCACCTCTTCTAAATCTTCTTGACTTACCCCACAAATCCTTCATTCTTGCAAACCTAAACTCCTCTCACTTCCATCCTCCCATCTGAACTCCCCACCATCGCCGGCTATCTTTGCTGCTGTCGTCTTTGCGCCGCTCCCCGATCTGCGCCGCTCCCCCGTCTGCGCCGCTCCCCCGTCTGCGCCGCTCCCCCGTCTGCGCCGCTCCCCCGGTCTGCGCCGCTCCCCCGGTCTGCGCCGCTCCCCCGGTCTGCCCTCTGCCGGCTGGCCTCCGCTGTTTCCCTCCCCGATCAACGCAATCTCGGTTGCTGTCAACGGAAAATCCTTCCCGTCCCTTAAATTGCGCTCTGCCCATCACGTTTCTGGAGCTCTTGTGCGGTATATGTTCTTGGCTCTTTTGTTTGGATTTGTTAAGTTCTGAATTAAATGTTGTTAACTAAGAGAAAATTGATAAACAATGATAGAATAAAAAGATTTGTCTCAGAATAGGCATGCTGACTCATGGATATTAGGCATGCTGACTCAGGATCTTATGCATGCTAACTCATGGATCTTTCTGTTTGATCATGTAATTAGATAAAGTCTCATAGTACAGTCACTTTATTGATTTTTTATTTTAGTTTGTATGATTAGTGTTTTTTAGTTTGTATGGTTAGTGATTTGGTTTATGGTTAGTGATTTGATTTGTAGTTTTGTAGTATGATTTGTGATATTAGTAGTATGATTTTTGTTTAGGGTTTTGTTTTGTGATTAGTGATTTTTGTTTGTATGATTAGTGATTTGGTATATGGTTAGTGATAACCTTTATGGTTAGTGATTTGGTATATGGTTAGTGATAACCTTATGGTTAGTGATTTGGTTTAGTATTTGGTTGATTTGTGGTTTTTATAGTATGATTTGTGATATTAGTTTGTATGATTAGTGATTTTAGTTTGTATGGTTAGTTTGTGACTTTTTATTTTACGGTTTTTATATGATTAGTGATTTTAGTTTGTATGGTTATTTATATTTTAATGTATTTGTATGATTTTTATTTATATTTTAATATTAAAGTACTTTTTAAGTTTTACAAAATTGGTTTACTTTAATTACAACATATTTTAGTAGTCTGCAGATGTTAAAAAATCAAACAGTCTTTTTCTTGCAGACTGCAGACGTTTAGTCCACCTCTTCTGCTGCAGATGTCTGCAGATTTGATCCGCAAACTGCAAACGTTTTCTACAGAAAAAACAAAAAGCATCTGAGTCAAGCAACTTCTCCTTTTCTGTCATGAAAAGGAAGTGAGATGATGACAATGCCACTAAGAAAAATCCATATCAATCCACCCTCTAACCAATTTACATTTTCTTGACTCAGGTTATTCTCAACTCATTTTATGGGCCTCCACAACTGTATGTATGCATGCATGTATCAACATCATAATCAAATAAAAATATTTGATTGTATTGTGTTTATTTTAAAATAAGATTTGTGATTATGTTTTAAAGAACCGGGTTACTTTAATAATTTATTTTATTTTACAAAAACATATATAAATATCATGCTTAAATTAAAATGCTTGATTATGTTGTCATTTTTTAAATAAGCATATCATATAAAAATGTTTCTACAATTAAAACGTGAGAAAACTTAAAAAAATTCAACAAAGTACAGGCTATTTTAATTTTAACGGTACAAATACTTTCTTGCATGAACCTTGTCGATGTGATAACATCTCATATCAATCATTGATCCCCTTAGATTATGACACACTAAAATGACGTTTTATCTATATATATATAGGGTTTAACGGGGACACCGCAGGGGTTTTTGAGGGTAGGCCGGACCTAAAGGTCACGGTTAGAGCAAAAGGTCACGTTGTGCAACCTAAACGTGACCGCAAGGGCTTGCGATCACGGTTTCTGTGTCAGTCATCTGACACCACGTGACAACAAAACGACAAAAGTACACAGATAAAGTGAAAACCAGTCACCAAACTGTCACGGTTTGCCCTAACCGTGACCTTTAGGGTACAAGGTACACCTTTACGGTACGAGGTACTCTGACAAAAGGCCCCGGATTCGCGCGTCACCTACTTCGAACCGTCACGGTTTGGCCAAACCGTGACGGTTTGGCGCCCAGATTTTCACAATAAATAACCTCACAATTTCATTCAACAACCATAACCATTACCGTTTTTCAATTTTTTGAAGTGTTAATATCTTTATTTTTTTCAACAAAAATATCCTTCTGATTTTCAACATAAATAGCCTTCGTCGTTCCAAAAGCACCTTAATTCGAAAACAATATCGAGTTCGGGAGATCATTATCAAAAGCCGAAGCTTCCAGATTTGAATGAGGAGCCACATATCGAAGATTCGAACCAGGTTGAAGTAGTATCTGTTTTATTATAATTTCTTATTTGAAATATCTAACCATTATCTTTTTTAGGAATATTACGTATACGGGAGTCACCCCCCGTGGGGGGAGGAGGAAACCAACCCGTCGAACACATTTGCTGAAGAGGCGTACAACTCTTTATTTGGACCGACGGGTTACGGTGAAGGGTACAGACATCCCCCTTGCAATTCTTACAGTCATTTCTCGAACACGTACCACTCACAAACAGAGCTGGATTACGGACATCCCCCGTACCAATCAGAACTAGAAATTATACATGTGTCGGATACTTTTAATGAGAATGACACAGATGAGAGTGACGGTTTGGTTCACCTCAAAGAAAACCATGGGGACACCGCCGAGCATGATGGGGATGAGGATCGGATAAGAAAGGCTATGGTTTCTTATAAAACCGATAAAGTACGAAGAGTTTTTATTCTTTTGTTTATTTTATTTTTTTATTTGTTTTATATATTGTTTTTTATATCTAGCTTTATAATTTTTTCAGTATTTTGATTCTCGTGAGGACTTGGAGAAGTGGGCTAAAATGAGAGGACGCGAGCACGGCGTCATTGTGGTGGGACGGTCACAAAAAAAGGATGTGGAACTATTATGCAATCGTAGTGGTGAACCTAAATTCACTGGCACAAGTAGGCGTACCGGGAGCATAAAGAAAGGATGCCCCTTTAAACTCGTAGGGAAGTACGTAGGAAAGAGTGACAGTTGGATGTTAGAGGTGAGAAACGAGACGCACAACCATGATCCTGTTGTGCACGAGTAGGGCCACGCTGATATGTGAATAATTATACATGTTAATAATACATATCTTTTCCCATTTTAAGTGATTTTTGTTTCAAATTAATCTTTAGCGATACTTAATTGTGATTAATTTGATTTTTGTAGCTTCGAATGGTTGTTTGATGATTTCAAAAGAAAAAAAGCCAAGGAATCATGAAGAGTTTGGAAGTTAGAGGCTGTCATGGCCATGACAGGAGCTGTCAAGACCATAACAAGCTGCAGACCCCTTTTTGAGCGCATTATGGCCATGACAAACTGAGTCATGGCCATGACACGCATCAGGCCCCCTTTTTAAGCCATTCTTCTTCTCCATTGAAGAAAAGACGTTTTTGCAAGAGAAAACCCTAGTTTTTCTTCATCTTTGAAGGAGATTTGAAGGAAGTTTCTCAAGAGTTCAAGAGAGGTTGAAGATCAAGCATTTCAAAGAAAGATTCAACTTCACACAACCCATCCTCACTCATCTTTGGTTTGAAAATCTCTAGACCTAACATGTTTTCTTCCATTTCTATGAGTTTGGTTGTGGCTTTTGTAAACCTCATGGGCTAAATACTCTTAATCACTTAGATTAGATGAAGCTTAGCATACTTTGACATGTTGTATGAAACCCTTGGTGGTGTTTATGTCAATGATCATTACAAAGCTATGAATGTCCTTTAATGGTGGTGTGTTCTTATTTAACTTGATGAATATTGAATCTTGTGGGTGTTGCAACCACATTATGTTGGAAACCGTGTGTGTTGGAACATTTATTCATGAATTGCATAACCTAGTATGTAGTTTATGGCATTTGACTAGAAATAGTGAATGAATGGTTGAATATCTAGTAAAGTTGAACAAGTATGCATCCTTATACATGTGTTTGTGAAAGCCATTGTGTTTGTTATGAATACCTCCTAACTTTGTTATGTAAAACCATAGATAATGCGCAAATTTATGGTTCATAAATTCATGTTAGGATATTCATAAGTTGAAGGATATACATAGGTATTGTTACATTACGCGAATTGAGGTGGTTGCCATTTGTTCATCGTGTTAACTTTCCAGAGATTTGTGGGTTTGGTATCCTTGACGGGAGTCCAAATCATATTTAACATTGGCATAATATTATCATTAGTTCTTCATGGCATAACTTTAGGTGGCTATTTTGTGTTTATCGTCTTAGCTTTCCAAAGAGTTATATAATTAGATAACTTTGACGAGAGTCTAGTTTATATCCATGTTTCGTGTGTAGAAAATGATCTCACCATAGGTTCATGCATGTCGTCATTGTTTTGCTAAGCGGATTCAAAGTCTAAGTGATACCTTCCTCTGATTGGTTATCTTCATCTTTATCTACTTTCTTCAATTAGTTTAATTGTTAGTTAAATTAGTTAATGATAATATTCACAAATCCTCTTTCATCGGCTAGATAATGATAAAGACTTAGTATCAGGAGCTCTCGTGTCCATGGATCGATACTTGTTTCTTACCAAAAGCTATACTACTATTCGATAGGTACACTTGCCTATTATGTGTGTAGTTAGTCATAAGGTGAAAATCATTTTATAATTTTAAAGCTTAATTGTGTAAAATTTGTTGCTAAAGTTTATATATCAAAACACACATCAAGTTTTTGGCGCCGTTGCCGGGGAC
This sequence comes from Flaveria linearis, assembly GCA_024085815.1. NCBI lineage: Eukaryota > Viridiplantae > Streptophyta > Magnoliopsida > Asterales > Asteraceae > Flaveria > Flaveria linearis. The sequence continues at coordinate 91,858,431 of CM044004.1, forward strand.
ACAGCAATTCTGAGAAAGATCCGAGTCATTACTTTAGCCAATCCTTTGTATTTACTATTTTAATTTAATTTAATTATTTTGTTACCTTTATCTTTCTTTACGCGTTTGGTAATGTTTGTGTTTTCAGGAAGCCTATGTCCGCATCTTCACCGGTTGATGATCTAGTAGAGCCTTATTCTGAACCCGAAAAAGTAATCAGGAGAAACTTGAGGGCAAAATCCCATAAAGTAGCACAAGAAATCGAAGGTGAAGCGACGAGGCTAGAGTACTCAAACGAGACCGAAAGTGAAAAGGAGGATACAAATGGAACAGAAAGTGAAGAAGAGCACACCGAAGACATAATGGCCGGGCAAGAAGATAGAAGAACAATCTATGATTTTGCTAAACCATCATTAGAAGGTGCAAAACCTAGCATTTTACGACCGAATGTGCAAGCTAACAACTTTGAGATCAAGTCAAGCACAATTCAAATGATCCAAAACAATTGTCAATTTGATGGTCGTCCGGATGATGATCCAAACTTTCACCTTGCAAACTTTCTTGAGATATGTGATACCTTCAAGATTAATGGAGTTAGTGATGATGCAATTAGACTCCGATTATTCTCTTTCTCATTACGTGATAGAGCAAAGCAATGGTTGAACACACTTCCTGTTGGTTCTATCACCACTTGGAATCAAATGGTCGAAAAATTTCTCTTGAAGTATTTTCCACCATCGAAAACCGCTAGATTAAGGAACTTGATCACATCATTCATGCAAGATGAAGGAGAATCACTATATGAAGCATGGGAAAGGTACAAAGATTCAATGAGGAAGTGTCCACACCATGGATTGGAACCTTGGTTTCAAATCCAAACATTTTACAACGGGTTATGTCTGGAAAGTCGTCAGATTATTGATGCATCTTCACGAGGTGCATTTTGGGATAAAACACCCGAGGAGGCACATGAGTTGATTGAAGATTTGGCTAACAACAGTTGTTCATGGCAAGCTCCAAGAACAAGGCAACCCAGACAGGGTGTTCATCAAGTTGATACATATCATTCTTTATCTGCACAAGTTGAAGCACTTACAAATCGAATGAATCAAATGCAGGTAAACAGGGCCCAAGTAGTTTGTGATATGTGTGGGGGACCACATATGAGTTCGGATTGTCAACAAAGGGAAATGTTCAACCCTCCGGAGCAAGTTGATTATATGGGAAGTCAAGTTCGTCCTCAAAATAACCCATATAGTAACACATATAATACGGGTTGGAAAAATCATCCAAATTTTGGTTGGAAGGCAAGTGGTAGTAACCAACCCCCGGGATTTCAACCAAGACCAACATATCAAAACCATCAACAACAAGGCTATCAACCGTATCAACAATAAACTCACAATCAATTCCGCTCCCAAAATCCAAATCAATATCAATAATTCTAACATCAAGGATCAAGTAGTGGGTCACAACCAGAAAAGAAACCCAATTTGGAAGAGATGATGGCACAATTTCTATCTACAGCCGAAAGTCGTCATCAAAGTTCGGAAGCTCGTCACTAACAACACGAGATGGAATTGAGAAACCATCAAGCCACAATGCAAAGTATAGAAGCTCAAGTGGGAGAAATTTCAAGGCAATTATCCGAAAGGCAACATGGTGGTCCTCCGAGTAACACAGAGCCTAATCCTAAAGCTCATGTGAAGGCGGTCACAACTAGAAGTGGCAAGACCACTCATTCGGATAACTTAGCTTCTACATCCGAGCCAATTGGTGAAGAGGAAGTTGAGGTTCAAGACGAGGTGCAACATACTAGGCAAAGCCCATCAAGTACCGCACAAGTCAAAGAACCATTGAGAGTTTACAAGCCCACTATTCCTTATCCCGGTAGATTGAAAAAGGAAAAGATGGAAGAACAATATGGTAAATTTCTTGAACTTTTTAAGCAATTGCATATTAACTTACCATTTGTTGAAGCTTTATCACAGATGCCAAAGTATGCCAAGTTTCTTAAAGACATTCTAACAAACAAGAAGAAACTCGAGGAGCTTTCGCATGTGACGTTGAATGAAGAATGCTCGGCGGTTTTGCAAAACAAGCTACCGAAGAAAATGACCGATCCAGGGAGTTTTACTATTCCTTGTTTAATTGGTAGTTTATCTGTTAGCAATGCATTGGCCGACTTAGGTGCTAGCATCAATTTGATGCCCTACTCGGTATTTGCAAAATTAGACCTAGGTGAGCCTAGACCGACCCGAATGAGCATCCAACTTGCCAATCGATCTGTAAAGTACCCTAGAGGCATAGTTGAGAACATGTTGGTTAAAATTGATAAATTTGTGTTTCCGGTTGATTTTGTAATTCTTGACATGGATGAAGATAAAAATGTACCACTTATCTTAGGTCGTCCATTCTTAGCTACCTCTAGAGCCTTAATTGATGTATGCAATGGTAAATTAACTCTAAGGGTAGATGAAGAAGAGGTAGCCTTTGATATTAAAATTCCATGTAACATTCACAAATCATGATGATTCATTATATTTTATTGATACTATTGACTCATATGTGGATCATTATCTGCAGGAAAGTTGTGAACAAAATGCTTTGGACACACAATTGCTTGATGAGGAGAACTTTGACATTTGTCACGTGCAAGTTGTTGATGAGTTAGCTTGCTCGTTAACCAATGAACCATCCTCAAGTCCAAAAGTATTTGAAGTATCGAAAAGAGATGAAGCAAATAAGGCTAAACCATCTGTTGAGGAACCACCATCATTGGAACTTAAGGAGCTACCATCTCATTTGGAGTATGCCTACTTGGATGAGGATTCCAAATTACCCGTCAATATCGCTTCCGATATGACGAATGATGAAAAGGTGAAGCTCTTAGAGGTGTTAAAGACGCACAAGAAAGCTATGGCTTGGAAGATCATGGATATAAAAGGAATACATCCTTCCTTTTGTACCCATAAGATCTTAATGGAAGATGAGTACAAGCCGGTGGTGCAACATCAACGTCGCCTTAACCCTAACATGCAAGAGGTTGTAAAGAAGGAAGTAATCAAGCTACTTGATGCGGGCTTAATCTATCCGATTTCCGATTTCCCATGGGTTAGCCCGGTTCAAGTGGTACCAAAGAAAGGAGGTATAACGGTGGTGACGAATGAAAAGAATGAGCTTATACCCACAAGAACCGTCACGGGTTGGAGAGTTTGCATCGATTACCGCAAGCTCAACGATGCAACAAGAAAAGATCATTTTCCTTTACCATTCATTGATCAAATGTTAGAACGTTTATCTGGGAACATGTTTTATTGTTTTCTTGATGATTTTCATGATATTTTCAAATTCCTATTGCACCCGAGGACCAAGAAAAGACGACATTTACATGTCCTTATGGCACTTTCGCATACAGAAGAATGCCATTTGGGTTATGTAATGCACCGGCCACGTTTCAAAGATGTATGGTTGCCATATTTCATGAGATGATCGAAGACTCAATGGAGGTGTTCATGGATGATTTCTCGGTCTTTGGAAATTCATTTGATCATTGTTTAAGTAATTTGGAAAGGATGCTTGCAAGATGCGAGGAATCAAATCTTGTTTTGAATTGGGAGAAATGCCACTTCATGGTAAGGAAGGCATTGTCTTAAGTCATAAGATTTTCAATGCGGGGCTAGAGGTAGATAGGGCAAAAGTGGAAACCATTTCGAAATTACCACCACCAAATTCTGTCAAAGCAATAAGAAGTTTCTTAGGTCATGCCGGCTTTTATAGACGTTTTATCAAAGACTTCTCAAAAATAGCAAGACCTATGACCCAACTTCTTGAAAAAGATGTGCCTTTTTTTTAATGATGAATGCTTGGTTGCATTTAATCTGTTGAAAGAGAAATTAATAAATGCACCCATAATGGTAGCCCCGGATTGGAATCTCCCATTTGAACTAATGTGTGATGCTAGTGACTATGCAGTTGGAGCAGTTTTAGGGCAACGAAAGGAAAGACATTTTCATCCAATCTACTACGCAAGCAAAACCCTTATGATGCTCAAGAGAACTACACAACAACTGAAAAAGAATTGCTTGCTGTGGTTTTTGCTTTTGATAAATTTCGTTCTTACCTTGTTTTATCGAAAACTGTTGTTTATACTGATCATGCAGCTCTCAGATACCTTTTTGGAAAACAAGATGCAAAACCGAGATTGATTCGATGGATCTTGCTTTTACAAGAGTTTGACATAGAGATACAAGACAAAAAGGGGGCTGAGAACGTCGCAGCTGACCATCTTTCTCGTCTCGAGAACCCGTGTTTAGAAGAACCCGGGAATCCAACATAAATGACAATTTTCCACATGAATTTCTTTTGCAGGTTCAAGAGATTAATGATCATCCTTGGTTCGCAGATTTTGCAAACTACCTTGCGGGTGAGGTTCTCGTTAAAGGAATGACCTACCAACAGAAAAAGAAATTCTTTACTGATTTAAAGCACTACTTTTGGGAAGACCTGCATCTGTTTAAGGTATGTGCAGATCAAGTGGTGAGAAGATGTGTGCATGGTAGTGAGGCGATGCGCATTATTCGCCATTGTCATGAAGGACCCACTGGTGGACATCATGGGGCTAACTACACCGCCAAGAAGGTTTACAACTCTGGATTCTATTGGCCCACCATTTTAAGGATGCACATGCGTTGGTTAAAGCTTGTGATGCTTGCCAACGAGCAGGTAACATCTCATCCCGTGATGAGATGCCCCAAAACGGGATTCAGATATGTGAGGTATTTGATATTTGGGGCATCGACTTCATGGGACCATTTCCATCTTCACGAGGACACAAATACATCCTAGTTGCTGTTGATTATGTCTCAAAATGGGCGGAAGCACAGGCATTGCCCACAAACGATGGTAGGGTTGTTGTGAAGTTTTTAAGAAAGTTGTTCACACGGTTTGGAACCCCAAGGCCTTAATTAGTGACCGAGGCACTCATTTCTGTAACTCTTTACTTGAAAAAGCTTTATCACACTATGGTGTTCATCATAGATTTTCAACGGCGTATCATCCACAAACGAGTGGACAAGTGGAAGTCACTAATCGAGGCCTTAAACGCATTCTTGAGCGAACAGTGGGGCAAAACCGAAAGATTTGGTCAGATAAGCTAGATGATGCTTTATGGGCTTTTCGAACCGCTTACAAAACACCAATAGGCACAACACCATTTAAGTTGGTTTACAGAAAAGCTTGTCATCTACCATTTGAACTTGAGCATAAAGCATATTGGGCTTTAAATCAGTTAACCTTGACTTAAGATGTGCAGGTGAAAACAGATGGTTGCAGGTTCATGAGCTTGAAGAATTGAGAAATCAAGCTTACGAGAACTCTCGAATCTACAAGGAATGAACACAGCAATTACACGACAATCACTTGAAGGCTAACAAACAATTTCAAGTTGGGGAGCGTGTCTTGCTTTACAATTCAAGACTTCGGTTGTTTCCAGGAAAGTTAAAATCACGATGGACAGGTCCTTAACTTGTGAAACAAGTATTTTCATATGGCACTGTTGAAATAAAACATCCGGACGGAAGAGTTTTCAAAGTGAATGGCCATCGATTGAAACATTACATCGAAGGCCCGGTGGATGAGGAATTAGAGATTGTGAATCTTCACCCCAAGAACAATTAATGCGGGGTCGAGTCAAGCTAAAGACTCGTTAATAAACTAAGCGCTTCCGGGTGGCAACCCGAGGGTTTGAACGTATTATGGTATTGTATGTTCTCTTTTTACGGGCTCTATAATGTTTTGATTTTTAAGAAATCGTTGTTTTTCTTATAGCATGATGAAACTCGAGATTTAATTACTGGCGTCACTCGGTAAGTATTTCTTAAGTGATTATGCTAATCATTCGAAAAACCACTAACTAAATTTTGAAATCATTATCTTTTGGTATAACCCGTTAAATATTTATATTTAAAGCAAAAAAAAATCAAAAAAAATCAAAAGAAAATTCAAATATTTATTTTTAGGTAATTGTAATAGAATTAATGAAAAAAAAAAAAAATTAGATGATAAGATAAATTTTCTTATTAATTAAAAAATTTTGAAATATATTTGTCATGACCATGACACAAAAGTAATGCCCATGACCTTTGCATTGTCAAGAGCTCAAAAGCTACTGTCATGACTATGACCATTTTTATCATGGTCATATCCTGTTCAAACTTTCAGGTCAAAAAAAAAATTTGAATCTTAAAAGAAACCCTAAATCTCATCAGATCTCATCTTCCATACAACCATACAACCACAACTCCCTTCATCGTCGACCCACCACCCACCACCATCGCCCCCACCATCCACCATCGCCCCCACCATCCACCGTCGCCCCCACCATCCACCGTCGCCCCCACCATCCACCGTCGCCCCCACCATCCATCGTCGCCCCCATCATCCCGCAGCCGCAACCGCCTCGCGACACCACCACCCCCCGCGCGACACCCCCACCCCCGCAGCCACCACCACCCCCGCGTGACCACCCACGCCCGTCGCCACCCACCTGCCGCGACTAGAACCGAAACCACAACCACCAGCAGCCCTAATTCCCCTCATTTCCTTCTCTTCTCTTTGATTTTTCTTCTACAAAAGTATCTAACTAGCATTTTTTTTATTTCTTTAATTCTCTTTTCTTTTCCTTTTGTTAGTTCTTATTTTTGTTAGATTACAAGAATGATGCTAATTTTTGTTAGATTCAAAGCATTTTCATGATAGGTTTTCTTGACAATTGTTTGGCTTGGTAAAATTGAACCATAGTATGATATTTCACATGTACTTTGGGGTTGAATAGGTTATGGATATATATCTTTTTGTTGCAGTTGTTGAGATGAGACTTGTGTTGTTTTGATTTAATTTTGTGTAGGTGTGTTTTAATGATTCTTGTTTGAATGCATCAAATTAGCTCATACGACAATTGCAAATTCATATTGTTCCACTCTTGGTGTGTAGTTACCATCGTTATAGCAAGTTCATTTCTACTTGTTGGATGACTAATTGGACTTGTTATTTCATCTACGTTTTGGATAAAATCATGGGGTAGTGTCTAGAACATGTTTTCAACTTCATTTTATGTCTTGAAGATTGGAAGTTAGTATAATGTGTCTCATAAGTTTTGTAGTTATTGTTTGAATTTTGTGTGATATCGGTTCATCAATTTTAGGTTTATAATATTTTGATGTGTGACTGTTGATGTATATGTGTGTGTATACATATATATATATATATATATATATATATATATATGCGTATACATATACACACGTATATTGTTTAAATCATTATCTCACATTTTCATTTTTGCAGGTGATGGCGAATGACGATCTTCATCGGTTTCTTCAATTTGAGCAAGACAGCGAGAGGGCTAAGCGATATGAAGCCATTCGCTTAAGGAACTTTGAACCATCACGTACGATTTGCATGTCCACCTTGGAAGCTCTTGGAGAGAAGGCTCGTGTTGACGCTATGCTCACGAAACCATGGCAACGTTTCTTCTCGATTCGTCAGCCTCTGTACAAAGAGCTAGTGTTAGAATTCTGTGCTACTTATCGGTTTGCTCACCCGGTTACTGACTTACATGATAAGAATGCCATTTCTTTTCGATTGGGTGGTGAGGAACGCAAGCTTTCTGTTGCTCAGCTTGGGGGCGCGCTTAGTATTTATACTAAATCTGAGCTGAAAAGATCGCCATTTCTTCAAAGTTTAAAGAAGGTTGATCAGGGAACTTTATCTGCTTTCTGGCGTGAAATTGGCACGGGCAATCATTCCCCAAAGTTATCGATGAGTACACAGCTGAAAGATCCGCTTCATCGTTATTTTCACGTGTGATTTCACATTCGATCTGTGGTAGGAAAACAGCAGGGGTGTGGTGACTCGTAAGGATTTGTTCTTCCTGTATTCTTTAATCAAGCAAGTGCCTTGTAATCTGGCTTACGTTATGGCACAATTCTTCTCATCGTGCATCGGAACAAAGCCCGCTAGTTACATCTGTGGTGGTTCTTTCATTACACAGTTGGCTTTGTCTTTTGATTTCATGACTAATGATGTTATTTCAGGATTAACACCTTTATTTCCTACAACGGTTATTAGCACATCAATGCTGGAAAACATGAGTTTGGCTGCACAGTTTGGTGATGAAGGATGGAGTTTATTGATGAAGATGGAAATCCATGGCAGCTTGCTCATCTACGTCGCGAAGAACCATCCGTGATTACCATTAGAGAAGAAGCACCAGCCCCTCCTCCACATGTTGACTTGGCGATGCGCATTGATCAAATTGCTCAAACTCAAGTGATACTTGTCAAATCCGTTTCTCAGATGTCAGATTTCATTCAGTGGATAGTTGAGGAGTTGCAGCAGGCTGCTCGTGCAGCCGGACAGGAGCCACATCCTTTCCCGCCCCAGCCTTCTGGAGATGATCTCATGGAGGACTAATTCTATTGAACTCTTGGTTACATGAATTGCGAGGCTGCTTTGTTTTATTTTTGGAATCTGATCGCGCGCGACCAGAAATCTTTTGATAAGGGGAGTTCTTTTGTTCTCTTTCATTCTCACTTGCATGTTAATTGCATCTACTTGCATTGTTTTTTACTTATTTTGACACATTGAGGACAATGTATCGTTCAAGTGTGGGGATGCTAAGGATTTTTGTTTGATTTCATCAAAACCACCGATCTTATATATTTTTGCTTCCAACAAATTCCTCTTTTTGGCTTAATTTTTTTTATGGTGTTCATTTTGCTTAAACATTAGATTTTTAAGCATAAGCTCAATTTTGAAATCACATTTCTAAGAGAATCCAACGAAAATGCAAAAACAATGTTGAAAATATCGTAATAATTGTCATGTTGATTGAAAGATTTTTATGCCAAAGTTTGCATCGATTCCTACCACCCCGTTTCTGTGAGTAAAAACTTTTGTGCCTCTCGAGCATTGTTTATTCACTATATATCACATGCTCACGTTTTTGTTAATTATGGAGTGGCTCGAATGTTGTAACATTTTAGAACTTGCTTAGGTGATTCATTTCAAGATCACGAACTAAGTTGTTGCATGAAAATGATTGAGGCGTTAGGAAAACTCACCTTGTGTACTCCGTTTTCGTTTCTCTTCTCATGCCCGATCATCACCCTTAGTTGCCCTTGTTGAGCCTAAACCCTCATGTTTTTTGTTTTACAACCGTGAATAACCTAATTAGCCAAATAGCCTCCTTCCTTTTAATTTTTGTGTTAAAATCCGGATTTTGTTAGTTGTCTAACTTATATTATATAGTTGTAATTATGTTTAGAACAATTGTGTTATGTTCTATTAGCGTAGTATATGTTGTAATATAAAAAAAAGAAAAAAAGAAAAAAAAAAGAAAAAACAAAAAAGAAAAAAAAAGAAAAAAATATATATATGAAAAAAAAAGAAAGAAAAAAAAAGAAGAAGAAAAAAAAGAAAATTATTGCATTATTTTCTTCGTTTGCTTTAATAGAAATCAATTAAAAATGAGCAATTTTTATGTTATAATGGGAAACCATTATAATAGCTCATTATATATTTAGGTTCGTATTAGTTTATTTTGTGTGTTTTTTTTTCGTTTCTTATGCTTTGTAGTTGTTCGTAGTAAGCATCTAGCGATTCCGGACCTTTAACATTTTAACCACTTTATCACCAAAATCCACGCCTTCAACCGTAGCCCCGTTACAACCTTTAAAGACCTCTTGATTTGTGCAACTTTCTTATGTTATGTGGTGGAGAATTTGATCTCTAATCAAGCTTATGATAATGTTGCTTCATTATGTGCTTTGAGTGACTTACATACCTACATCCATATATACATCCGAGTGTTGAGCGAATCATTGTGAGAAGTGCAAGTTAAGGCATAAATTTCTTTCCATAAACTGTCAAATCTATTTAGATATTCTCACACGTTGGAAATTGGTTGACTTGTTGGTTCCCTTTTTAAATGTGTATTTCTTAAAAATCTTATGCATTTAAATCTTTAGCTTATTTGTGAACTACCTATAGATATTATTAATGCCAATGGGAATCTTGTCAAATCTTTTGTTATTTTGCTTGAGGGCAAGCAAACTTAAGTGTGGGGATATTTGATATGTGAATAATTATACATGTTAATAATACATATCTTTTCCCATTTTAAGTGATTTTTGTTTCAAGTTAATCTTTAGCGATACTTAATTGTGATTAATTTGATTTTTGTAGCTTCGAATGGTTGTTTGATGATTTCAAAAGAAAAAAAAGCCAAGGAATCATGAAGAGTTTGGAAGTTAGAGGCTGTCATGGCCATGACAGGAGCTGTCAAGACCATAACAAGCTACAGACCCCTTTTTGAGCGCATTATGGCCATGACAAACTGGGTCATGGCCATGACACGCATCAGGCCCCCTTTTTAAGCCATTCTTCTTCTCCATTGAAGAAAAGACGTTTTTGCAAGAGAAAACCCTAGTTTTTCTTCATCTTTGAAGGAGATTTGAAGGAAGTTTCTCAAGAGTTCAAGAGAGGTTGAAGATCAAGCATTTCAAAGAAAGATTCAACTTCACACAACCCATCCTCACTCATCTTTGGTTTGAAAATCTCTAGACCTAACATGTTTTCTTCCATTTCTATGAGTTTGGTTGTGGCTTTTGTAAACCTCATAGGCTAAATACTCTTAATCACTTAGATTAGATGAAGCTTAGCATACTTTGACATGTTGTATGAAACCCTTGGTGGTGTTTATGTCAATGACCATTACAAAGCTATGAATGTCCTTTAATGGTGGTGTGTTCTTATTTAACTTGATGAAATATTGAATCTTATGGTGTTGCAACCACATTATGTTGGAAAACCGTGTGTGTTGGAACATTTATTCATGAATTGCATAACCTAGTATGTAGTTTATGGCATTTGACTAGAAATAGTGAATGAATGGTTGAATATCTAGTAAAGTTGAACAAGTATGCATCCTTATACATGTGTTTGTGAAAACCATTGTGTTTCTTATGAATACATCCTAACTTTGTTATGTAAAACCATAGATAATGCGCAAATTTATGGTTCATAAATTCATGTTAGGATATTCATAAGTTGAAGGATATACATAGGTATTGTTACATTACGCGAATTGAGGTGGTTGCCACGTGTTCATCGTGTTAACTTTCTAAAGATTTGAGGGTTTGGTATCCTTGACGGGAGTCCAAATCATATTTAACATTGGCATAATATTATCATTAGTTCTTCATGGCATAACTTTAGGTGGCTATTTTGTGTTTATCGTCTTACCTTTCCAAAGAGTTATATATTAGATAACTTTGACGAGAGTCTAGTTTATATCCATGTTTCGTGTGTAGAAAATGATCTCATCATAGGTTCATGCATGTCGTCATTGTTTTGCTAAGCGGATTCAAAGTCTAAGTGATACCTTCCTCTGATTGGTTATCTTCATCTTTATCTACTTTCTTCAATTAGTTTAATTGTTAGTTAAATTAGTTAATGATAATATTCACAAATCCTCTTTCATCGGCTAGATAATGATAAAGACTTAGTATCAGGAGCTCTCGTGTCCATGGATCGATACTTGTTTCTTACCAAAAGCTATACTACTATTCGATAGGTACACTTGCCTATTGTGTGTGTAGTTAGTCATAAGGTGAAAATCATTTTATAATTTTAAAGCTTAATTGTGTAAAATTTGTTGCTAAAGTTTATATATCAAAACACACATCACACGGCATCTTAGGAAGATGACCGCCGAAGAAATTGATCTTGTCGATAAGTTACACATGCAGCATGTGCGGCCACGACACATCCATTCAGCCGTAAGGGAGCAATTTCCCCACAGCGTCTGTGTTGTTCAGGACATATACAATCTTACGTCGAAGTTTAGGGCTGAGGGGAGAAAAGGCATGACACCAATGCAGGAACTTGAAAACCTGCTACAATCTAAAGAGTTCATGTATGAAACACGAAAAAATGCAGCTACTAAGGCCGTGGAAGATGTTTTCTTTTGTCATCCTACTTCGTATAAAATGCGGCGCGCATTCCCGCACGTGATGTTGATAGACTAGACGTACAAGACCAACATGTACAATATTCCGTTTGTTCAGGTTATTGGCGTTACGTCGACGTCGAAGTCGTTTTGTATAGCGCATGCATTTATATCGAGGGAACGGCAGGACAACTTCACATGGGTCTTGGAGCAGATCATAGATATGCTCGATGGGTGTGGAGCCCCGCGTTATTGTCATAGACAGGGACCTGACCCTGATGAGCGCGTGTGACACAGTGTTCCCGACTGCTACTAAAAACCTATGCAGGTGGCACGTTAGGGAGAATATCAAAAGATGGTGAAATATCATTTTCAAAACCGGCATGTGGAAGGATTTTCCATATTGGTGGAAGACCTTGTGTTCGTCTTCCACAGAAGCATTGTACGATTACAATTGCACGAAGATGGAAGAAAAGTTAAATGAAGATGGTAAACATGGTAAGAATTTCATAGTTATTGTTACTCTAATAATTTATTTGTTTATTTTATAAAATTTGTTATTTCTTTCAGAGGTATGGGAATATATTTGGAATAATTGGTTGGTGCCGTACAAAGAGAAAATTAGTACTTGTTGGATGTACGACCGCCTTAACTTTGTAAATTTACAACTAATAGGGTTAAGGGCCAACATGCCAACTTCAAGAGTTACCTCACAGGGACCAATAATACGTTGCACACACTTGTCGGATATGTTTGTGACCTCGTGCGTGGCCAGAAGATTGAAATTTGTAAAACATTCGAGGTGTCCCGTGTGAAGATTAAAAAAGACCATCGACTGTCATTGTTTTCAAAATTGCATTATAAAGTATCCTTTTTTTGCCTTAGCCTCCTTGAATCAGAGTTAGCGAAAATGAAAATGATTCAGGAGTCTGGGGGTTCATGTGGACACCAGTTGTCCACGTCCATGGGCTTGCCATGTGCTTTTCGTTTGGAGATATACATCCGAGAAGGTTATATTTTTCTTAATACATTTTTTACTATTGTCACACGATTGCATATTTTTCACTAATAATTTAACCTTTAAATCCAGTCACAAGTACTCCACTCGATGCGGTTGATCCACACTGGAGGAAGCTTGATTTTGAGCCAGCGTATGTCGCGTCGCCTGAACCCGACTACGATGAGAAATTTGATGACTTGAAACAAAAGGTTATGTCGTCTCCCAATCCTCAAGTAAAAAAAATTGTTTAAGAAATTATACGAGTCTTTGTTTTCAAGCAAGTCAAAACTTAAAGAACCTGAGGTGCGTAATGACCAACATGGTCGTCCAAATATTAAGGAGCAACAAAGAAGAGCGGACTCCAATGCATCACAGTATGAGGCAGCTAGACACAGCTCGTATACTTCCTCACAACAAACTATGCCTGACCCAGCGAGGCATAGCTCATATACCCCCCAGTTTAAAATGCCCAACGACCGTTCTAATCGGGCAAAGGCTGCTTCAAATGCACCGATTACGGGAGCTGGCCTAGGGTTTCCTTTAATAGTGAAACCAAAGGACGTGATAAAAGTTATGAAGTTTAAGGATCAGTTGCCCCAATGGATTCACCGGTACGTTTCGAGTATAAAAGATATGCCGCCTGATGGTAACTGTGGTTTTCGGGCGATCGCGGTGGCTTTAGGAAACAAGCAAAAAGAATGGGA